>CAOLHI010003054.1:0-205523 GCA_948474755.1 Ctenosaura bakeri
CCTTTCACAGGGGTTGCCTAAGACTTCGCTTCAAGCCCTTCTCAGGTTGAGCTTCTGACACTATGATAATAGTTGGGGGTCACCACAACATGAGAAACTGTATTAAAGGGTCAGGGCATTAGGAAGGTTGAGAACCACTGGTCTACAGGTCCAAATGACTTTTAATAGGAATTCAGCTGTAAATGGATTTTGGAATGGATCCTAACTAACATCCAGGACCCCAAATGACACAACCTTAAAACTGCTTATTTTTTACAATGGTGATAAGGCTAAAGCAAAACACCCCCGGAGTCTTTCTTTCCCAGTCCAGGAGTGGAACCTCGGGCTTTCTGCCTGCGAAACCTGGGCTTCCATGGCTGAGCCTGCGGTGCCCGCATGTGCTTTGCTTGATCCCATGCAAGCCGGAATCCAGCGGGGAAGTTTGCTTCAGCCCTTTTCTGGTCTGATGAGTCACAGCGGGGAGGGAAAAAACCTGGCTTCCCTCCCCATGCCAGCCCTGCTTTAGAATAACGCACATCCTGACCCGATCCTTATGCAAGCTTGGAGTTTCTTCTCCCAGCACAATGGGCGCTGGAGGGAATGGCGCAAGAAAGGAACAAGTGTTGGGGGGAGCCCTTCATGCTCCCTCAAGGCAGCCTTCTTCCTCCCACCGCTTTTATTTTCAACCTTGAGAATGCCCCCAACTTCTCTCTCCTCTGCTCCCTCCCTCCGCCCAGCTTTCCCTGGATAGAGGATGACGATTTCTCTTGACTCGTTTCCAAGAGCGCTGTCTTCTCTTTATTGATGGGAATTGCGCCGTTCATTCTTATCGGAGGAATAGGTTTCAGCTATGCACTCGCTCCATTAGCTCCGATGCACCGTGGGGAATAAAGCTGCCCATCTCCTGCGCGGCGATTGCCGGCAACGGAGCGCTTTACCCTGCTCGCTGCCAACTCAGTGATGTCATCTTCAACTGCAATGCGACCTCCCCTCCTGGCCTTGTGCAAAACTCCCTTAATGAGGCGTCTGTGCTCCTGGCTGCTTCCCTGTTGGCACTCAGGCAAGCAAAGGGCGTGCTGCACAAATCCATCTTTGCAGGCATTCATCTTTATTGTTGCAAACTGACCCAAAGTACCTCTCTCCCTCCGATGAGACTGATTGAAATTCAATGGGAGAAAAAAAAAATGCCAGGAGAACAATTTGTCCTTAACTAAACACCGCTTTTTCCCCATCTTCCCCCCCCCAGCTCTTTTTTTTCCTACCCGCCCCCACCCCTACGCAATCTATGCAGGAGGAATTGCTGTTAGTTGGTTTCCAAGATCTCCTTCTGGCAAGGAGAAAAGATTGGGAGCCTGAATTTCTAAACATTAGCTCAATCTAATGGCTAGATTCCACCGCCCCCCTCCCACCGCCCTCCTGCGAACAAACACCTTTCCTTCATGCAGCATTTACAATCAGGTGCAACAAACCACAGGCAAGCCACAGAAATCAGCTCCAAGGAGAATGAGTTGTCATTTCTCCGACACAGAGGCATTTTCTTTCTGAACAAGGCCTGTACACCACAAAAAGCAGCATCTTTTAAAAAATTGGTGGCCATTTTTCAAAAAAACCAAGGTTAATTTCCAAAGAAAATACGCATTCCTAACCTGAAGATTAAAAGGCAGGGTTTCTTCTGGACTTTGATCTGTTTTGTTCAGAGCATTTTGTGAGTGGATATCTGTATTGTCATCCATAGGCCATTTGTACCCAACTCCTTCTTTCTCTGACTTACCCTCTAAGACCAAGTCTCATGAGGGGAAAAGTTAACAACAGTTTGGGATTTCTAGTTTAGCAATGGAAAAAAAAAAAAGCCCAGAGAGATGACAAAACAGAGGTGTATAAAATGAGGCATTGTGTGTAAAAAGTGAATAGGGTGAAATGTTCCTTGTCTCATAATCCTGGAACCTTGAGCCATCTTATGAAGCTGTATGGTATGAGGTTCACAATAGTTAAAAAGACATACCTCACACAGGGCATAGTTAACCTATGGAATTAGCTATTGCCTCTTCACATGATTACACAATTATAGCACCATGATTCCATTGTAATTGCACATCTGCATCCTGTGGAATCCTGGGGGCTTGAAGTTTAGTGAGGACCTTGAGCTCCCTGGTTGAGAATTCTAATTATCCATCCCTAAACTACTAATCCCAGGATTCCGTAGATGCAACCATGATCATTCAAATGGCATTATAGATCTATAACCGTGTACCGTGAAAGGCCCCAAAGTGAAGACCACCGAAGTAGACGGCATTAAACAGGAAAAAGCTTAAGGAATTAAAGCTCTCAATATCTTTCAATCATGACGATTATATAGTCCTGTTAGTATCAGAGCCAGTGTAACTCCATATACAGAATGCTCCAGAATGCTATTTCACTCTTCTCCTGTTTGTAGGCTTCCTGCAGGCATCTGGTTAGCCACTTTGTGAACAGAATGTTGAATCAGTTTTATCTCTGATCTGGTCCACCACAGATCTTCTTATGATCTTACTTGTGACTTCCATTTTACATTTGTAGCAATTATGTGAGGTAGGTTAGGCTAAGAATGTGACCTGCCCAGAGCTATCTAATGAACTGGATATCCAAACATTTTCATGTGAGCGTCATACAATCAAATATATGCTGCCACCAGTTCTGACAGACACAGAAATACTCCTTGGGAAGCAGGTTTAGGATTGCAGCCCAGGTCCTTTGATCTTCCAAAAGTTCATCCATAACTATATCTCAGGTAAGTACATGGCTTTTAAGAAATTCTTTAGGTAACCAGTAAAGATGTTTGATCCATCCTGTTCTGCATATGAAAACCAATGAAGGTCCTATCATCACTGCAATCAGTGGCAAGGCCTGTTGACTTCAATATGTCTGCAAGTTGTGCGTCAACTTATAGTGATCGCCATAAGGTTTTCTTAGGCAAGGAATACTCATATACTCTGAGATATAGCCTACAGCACCTGGTATTAGAAAAGGGATAATGTCTTTAGGGCTGGGGAATGTCACTTCCTAGGAGTAGCTGATGGTGAAGTATAAATAGCTTCAAACTCATTACAAGCACAATGGGGAATAGGTGAAAAATATATGACAAGCAAGTTTCCATCAATTCATCAGTGATCATTCTGTTCTGGTCTCTAGGCATGATTGTGAAAAGATCCTGATAGCACACTTGTGCATCCTTCAGAGCTTACTGTTTTCTAATTCATGAGTTAACTAAATGGAAAAAGCACGAGGGAAGAGGTGACAATGTTAGTCAGTGTGTGGACAGCGACCTCTCTTACAATACTAGCACACAACTTTGCAATGTATTTGCAGAGCTTGTGATTGGTGTTGGGTGAGGGTCACATGATTTGCAATAAAATCACAAGGACAGATGTCTGTGTGTATTTGGCAAGTCCACAGGATCTGCCTAACACTGAGACTTTGTGATTGACTAATTACTAAGTGACACGAAGTCTGTGAAGTGCTCCTTGTCTACTCCTCTAATGAACATCTCATATCATTGTTGCGCTTGGCACTGTGTAGGTCACAGAAGTGATACATAGCCTGTTGAGCAGCCTTGCAATTTACACTAGCTAGGCAAGAGGACTCTGGAGAGAAACAGGGGATTAATACATTGGGTACTGAAAAGTTAAATAACAATGGAGGAGCAATTCTGAGACTGTCATGGTGTTTGTAGAGTATAGAACTAAAATGTGATAAAGTAAGGGGCAACTCATCATCAAAGGAATGTTTGCAATGAGAGATATTAGTCATTCAGTAATTATGGTGGGCACTAACGGGCAGCTCGCTGGAGTGGTCATGAGTCTTACTTTACAGAGAACAGTAAGCAAAGCATGGATGGTCAGAAGACAAGTATTGTTTTAAAAAATAGTAATAAAGGAGAACAAGGATCTTGATAGGTTGCCAGCCAACAGTTAGCTTCTGGACAGCAGACCAAACAGGTATATACAGCTCATCTGGTCACATTCTTCCTCCCCATGGTGAGCTTTAATTTCTATTTAATATGAGTAATTATTTTAAATATTCATCTAATAAGCATACATATGTTTAATGCAAATCTCTTCTCCTCTAAATCTTTGTAATACCTCTCCTCTTTTTTTGGTGGGGGGAGGGGCAATTCATATAGCTACCTGGCAATGAGACTTAAAAGCCATGTAATAGATCTATGGCCGCTAAAATTATATGCTATCACTATAAGTTCTCTTTTCTATTTGGAATAATCAGAGATGTTTTCTGTGGAATTTGTGATACCATAGAGCTGCAACCAGATCAATGAGATCCTAGAACTTCAGCACAACTATCAACACTTTTCACTGCTGTTATTACTCTATCTTTCTGGTCAATCCAAGTTTAAGCTCTCTAATGTATGTGCTTATTTTCTATATTGGGCAGGGTAAGGAGACAGGGAACATGTACATACAATTATCCTTCTCGGTTTGTGTCATGTTGAAATCAGCAGCATATATGTGTAAAGAACTGGTAACCAGCACTAGGCACTGGAATGCCTAGTATAACACTGCTTTAAACAGGATGACCTCTGGTTGTGCAGAGTAGTTTACACTGTGCAGCTGGTAGTTTACACTGCACTGGTAGTGCAGCTGGTAGTTTACACTGTGACCAAAGGAGCTGAAAGAGGATGTTGGAAGCACAGGTTGGCTAGGTCAGCACAGTGTTGATGTATGGCTGTTGACCAGCCAAAAGAACCCCCTGCTTGCAGTGACATCACCTATCTATGGTTCAAGGAGATAACTACTGTCAGCAGCCACGGTACACCCGTGGTGCAGATCTAGCTGTCCTGTGCCACTAATATTGATGTGCAACTACTCCTGCCAGTAGGGGGTTGGGGTGTAGGGGCTGCTGTCACTTCTGTTTCCCCCTTTCTATGTTTTTGTAACATGATAACCTGCACCAGAGTCACTGAAAGGGAATACAAAGTAAAGAAACTGCTGCGATTAAAATTATTTTCTTCCCTACTCCTGCCACACCACCCTCTCTCCCTCCGTACTTGCACCATCACCTATTTGCATAAACTATTAAGCAGCCAGCTAAATAGATGTGGCCTCTTTAGGCTGCAATCCAGTGCCGAGATGAGCTAAGCACACGGCACTTACTCTTCCATGTAATCAATTCCAGTGCAGCACATTCATTATTGTTGCCTTTAGCATTAATATGTCTCATAAAGCAAATGCTCCAATGTGCTGCCCAGGACTCAAGAGCTTGTTTGCTGCCCCTGGTACTCTCCTCCCTCTTTTTATTAAAAAAAGGCAGGAGCTCTAATGAGTATCTCTGCTTCCATGGGTTTAGTATTTATCTGCTGATCTTCCCACGTTAGGTGAGCCAGGAACTGTGAGACAATCCAGCACCGAGGACCCAAGAGTAAGTCAGAATAAAATAATAAAGGACTGAAATATAAACTAGAAATCAGAACCAAAAGGGTAAGCCAGAAATAGAGCTTGGAGAAATTACTGTTTTGTACTACAATTCCCAGAATCCTCCAGTCAGAATGGCCCCAGTGGTAGTCCAAGAAGGATTTTTTTTTCTAAGCTCTGATATACTTCAGGTCCAAAGAGAAAATCAAGGGCATGGGATGAACTAGGAAGTAGCATCAAGGATAAAGCCAATGAGCCAGAAGGACAAAAGAACAAGCAAGGATGCAAAAGTTCAGGAGGGCCTTGTTCAAACAAAGGCCAACTGCAACAGGAAGCCCACTTCTACTCTTTCTTATCCAGGAGTATTCAGTGGTCAGCCTAGATAGGCACAGTACATCCATTACCTGAGGCAATTGCGGTTCATGAACTATGTTTCTGTGTGTGTATAAGTGTGTGTAGGCCTATCCTGCTTGGTCCGTGAGTTCCCTGAGATCTGAAGATAAGAATTTACCATCTGCAGTTCAGTGGCTCACCATAAGCACCAGATTTCCCCAAATCCTGGCAGCTCCTGATACCTGTGGCTTCCATAACTCCATTCTTCCTGGCAGAAATATCAGGGTACTGACTAATACCAGTCCAAGCTAGGTGAGCTGTCTAAGCAATAATGCCCTCTGCTGGCTGGAACATGTAGTTTACTGTGCTTGTACATACAGATTTCCAGACCTGGTGTACTCCAGAGCGCAGCTGCCTTGTGTAAACAGCACTGTGCTGTGTAACGCCACCATCTTCATCAGTGAATATTCTACATTACATTTTAGAAGATTCAAGGCTGGCGCACTGGGGAGTGCTTGGAAACAAAATCAACTCATGGCTGCCACACGCATGCCATTCCTGTTTAAACATGAACCACTTGTTGTATTCCCATTGCTCCTGCTTCAACCAAAGTGGAGGCATGATTAATTGTACTTCAGCCATGGCCTGAGTTAAGAGGCAGTCATCTTAACATGTTAACTACTGTTGTGGTCAATCAATCAAAGAGGTAAATCATGAAAACAAGAGAAGATGATTGGAATTAGTAAATCAAACCAGTACAGAAATCTAAATATGGCCCCCTTTCAGAAGTAAACTCAGATTCTTCTTCGTGGTCTCTGTGCCTTCATACACTAGGAGCTTTAGCGCCTGCGCGGTAGCGTTCGGAAACTTCTAGAGCTTGTTCGCTTGGCGGGAACCCCTCCCCCACGCCGGTACTGCGCATGCTCCTCCCGCCGAGCAACGGTCTCTCCTCAGTTCTTTCTCGTCCGCCACCGCGTACGGAAGGTTCTTTAGTTTGTTCCTCTCACGTCGTGCTTGGCTGCTGTTTTTTCACGGTTTTACGGACTTTCGGACTGTCTTTGACCTCTCTTTCGGACTCCCCCTTCGGCTTTCGTCTTTTTGGATTTCGGAGTTTGGCGTTTCTTCGTCTTATGTCCGCGCTCTTTAAGAAGTGCGTGTCCTGCGGCCGCAAGGTTGCCCTCAACGACGGCCATAAGGAGTGTCTCTTCTGTTTGGGCGAGTCCCACAATATCCGGACTTGCCAAATTTGTAGGGATTTTACTCCCCAAACTCTTCGCAACCGCTCCGCGAGACTCAAATCTTTTTGTTGGGAGCAGTCTCTGCGGGCGATAGACGAGACCTCCACTTCCAAGATGGCCGACAAGAAGACGACCACGCCATCGACGGTATCGGCGGCTGCCGTTCCGTCCACCTCGTCGGTATCGGGCTCGGTACCGGCGAAAACGCCGATCTCGGCGTTACCGAGGATCCCGAAGCTGTCGGCGGCTGCCAAGTCAGCTAAAGGATCCTCGACGGCGAGGAAGGCTGAGGCTCCCCTTACGGAGACGCCTGCAAAAAAGCGCCCTGCTCCGGACGGAGGCAAGGGCAAGGAGAAGGAGAAGAAGAAGAAGAAGAAGGAAAAGAAGCGCTCCCCGGCTGGGGACGCTCAACCTCCTACTCCTCCTCCTACTCAGCAGCCTTCCAAAGGGCGAGGCGAGTCCGTCGACCTCTCGAAGGATGAGATCGAGGACGTTCCCCAACAGCGCCCGGACTCGCCTGTGGCAGACCCTCCAACCCTGGTGGAGGAGCGCCACCGCCCTCTTAGCCGTCGCAGGTCGGCCGACCTGCAGCAGAGAGAGCCCTCTGCTTCTCCGGAGCGGCGTTCGACCTCCTTCAGGTCCCGGTCCCGCTCTTCCGAGCGTCCGGTGGCCTCGCCGCCTCCGAGGGAGACAAGAGAGGAACAACCTCGCTCGTCTGCCTCAAGATACACCTCGGCGTCCTACGTGGCCAGGTACGCGAGGGAATCTGAGTGGAGAGAGCGCCCGGCCTCCTATCGGTCCCATTCGCCATCGTACCGGGATCGGTACCATCGTGGCCCGAGTCGCTGGGAGACCTTCCGGAGGTCCCGGTCACCTCGTCGACAGCGCGAATCGCGCTCGCCTAGAGGGGACGAGGCTCGGTACCGTCGACGCCGAAGCCGATCTCCGTCGGACCGCCGCTCCTTCAGCCGCTCTCCCTCCCCTCGATATCATAGGGCGAGGGAGCCTTCACCACGGTATCGGGCGATATCGCCACCTCCTAGGGTCACGGCAACGGCGACGCGCCCTACGGAGTCGGTGGTGACTGAGCGGGCTACGACGACGTCAGCCTGCCAGACTACCCCGGTCACCACCAAGAGGGTGAAGTCCGTGGTCAGCCATCCCAAGCGGGACGCTGCTGCTACCACCGCCCCGGCTGCGGAGAAGCCTAGGAAGGCAACACCTGCGGCGACTACGAAGGAGCCGGAGAGCGAGCGGCGAGAGGACTCACCGAGCTCGGAGTCGTACGACTCGAGTGCGGAGTCTGAGGTGTCTGAGGCGGCCTCCCAGGAGTCTCCTCCGTTGGGATTCGGGGACCCGATCCCAGATTCTGCTCCAGAGGACGTCCACCAGTTCTCTGCGATGCTGCTCCGCATGGCCACTACCCTCGGCCTTAAGATCGCCGATGCGGAGCCGGAGGATGACGATCCAGCCTTCTCCGTTTTCGAGGAGAAGCGACCTTCCACGGCCCCGCTGCCTCTCCTGCCCCGGGTATCCAGACTGGTGAAGGCCGCCTGGGATAGACCGGCCTCGGCTCAGCCGATACCGCAGCGGTTAGAACACCTCTACAGGGTGCAGAAGGATAACGCCGGTTATCTATTTAATCACCCTGCACCGAACTCTGTGGTCGTCGAGTCTGCGCAGACGAAAGGCTCCGGCAGGCAACACACCACCCCGCCGGACAAAGAGGGCAGGAAGTTGGACGCCTACGCAAGGAGGTTCTATTCGGCTGCCTCCTTGCAGATCAGGCTGTCCAACACTCAGGCTTGCCTCGCGGCATACCTGAAGAAGGTGCTCGATCGCCTGCAACCAGCGATGGAAGCGGTACCGGAGGACATCCGCCAAGCCTCCTCCGTGATCTTCAATGAGGCTATCTCCATCGCTCGGCACCAGATGGCCTCCTCCCGGCACGCAGTGGAGATCGCCTCCCGGGTCATGGCGGGATCCGTCGGCCTCCGCCGCCATGCTTGGCTTCGACCGGCCGACATCCAGGAGGACACCAGAAGGAGGATTGAAGATCTCCCCTTCGACGGTGAAGGCCTATTCAATTCGTCCACAGACGAAGCTTTGGACAATCTCGTCAAGGCGAGACTGACCGCAAAAAAGATTGGGCTACAGCCGGCCACGCAGACCCGCAGGGCCTCCACCTTCCGACCATCCTGGCGACGATCTTCCACCTCGTCGTTCCAGCGTTCGGCCCAGTCTGGACAGTCGAGACCGTCCTCCGGCTCATCGGCCAGACGCACGATTAGGCGGCGCCCGCCTTCGTCGAAGAAGTCCTCCTCCGAGACAAAGTCTCGGTTTTGACGTGTCTGGCAGGACCCACCAATACCCACTCTTCAGCCTACCATCAGCGCTCGGAGACCGACCGACTCTCGCTCGACACCTAGCGGAGTGGCAGTATGTCACTACGGACTCTTGGGTGCTTTCCATCGTCCGTCTTGGCTACGCCATCGAGTTTCTCGATATTCCTCCTCGCGGCGTGTACTACTCCACGCCGTCGAGTCCGGCCCTCCTGGAAGAGATCCAATCCCTCCTCCAGAAAGGGGCGATCGAGCGGCTCCCGCAAGAGGCCAAGACCACCGGCTTCTTCTCCAGGTACTTCACGGTACCGAAAGCCGACGGTACCCTCCGGCCGATCCTAGACCTCAGAGGGGTGAACTACTACATCCGCCCCAAAAGGTTCAAGATGGTCACGATACCGTCGATCCTACCCTTCCTACATCGAGGGGACTGGTTCGCCTCCATCGATCTCCGAGACGCATACTTCCATATCGCCATTCGCCCGCAGCACAGACGGTACCTCCGCTTCGCAGTCGACGACACCTGTTACCAGTACAAGGTGCTGCCGTTCGGACTCTCGACTGCCCCAAGGGTCTTCACCAAGTGCATGGCCCCGGTGGTATCCTACCTGCGGACGAAGGGCGCTTCCGTCTTCCCCTACCTCGACGATTGGCTGTTGGTGGCGTCCTGCAAACAGAGACTTTACCACGACGTCCACATGACGTTGTCACTCCTGACCCGCCTTGGTCTACGAGTGAATCCGAAGAAGTCCCACCTCGAGCCGGCGAGGATCTTGGACTTCATCGGGGCGACGCTCGACTCGACCTCCGCCAGGGCGTACCTACCAGAGTCTCGAGCACAAACCTTGATCCGGGCCGCCGCTCACGCTCGTACGGCCCCGACGTTATCTGCGAGAAGCGTCCAGCAGCTCTTGGGCTACATGGCTGCGACGACCGCTGTGACATACCTCGCCAGGCTGAGAGCAAGACCTCTTCAACACTGGTTCGTCCGCATATTCGACCCCCTGCGAGACGAACAGACACTCCGACTGCAGCTGCCGGGAGACGTCCGCTCATCCCTCCGATGGTGGCAGTCGCGACGCAATCTCATGTCAGGCATGCCTTTCCAACAGCCGACACCGAAGGTGACGGTAACGACCGACGCCTCCCTGTATGGATGGGGTGCCCACTGCGGCGATCTCAGAGTCCGCGACAGATGGACCGACGACGAGACCGCTCTCCATATCAACGCGCTGGAGCTGCTCGCCGTCTGGAAAGCCCTACGGGCGTTCCGCCATGCCGTGGCGGGGCGCACGGTCCTGATTCTGACGGACAACACCACCGCCGTCTGCTACATCAACAGACAAGGTGGGACTCATTCCACGACCCTGCTCGACATCGCGCTCGGCCTGTGGGAATGGTGCATTCGCCTGCACACGCATCCCGTGGCGGTTCACCTGGCCGGGCAGGAAAACACCACGGCAGATGCCCTCAGCAGAGACACCTCATCCCATCACGAATGGTCTCTCTCCGGAGAGGCGTTCAGACTGATTCGGGACCGCTGGGGCGAACCATCGATCGACCTCTTCGCGACCAGGGAAAACGCGAAGTGTCGCCGATTCTGTTCCAGAGCGGGCCACGATCGTGCCTCCATCGGGGACGCTTTCCAGTTTCCGTGGACCGGGGAACTCCTCTACGCGTTCCCGCCGTTCCCGCTGCTCGGCCGGACGATATCGAAGATCCTCGCCGACCGAGCCGACGCGATCCTGGTAGCCCCGTACTGGCCGAGACAACATTGGTTCGCACCCCTGCTACGAGCCGTGCGAGACGACCTGCTCCGGTTGCCACCGACACCGGACCTGCTCTCCCACTCCGGCGGCCGAGTCCTCCATCCGGACCTGCCACGCCTGGCCCTCCATGCCTGGAGGATATCGCACTAGACGATCCCGTGCTCGGTACCGTCCTCGTCGCGGCCAGGAAGGAATCCACCCGTCGCAACTATCAATACAAGTGGCGACGCTTCCTGACCTTCGCTAACGAGAGGAGTGAGCCGGTATCGCCCGCGGGGCTCTCGACCGTCCTGCACTTCCTCCTGCACCTCCGGCAACAGGGCCTGGCGTTTCCATCCCTGAAGGTGTATCTCTCCGCGATCGTGGCATACCAACCGCCACGATCTGCTGCCTCGGCCTTCTTCAGGAACGATACCGTTAAGCGGTTCCTGAAGGGACTTCACCATCTCTACCCGCCGGTATCGCCGCCGCTACCGCCGTGGTCCCTCTCGCTGGTGCTCTCGCAGTTGACGAAGCCGCCCTTCGAGCCGATGGCGACCTCGGATGACAGGCTCCTGACAATGAAAACCGCCTTCCTGGTAGCGGTGACCTCAGCGAGGCGAGCGGGTGAGATCACAGCTCTTCGTTCCGATGAGCCCTTCATGGTCTTCCACAGGGACAAGGTGGTCCTGAGACCTGACATCTCGTTCCTGCCAAAGGTGGTGTCCAGTTTCCATCTCAACCAGGACATCATCCTGCCTGCCTTCTTCCCGAACCCGACGACACCGTTGGAGCGGTCCCTCCACTCCCTGGACGTGTGTCGGGCATTGGCTTTCTACAAGGACAGGACTGCTTCCTTCCGACAGACGCCGCATCTCTTTGTTTGCTACGGGCGACGTCGGAGGGGCCTAAAAGTGTCCACCCAGCGCTTCTCCAAGTGGGTGGTAAGGACTATTCAACTGACGTATGAGCTCGCGAGGAAGCCTCCGCCAGTCCTGCTTCGAGCCCACTCCACCAGAGCTGTGGCTACTTCTGCGGCCCTCCTGCGAGGAGTTGACCTGCATGAACTCTGCCGTGTGGCGACCTGGTCCCAACCATCGACCTTCGTGCGCCACTACAGGCTCGACTGCCGGTCGCGCAGAGATGCCCGGTTTGGACGTGAGGTGTTGGCTTCCGTGCTGTAGGACCTGACCCGCCGTCCGACCGGTAAGCTACACAGTCTCCTAGTGTATGAAGGCACAGAGACCACGAAGAAGAAGAACAGGTTGCTTACCTGTAACTGTGGTTCTTCGAGTGGTCATCTGTGCCATCATACACACCCGCCCTTCCTCCCCTCTTTCTCAGGTCCCTGTAGGTTCTACGGCGGACGACAGAACTGAGGAGAGACCGTTGCTCGGCGGGAGGAGCATGCGCAGTACCGGCGTGGGGGAGGGGTTCCCGCCAAGCGAACAAGCTCTAGAAGTTTCCGAACGCTACCGCGCAGGCGCTAAAGCTCCTAGTGTATGATGGCACAGATGACCACTCGAAGAACCACAGTTACAGGTAAGCAACCTGTTCTTTTCTATTATCAGGCTACTAAAATCCATATGCTCAGTGAGCAGTGGTAATCTGGTTGCTGAAAAGGCAGGGACTCCTCTTTTAAAACTTCAACATTGTGGATGGCTTATTTTTAGACAGCAAGAACTCTATCTCATTGTTGATGTGATGCAAGACTTTATTTTAGAAACTGTGGTTGATTTTTATAAGTGTTATTTGCTGTTTTAGTTTATCTTACAGTGGTGCTCTTAGACATTGCATTCTGGTTTGCACGTTGGATGACTGGCATATAAATATTTCAAGGAAAGTAATTGTGCAAGCCAAATCTACTCAGAAGCAAATCCTATTGACTTATTGCTGTGTATTTATAGGATTGTAGCCAAAGTGTAATAATACAAAGAATGTCTTTCAGCTGAGGCAGAAGCTATGGATTCCAAGTCAGCAGGTACCTTGACATTTCTCAACTCAGTATTGTGCTGCCTGACAGGAAGGCACAGGGAAGGAGGAGAGTCCCAAATGCACTAAAAAGAACAGGAGACTTTGTTTTCTATGGGGTATGAAAGGACTTCCTCTGTCACAATCCTACTGACATTTCAGTTGGGTAGCTCAGTTCATGGGCTGCAGCTAGAGACAGGGAGTGGTACAGCAGTGTAAGGAAGATGTACCAAGAGAAGAAATGGATTTATTGACTTCATGGTAGTTTTCTCCTCAAGATTAGTTGCTGGGATGGGGATACTGATGAGGACTAGAGCTGCGGACCTATCACAGAGGCTGCATCTAGACTCAAGGGCTACCAATTATTCACCTCCATTTTAGATGGCTAGTTTCTAGAATAATTTCTTTAAATGATCATTCTTGGTATTCCTGCCCACTCACTGTGTTTTGACTCCAACCTCACAGTAAGAAGAAATCTACAGGGTGGGGAAACTGTAGACCTTTAGATGATGCTGGACGCCAGCTCTCCTCAGCCACATCTGGTGCTCAGGAATTATGAAACAAGATCTGCAAGGCTACAGGCTCCTCAGCCCAGCTATGAGGGATTCAGCTATACAGGACATGTTCAGCTTGAGAAGTGCCTGCCTTGGCTCTGCTCTCTGCTACTGAATGCAATATCAGGCAGGCAGTGGTCAAATTAAGATGCGTGGGAATCATGTGGCCTTCCACATATTGTTGGCTTGGAGAACCCCCATTTCCTGCCATTGGCTGTATTGGCTAAGGTTGACGAGAGCTGTAGTCCAGCAACATCTAGAGGGCTGCGTTATTCTCACACCTCCACTAAAATCACGTTTTTTAAAAAACAAAACAAAAGGTGGTAACAAAATTACTTTCTTTGAAGATTGGATGGCCTGTGTACCAGTACTAAGGAAAGAACCAGCTGTTCAGTGTGTGTGTGTGTGTGTGTACATGAATGTGTAGGAATAGAGAAGGAATATATGACTTTGACCTTGGCCCTTTTCGCACGCAGTTTTTTTTGCGCGAGGGCCCCTTGAGCGTCGCGTAAATGGGAGCATCGGTCCGTACAATGCACTCCCATTCACGCGACGCTCAGGAGCCTAAAGCGGGATGCGTGCGCATTTTCTTATTTTCGGCTCTAAGCCGAAAATACTGTGCGGTCGCGCAATGCTCGCGGGGCCCTCGCGCACTTACCTGCGTGCGGTGCACCGAACAAGCCAGCCCGGTTGCGCTTCCTCCCCCAGCGCAGCCTACAGCTCCCAGGTTGCGCTGTGAAAGGAAGGGGTGGGGCGCTAGTGCGACAGTCGCGCAACCGGCAAACAGCTGCAGGAGGCAGAAGGGCTGCCGTGAGCGGCTCACGCAAACAGCTGCTCGCGCGAGTGCCGCTCTCCACTGCCGTGACAAAGGTAAGGTGCGAAAAGGGCCTTTGTCTCCTTTTAATTCTGGCTTTTTCTATGGCTGTCCTGTGGTCCGCAGAAGGATGAGGGAATGTGGAAGGATGAAGGCCCCTGAAGTAAATAAAAATGGTTGCTCACCTTCCCTTCTTCCAAAATGGCAGCCACCAATAGCACAATCCTATACATGCCTACTCAGAAGTGACTGCCATGGAATGCAGGCTTATTCCCTGGGTAACTGGATATAGCACTGCAGTCCAAATCTCCCAAAACCTGTCAGATGACTTAATCCAAATAGTTCACTTCTCAAATGTTTTTCTGAGCCTTTTTGTCCTTCATTTTCTAGCCGATAAGTCTACACAGAATGGCCACAGATATTTTTCCAGTACCTGATGCATTTGATGTCCATTTTCAACATCTGAAGAAATCAATGTCTGCATCGGCTGATGATTATATTGGTTTTGCCTCTCCAAGGACAAGACTTTTCAAACAAGATGGTATATTTTAGCCAGCCTTCTGCAGCCACATCATTTTAATTAAAAGTATGCTGAAGAGCTATTTATACTGGGGGCACATGAAAAGTTTCAGCAACATGCCCTGGAGCAGTTCATACTAAATAAAGTCAAAGTGGGCCTTTGAGGGCAGTCAGCTTACCTTTGATGGAGCCAAACAGATTTCTTACAGCAGAGTTTTGTTTTTGGGAAGATGTACAGGGAGACATGTCACTGGAGAGGAGGAAGAGGAGAAGGGAAGCCTTTCTTGTTTGTTCCATCAGAGAACTCAGAAAGGATATGGATATTTAAAGAGAACAGCCTCTTCCTCAACATGTTTAATAACAAAACAAATCTGGACCAGAACACAAACTCCAGGCTGATATAGCCTCCCTTGCTCCCAATTGCATTTGTCCCATTTGATAGCTCAGAAAGAAGACAAATAATGTAGGACTGACATAGGAGGGGATAAAATAAAGATAATTAATATTAAGGATATTTACTTTTTCAGCATTTTAAATACACCAAGGGCCACCTCAGTGAAATTTGGAGGCAACACACCTGTGATATTGCATGGTATTTCCTTCCCCTTCTGTAGCAGAGGCCAAGAGAAGGACATACAATTTCAGCAATCAGTTGAGAAAGTATCTTAACCCTTTTGATATACCCGTGAGGATGTGAGGCTTAAGGATCACTATGGATGATGTTGCTGGCTATATAAGCAGCTAGGGACATTTTTTCCTTTTCTTTTTAAAGCATAAGTCTCAAGCAGCTCAGCCAAACTGTTCTAGGAAGCTTTTGTTTCAAAGCCTATGGCTTTCATTCCAGTGCTCTTTAGTTTGACCAAATGCAGTCTGTGGACCCCTGAAATTAAAGCCAAAAGTGCCCCATCACCTCTAAGTAGGAAATGGCCCAGAACTTTTTATGATGTGGACTGTGTGGTCAGGGGCTATGCTACCACAACATTTTAATTCATGATAACCAAATGACATAATAGATATGCAGTTGATTAAAATGAAAGATAGATAATAATCTTCAGTGAAATTTTGAGGCTTGTTGCAGGCTTCATGGAAATCAAAGTGGCAAGTTGGTCATGTTTTATGGGGTTAAGGGAAATGATAAAGAGTCAGAATGACATAGTAAATTTTTGCACTACACTCTCATAGTGCTATTATTTCTACCTCCTATGGAATCCTGGGGTTTGCAGTTTAGGGAGGGGCATTCGGAATTCTCAGCCAGGGAGCTCTTTGGCCTCAGAAAACTACAAACCCCAGAATTCTGCAGGATGTTGAAAGTGGAATGATAGCACTATAATACTGTAGTGCGGAAATGGCCATAGTTGTTCAAGTGTTGAACTAGGAGTGGCAAATGCTCTCTGAATATATATTGCCAAAAACCCCCATGTAGGGTTGCCATAAGTAGGGGTTGACTTGAAGGCACATAGCAAAAATAATAAAGAGTAAGACTATAGAAGGGCAAGCAGATAGGAAAGAAGTAAAGGAAGAAAGTAGGAGGATGGCTGTGAGGGTCTGAAGAGGAACTCAAATTCTTCTTGGGCAGGTCACCAATAATACATTGTATCAAATATACTGTTAATTAAAAAACAGAGTTGCTCCATGAAAAGGAAAACCAAGATCCACCCTTGTTGGTCTGGAGGGTTAGGCTGAATGTTCTTTGACTAATCCTTTAAAGCCTTTTGTTTCTGTGGTTGCATGCTTGGGCTCTCAACAACAGAATTATTTAAATAGTCAAACCTGCCGAATAGTGCCTGGTTTTGCTCCCTTAGGTAAAACAGTGGCCAAATACATATTGTTAAGGAGGTTTCTTGTATAGCTGGACTCTCCTGAAAGGAAAAAAATCATTTGGAAATCAGGACTTTTTTTCTCTTTTTTATGGGAGATGATGTCATCACAACTTCTTCAAGAAATTGCAAGTTGGGTTTTCACAGAGCTGTAGCTGCAGTCAGAGCTCACCTTGGAACATCACAATTCTGTGTCAAAAAATAACTTCCTTCCTTCCACAGTGTAACTGTAACTTCTTAGTTACTTGTACAGTTATTTTGGTATAGTTATTGGGTCTGGCCTCACTAAATGCTGGCAACAGCAATACACAGGGAATGTGTAAGTGTAACAAGCACACATCTCTATCTTTTTCTGATGCAGTTGCCTGAAGGAAAAAAGTTAAAAGTTTAGCATCGGAAAGAAAGAAAGCCACATTATCTGCTCCTATTATATTATATATTTACTCATATTTACTCTGCATAATTTATTCAGCTTCTAGGGTCTCTGTTTTCAAATAATTTGGCTTTAAAAAAATTGGCAAGGACTATGGTGGTAAAAAGCTTGGAGGAGAACTGAGCATGGAAGTTGGCTCTAGTGGTCTGTGTTCTAGCCAAGGTCTTGTCAATTAGGGCTTGAGCAGGAGGGGAGGTGCAGTACCCAGAACTCACAGACCCCCATCCTCTCCACCAATTGCTAGTAGCATGATAGCAAACTTAAGCAATGTTGGTCTTGTTACTGTTTCTGCTGCCTGAACTGTATGTAAAACATGGGTAGTAAGATCCTCTATGATAGTAAGACCTTCTATGAAAAAGCCATACAAGCACGGACCATCAATCCACAGAACATGGGAACAGGTAGTAGAAGGAGATGGCATGAAGAAAGTTTGGTATGGAATGATATCCAGAGTTGCAGTTGGGTCACAGGATTATCTGAGTTACCGCATTAGTTGTTGTAGCATTCCATCTGATTGGCTGTATCCCTGTATTAACTCAGAGGTAGGTAGGTAGTTATGTGTCTATCTTCCCAGCCTTTTCTCTTGTGAGGATATAGAGAACAAACCTGGGAGCTCCTTTTCATTGGGCCACAAATTCCCATGGAACACCATTCATTCTGGTCTTTGTGATTATGTTCTCTCAGTGCAGTGGGAAGGGAAGGTAAAGGCCCATAATTTTATAGATAAGGCCTTGGGAGTCTGCAAGGCTCCATGAAGCTTCCATCTTCTTTCTGGTTCCATGACCATGAGATTAATGTTGCCTTATAGGCTTGCATCTGACTGAGGAAGTAACTTTTTTTTTAATTAGTTACTTTGGGAAATATTTAATTTTTTATTTGTTTATTTTCAGTAACAAGGTAGAATTTAATTACTTCTGGACTGCAGTAATGGTGACAACAAAGCATCTGCTAAGTGATCAGAATTATGACTAAACTAGTTTCTTTTAAAAACTAACATTCCAAACTCTGGCTTGAATTCCAGTTCTGTTGCTGTTCTAAGCCCACAGCGTAACTTGAACCTCTGTCTTCCACTGCAGTGCTCCTTGCCTTCAAGAGCAGAGTTCCCAGGGACACTGTAAGAATGACCACTGGTGCTACTACATTAGCTTTTGTTCTATAGCTGCCGTTGCAGAAGTTGATTTCATGAGAATATACAGTGAATTTGCTTCTACTGGATATAGTGATGACACCAAGCTGGACAGTTTTGAAGGAAATTAGACAAATTCATAGTGGATAAGTCTTCCAGTGGCTACTGATCATTCATAATGACTACGTATTACTGGACCACATATCAAGGGCAATATGTCCTTTGAACACCAGTTGATGGATAACATGAACAGGAGGATGTTGTTGTCTTTACAGCTTTCTTGTAGGCTCCCCATAGTAATCTGACTGGAAACTAGGAGATCAGCATGTTGGATGTGATTGGCTTCTGGTCTGATCTAGCATGGTCCTCTTGTATTTATAGTGGTTTATAGTTAGGTTAGGTTGGATTTAACCCAAACCCAGTGGGACCACAGGACCACCTTGAAGCAACTATGATAACTGCAAATCCACAAGGCTATGATTAGAAATATAGATGAACATAAATAAATCTGACAGATAGTGTCAATGTGTAGATTATTTTTCATTCCTTTATGGAACATACATTTTCACGAGAGCAGGAAATTAGAGGGAGCAGACAATCATTATTTAATGACAACAGAAGCTGAGTTTCAGATGCATATCTAGGCAAATTCTGCCAAGCATAGCATACATTTTTTCCTCATATGAAATGAATGCTGTCTTGGTATATACATTCCCTCTGAGAGTCAAAGATAAGAGAAAGCTGTGCAGGTCAACCCGAACATGAATCATTGATATAATCTATATAATTCAACACAGCACCATGGATTACTGTGTATGTACAGGGGAGAGAGCAATGGCATCCTAACATTTACTATAGTGGCCCACAACCTGGAAAAAAAAAAGGCATAAAAGATAACATGGATAATTTATGGAAATAATAGATTGAAGGGACAGGGGACACGGGGGCATTGTGATACCAGTAGGCTAGCACTAATCCTCCTCTGTTTTATAGCATGGGAAACTATTTAATGGAGACCTACTCTGGAAAAGACTAGAATTTGCCTAGAACTTTGTTACACTGTACATGTCTGCAAGCTACTGCCATCTTTTTCTTTTTGATGGGCTCTCCCTCTGTAACATGTGTATATATGGCAAGCAGGTTCAACATGGCCCTCTCCAAGGTGGGAATAGCTGTATTTGTTGAATATGTCTGGTGCAAATAGGGGAAGATTTCATGCAAATTTCTTAATCTTGGGAAATTTTCCACCTTAGATACAGTGCCATACAGAGAGCTGGGGCACTTTCATATTACACCATATTACACTGTTATAAAACAGTATGATTCTGCTTTAACTACCATGGCAACATCCATTGAAATCTTGGGATTTGCAGTTCAGGGGTATTTAGAATTCTCAGCCAAAGGCTTTTCGTGCCTCAACAAACTATAAACCCCAGGACATCACAGGATGTAGTTATGGCTGTTACAATGTAATCACAGAACTCTGACTGTATGGGGTGAAAGAATCTCTGGTCTGTAGGATAATATGAACAATGTAGCATGTATTGTTATTGGTTGATTCTTCTTCGAGCTGTGCTGCTGGTGGTCATGACTAGAAAGGTGTCAGCAACAACACACTTTTGAAGGGATAAAAAAAGAGAGAGAAGATATATATATATACGTTGCAAGTGGCACAGATTAACAAACAAACAAACAAACAAACGTGAAAACCAAGCAGCCGCTGAATGAAGGAGATTAATTATTTGGCATATTAGTCCCTGGGAGACTGATTAGTGAGCAGGTAGAAATAAGTGATCACTCCGTTCAGCAACTGATTACTCTGCGCAGCAGTTTATCATATACTTATCACACTGCCATGGTTTAATCCCCAGATTATCATTCCACATGTGTGGAAACTAAGGCCATTTCCGCATGAGACTGTTATAGCGCTTTGATTCCACTTTCAACATCCTATGGAATCCTGGAGTTTGCAGGATTCCCCAGGATTCCATAGGATGTTGAAAGTGGAATCATAGCGCTAAAACAGTCTAGTGCGGAAATTGCCTAACTGTGGTGACTCAAGAAAAAGGCAAGGAACCAGTGTGGTTTTGTGATTAGAACGGGTGTGGGCATCTTCTACTTATACTTTACTGCTAGCTATGCCAATTGCAGCGTATTCACCTTTATCTCATCGCTGCCATACCAAATGTGGAGGTTTCAACCTTCTATCTGACTATTGGGACCACCAAATGTGGGGTTTCTACTCTTTCTGTGAGGGTTCCATCCTTTATCTAACTGTGCACAACATGTGTAGAGTTTTCCATTCAGGCAATCCTACCAGTGACATCTACTGTGAGGATTCCTCTCAGGCAATCCCACCACAGTGACCAAATGTGGGGGGGGGGTTACACTTAACCCACCAAATGTGAGAACTTCCATAGTGTTCACTGCACACACTCGGTATGAGAGCATTCCCTGATCTCTGTCTCTGCAATACATAGGAACCTTTTCTTGTCCCCCTTGTGTGGCACCAACTGTGGGGTTAGTCTAAATGCCTTCAAGATTCCTATAAGAATACACACTACTTTTATCTGCAACAAGACACCACTCTTCTATCTTCAGTGCTGCCACCATTTCTGCCTTATACTGTTATAGTGCTCTTATTTCACTTTCAACCTCCTATGGAATTCTGGGGTTTGCAGTTTAGGGAGGTGCCTTTAGAATTCTCAGCCAGAGAGTTCTTTGGCCTCAGGAAACTACAAGCCCCAGAATTCCACAGGATGTTGGAAATGGAATAATAGCACTATAACAGTGTAGGGCAGAAATGGCCCTAGTCTGAAACCAAGCTCTCAAAATAATAGCATTTCTAGGGGCTGAAAATGTATGAAAAGAAAAACAAACTCTTGTTTAAATAAGTTACACATAGAACAACAGATTATTAATATGTAACATCTAAAATACCACATTATTGTTCTCTCAGGCCAAATCAGACCTCTACCAATCGCACAACTCAAACTAACTTCTCTCAATCCAACCCTAGTCTAGTTCAAAGTCTTCTCGAACTCTTTTCCTTGATGCACCAAGCCAATGGACTTTCATTCAGAATCTAACTTCACCTACTGTCCCATGCAAATCTCAAACATTTCACCAATCGGCATCTACCTCATCACTCCATTCTTTTCCCCTCCCAACAGCTACTTACCTCACACTCACACAATAAACCAAGCAACAGTTTTTTATACAAACCCATGACATCACATGGGGAAATGCAGATTTGACTCCCACTGAGTCATGAAGCTCACTGAGGCCCTTTTCGCATGGCGTTTCTAAAGCGAGAGGGCCCCCTGGGCATAGTGTAAATGGGAGGAGCAGTCTGCATGACACACTCCCATTTACGCGACGCTCAATGGCCTGACACGGACCACGCATGCACCTTTTCATTTTCGGCTTAAAGCCGAAAATGGTGTGTGGTTGTGCAATGCTCCCGGGGCCTACACGCACTTACCTGGCACGTGGTGTGTCGGGAGCTGGCACTGTTGCGCTTCCTGCCTCAACGCTAGCCTGCAATTCCCAGGCTGTGCTGCAGTAGGAAGCGGCAGGGCGTCCGTACGGCACTTGCGCAACCAGGAAGCTGCTGCAGAATTGAAGCAGCAGGGGAGTGGCAGTGTTCCTGCTGAGGCTTCTTGCGCGAGTGCTGCCCCCCCACCTCTGTGAAAAGGTAAGGTGCGAAAAGGCTTTGAGTGACCTTAGGCTAGTCATCTTTCTCAGCCTGACCTACTTCACAGGGTTTTTGTGAAGATGAACTTGGGGAAAGGAATGCCATATACACCATCTTGAGTTAACTAGAAGGAAGGCAAGATGTTAATGTAACTGATCAGTACATTAAATTAATACAAGTAGCACACTGCACATGCTCAGAAGCATTCTGCATGCAGTCATTCTGCAATTAGGTTTCAAAGAAAGTTCTAGCTCAGCTAGTGCATCAAGATTCAGGGTTCAGCCTATGCATGGGACCAACCTGTGGATGGGGAGCTTTTAATTTGCAAATCAGATTATGTTTGATGTTCCTTAATTATTGTATTTATTGTATGATTTACTCTGTGGACAAGTTGCAAGAATATGTCTAATTTTTACTAACCCTGGATCACTCCAATCCAAGCACACACCTGGTAGAAGATCGCTATCTTTTCACTTCCATTCCTCATGGCATCATCCCCTTTAAAGAGGGAGGTATCAGCAAGTTTAGAGATTAACAAAAATACAAAAAAGATCTGCAAAAGTAGAAACAATCCTTAGAATTAAAAAAAGAGAGGAGGAGAACCCATAAAAACAGTGATATAAGAATGCTAGAAGTTGCTTTTTAACTGTGCTTGCTCTTTCTTAGATCTTGAGCTCTTCAGGATCACAAAGCATCCTTTCACAAGTCTGAGGAGCATTTCCCCATACATAACTAAAATACATGTGACTTGAGCTTCTGTTGCAGTATGCGCACATTTGTATTAAATGTTGCTAACCTGGGACACAGAACAGAAGACAGCTCTTCTTGAAACAGAATGTGCCTTGCAGCCAGCACAGGATTTATGTATGAGAGCTTCAAACAGGGTGGCCACTCATTTATTGCTGTCTGCCAAAAGAAATGGGTTGTCAAAAAAAGAAGAGAAAAACTTCATAGCATTTGTATATATCACTTGGAGAACCATATTTAGAAGGAATGACTACAGTTTATATGGAAATACAATACATCTCATCATTGTGGGAAAGCAATGATTAGGTGACCTGAGCCTTCACTTACACTCTGATTTGGTGCAATCCAGACACAGGTCTATATTTCTATATCCCGGCCTCAGTAGGTGGTATCCTAGGCCCTTTTCGCATGCCAGTCCTGTTGCGAAATGACTTCAAGAGCTTCGCACGATTGTGAGGACCATTTCACATGATGTCCTCGCAATCACGCAACATTCCTGAGGCCAGTAGGCGGCGATCACGCATTATATCATTTTTGGCTCATTGCTGAAAATGATGCGCGATCACGCATCCCTCCTGGGCGCCACATGCACTTACTTTGCGTGCGGAGGCTCTGGACATGTGGCCATTGCGCTTCCTCCCCCAGTGCAGCCTGGGAAAGTACCTGACTGCACTGCGGAAGAAAGGGGTGGAGCGCTCATGCTTCCTTCCAGCCTGCATGGAGCTGGTATGGAGGAGAAGCAGAGGGGACGCAAGTGCCTCTTGGAAGAGGGTTTTCATGTGATCCCTTGCAACACCAGTGGCACCAAGTATAAAGTGTGAAAAAAAGCCCTGGTTGAGCTGCTGAATCCCCAGTGCTCCAGCGGAGCTCAGTAGTACTGACCACTAACTGTAGTCCTTCCATTTCAGGTAGCTGGGTCTACAAGCCTCCATTTTAAATTCCCACAGTGCCCTAAAGGGATAATCTGCAAGGGTACTCTAGGGCATTATGGGATATTCAAATAGCAGCTTTTGGCCACTGACATCATAGCAGGGTGCCCATCCTACCTAGGTTCATCTCCTCCTATCTGAAGTAGGTCTGATCCCATACCTTCCAACTGTCCCAGTTTGGGAAGGACAATTAATTCAGCAAGGGGGAGAAGAGAGGAGGGGCAGAATCTTGCCATTCCCAGTAGGCTCAGGGAAGTTCTCCTGGCTTGTTTCTCCCCTGCCCCTGTCATTAATAACTTTTGCCATCTTGACCATGCTCTGAGATTGCTTGGCTGTACATGCAAAGTTTTCATCTGCAAAATGCTGGAGGGTATAAAACTATTAACAAGTTGTGGTGGGATTATCACCTTGCCATACTGGGATATGCTGGGAATTGAACGTGAAACCTTCGTCATACAAGTTCTTTTTGTGAATTTGGCCCATTATATAAAAACCTGGTTCCAAGACAAGAAATTACTATAAGAGAATTACAAGATTATAGAGATTTTTTTCAACAGTGTTACAGGAATGCGGTGTGTTCTCAATTCCCACTTCTCTGTTGTTGAATGCTTTCAAAACTCTTGCAGTAGGAACAAAGTGGGAACAGGACACAGCTGGACAAGGCTGGGCTGGCCCAATTGTCTGCCAGCTGGGAATGCATGAAAAAGCAGAGCTGGCATTACTATTTTTCTCTTTCAGATCTTGACATTAATACTGTGAGGAATGGTTTTGTTTTAAAGAGAAATGGAAATATGTTTTGTTTTAAAGAGAAACGGAGAAATGAGAAATGGAAATATGTTTTCCCTTTGGATGTTTTAGAAGTGAACAGAAAAGTTTTGGGGCAAATAGGTGTTTTCATCAAATGTCTTTGCCAATTCCTGGAATTGCTAAAAAGCAGAGACAATGGGAGAAATCTGCAAACAAAAGGTTCTGCTCTGCTGCAAGAGCAGAAGTTTTTCTTTAAAAAATTAAATACAGTAAAAGCAACATTTCACTATAACGACTTTTATTGCAGTGAACATTCACTTAGAAAATGTAGACTGGGGAAAGCCTTGATAAAAAGCCAAGCAGGTTGAATTTGTGATTTAAAAGTACAGAAGCAGTGTATAGCAAAAGGATGCTGACATGAACCCCTGCCTGTACTTTACCCAGCTCCCCAAATTTCCTTCCTGAAGCTATCTTATTTCTGGCAGGACTAACACAGGGCCCATCTGGGTGGGGGGGAACACCTTCAGAGAGGAAATGTGTATTTGTGTGTAGAGGGGGAGATATATATAGGGCAGGGTAATGATTCAGCACTTTCTTGGATCCTTCCTGTACTTGAAATTGCCAGTACAGTCAGCCTTCCACATTTCCAGGTTTGACTTTCACAGGTTTGATTATTTGTGAGTTTCTTCAACCCCTGCCTCCTCACTTTAGGTACTTCTTTTTCAGGGGGACCTTCCCTCTTGTTCAGATTGCTCAGCCCTTTCAAAACCCACTTCTGGTGGTCCTCCTCCTCCTCCTCCACCACCACCAGCCACTGTCTCACCAGGTAAAAATGGTCCAGAACCTGGCTTCTCAACCCTACACACTCTCTCCTGATGTTCCCCCACAACCAAGGATGAAAATGGGCAGGAGAGAGAAAGTACAGGACCACCATGCCAACCTTCTCCCTTCTTTCTCCCTTCTCTGACCTGGTTTGGACCTTGGGTGTCTGCTCTCCCCACCATACATCAGCCCCCCTCCCACAGACAGACACACGTTTTGATGTTTGCAACTTTCCCACTTCTGTAGGGGTCCTGCACCATAATCCTAGTGAATATAGAGGGCTGACTATATTTCACTAGCAGTAATTCTTATGCACGGGTCTGGCACTATCATTATCTAGTTAGGTAAGCCTTCCCTAACTTGGTGCCCTTCAGATCTGTTGGACTACAATTCCTATTTACTGGTCCACAGGTAGACCTCTCCCCAGGCAATTGCTGTGCAATTATTCAGGTCATACCTTTATGGAAGTTTGGACTACAGGCTTGGGAGAGACTGAGTTAGATGCACACACATGCCTCTGGTTTGAAATCCAGTGTTTGAAGAACCTCTGAAGCTTTTGGTTTCCTTTCATACTTGGTGGAAGACCACATAGATTCCAGTATGATTTTTATTTAAAGGTTTCTGTTATCCATAAACTTCAAAACATAACATGCTACTGAAGTCATAGTCACTATACACCTGCTGACATATTCGCAATTGCAGGATCCGTGTGCCCCCTGTGAAAAGTCATTGTAAGGTGGAAGAAACAACTGTATGAATGCATAGCACTTCATAGATGAAAAATGAGACATGTTTGGCCAAGCAACATTAGAGTGTGGTTAAGATGGCAGACATTATTCACGAGGAAGAACAGACAAGCTAGGAAGAACAGCATGTTTGCTTTTGGCTTAGCCAACTGGAAAGGGGAAGACTTTGCCATTCCTCTCCTTCTCCCCTTGCAGAATTAAATGAATGCAAACTACTTTTGCACCTCCAATTCAATTTGCACCAAAGGAAGTAAGCCAAAAACAAAGAAGGAAAGGAGGATAGAGAAACCGGAACATTTTAAAAGCAGCTGAAAAATGGGATGGCAGAGAAATAACCTGGATTGTCCCTGCCAAACAGGGACAGTTGGAAGGTATCTGAATGCATTTTTGTAAGTGAAAGGGAAATATAACTGCAGATTTTGCAGGAAAACTTTACACAAAAAGTGATTTATGTAACAAAACAATTCTAGGTCTGAATAAAGAATAGTGTGGCTGTGTGTGTGTGTGTGTGTGTGTGTGTGAGAGAGAGAGAGAAGAGAGAGAGAGAGAGGAAGTTGGTAGTGGTTACTGTCTTCCTGCAGCTTAAAGGTCAAGAGAGCAGACTGTGGATGCCCAAATAAGTCACAGAGCTGTTTCTGGCCTGGGGCTCCCTCCTTTGAGAAGCTCTGATGCTGCAGCTGACTCCAGAGCTTCTTTGCTGACTGGGGAAGCTACTTGACTGGGGTATGCTTAACCCTCCCCTTTACCTAAAGGAGGTTCACAATGGTAAGGCTTAACTTTAAGGAGATGGTTGAAGTTGCTATGTTGGACCCAAAGGCCAGGAGACTTTAAAATATTATTTAAAAAATGCTGCACAATAAAAAAATTACTTTGTCCTTATATAAAAAAACATATTCTAATTAAGTTGAATATTCTTCTCTAATTGTATATTGGTCTTTGACATGTGGCACATGGCCCACAACTGGATTATATCAGAGCTTGACCAATAAATATTGGGAATATTGTTGGATGAGCAACAGCATTTAGGGATGGGCCTTATGCAAGTTCATCTCAACTCCCAACTTAGCCCTGTGTGCAAGCAAGCAAACATGCTTGGAGCATGGGTTTGAGGTGGATCACATTAACAGCACCACTGATTTTTCTCCCCTTTGTATCTTTCTCTCTCACTCTCTCTTTTGAGAGAGAGAGAGATTGAAGAGAGAGAGAAGGAGGAAGAAAGAAGGGAACAAGCTTTGAAGGAGAAAGATAGGCCTAAGACAGACTGTTAAAAGCCATGTTGAAGAAGACAGGTGAGAAGCACCATATAAGCTATGACTTTAACATGATCTTTTGGTCCAGTGAAATATGGCATTTCTTCTGTACCTCCACCAACCTAAGTTAGTTCAGAGTGGGAGGATGAAAATACCCCTCCCCAAGTTTTACTTACTATGTACCTTTCAACATTTAAGACCCACTGATAGCTAAACGCACCTAGTGGCTTCACTTCAGCCTTCCCTTTTATGTTTATTGCTAACTCTGTATCATTTTAGTTGCTCCCTACTGAATCCTTTTCCAGTTTGCTTGCATTCTTTAAAATATGCTGACCTAAACTGGCCATTTTCCAGCTAGCCAGTGCTGAGCAGAGGACTAATTTTTACCTCCTGTGCCTTGAATCACATTATAGGCAAGTTCATCGGAGAGGTGTTTCTAAGGGATATTAGCAGGCTGACTAATCAGACAAATGACTGGAGAGGTGTCATTTGCCCACCGATAATTTGCCCACCCTGCCAAAACAGAATTCATTTTCAACTCAGTAAGTTCTCCTGCAAGGAGGATGTGTCATCTGAAAGCTATGGATTCAATGACAAATGGGTGGGCAGTGAAGATGTGTGGGATGACTTTTTTTTTCTTGCCAGTGCCGTTCTGATCCTTGAGGATATTTCACTTTGGGTTCATTTTAACTGCTGTAGCTTTGCAATTGTGGAGGTGGATAAGACACACTCACTGTGTGATCCTGAATATACAGGACTGACAAAGGCCACAAGTTCACATAATGTGAAGAAATGAAGAGAAGAGATTGTTAGCAATAAATGCGTGGTATGTTAGTTTTGGCAGATTTAACAAGGTAGATGTTTATACTGTAAATTTTATTTATTTAATTTATATGCTACCTTTCTCTTAGTATGGGACCCAAAGCTATAAAAACCTAAAGCTAAAATAATATGTACTACGAAAGGTTTAATAGGCATTAAACAACCAATCCTATTTAAACATTAATTTCAAACAGTTAAAAACCAGTTCAACTCGTGTTATATATTAAAAATATAGCACATCCATTGAATCCCCTTCATCTCCAAGCAGTTAGAGGCTGAAGGCCTATTTAAATAATGTTTTTGTCTGCCAAAAGAAAGAAAGCAGATAGGGGGCCAACTGGGCCAGCCTTGGCAGGGAGTTCCATAGCCTAGGAGCACCAAGAAGGGTCTCACCTTTGTCCTCACCAGATGGACAAAATGAAATATACCTATACTGGAGTAAGTCCCAATGAGCACAATGAAGCTTGCATCTCAATATGTGCATAAAATTGCACTATAAAACATGGTGTTAAGAGTAATCCAGTATATTTATTTATTATAAAACATTAGTGGTCACTGTGAGATGAAGAAAAAATTCTGTCAGATATTTCTTAATGTGAGCAAGAATGATCTAGCTATACACTGGCTCAAATGCCTTGTTTTTCATCTTCTTCCCCTGTCCCCCAATGCCTACTCTTTTTAACATGTATATCCACCTATCCACCCATCTATCGTTTCTACTCTTCCCAGCTTGGTAAAAATCTTGGCCGTTTCAGTTTTCAGGCTCTCTCACTAATACCCATGCACAATTTACATATCCAATAAACACATGCAGTATTACTGAGGGATGCGCAACTTCCCATGGGCATATCTGCTATTGTTTACAGGGAAGAACCACTTCAACCATAGCCCCATTCTAGAAATATAAATGAAAATCAGAGGTGGGGAAAGGTGAACATGTTGGCTGAGGGACTGTGTAAACTGCAGTCTGAAAAGTAACTTTTTCAGGCTCTGCACAGACATAAATGGCAAATGACAAGAATACAAAAAGAGGTAGCCCTATCCACTTTGACTGTTGTTCATCCCAATGCCGATTGGTATACAACTCCCTGACAGATTATTCTTAATGACACCTGTAAGCTTTGACATCAGTGGAGAAGTGCATCTGCTACAAGTTTTGGTCAGATTTTTAAAGGACTTATCCAGGGTGCCAAGTCCAGGACCCATAAGTTCAACACCTTTGATAGATACTTTAATGTTAGGACTAAAACTTGGAACAGATTCTCTAGCACATACCATTTCCACACTACACTGTTATAATCCTATTATTCCAGGCCATTTCTGCACTAGACTCAAAGGCCTCTCCTCAAAGGCCCCTCCCTAAACTGCAAACCCCAGGATTCCACAGGACGTTGAAAGTGGAGTAATAGCACTATAACAGTGTAGTGCAGAAATGGCCATAGAAGCATACTGTCTTACATTTCACAGACGAAAACCACAACACATAGGGCCAAGCAACAGAGTGTACTCAAGTGGGAAAATTTATTAATGAGGAAGAATAGGCAAACTAGGAGGTGATGCTGCAGTTTGTTTTTGCCTGAGCCTACTGGGAAGGGCAAGATCCTGCCTCCTTCTCTTTTCTTTCCCCTTGCTGAGCTTATTGAGTACAGACTACTTTTGCTCTTTGAACTAATTTTCCAGCAACTGAAGTGAGCCAAGGATGAAGGGAGGAGAGTGGGAGGAGGAGACAGAAACTGGGACATCTGAAAAAGTGGGATGACAGAGGATTAATCGGGACTGCCCTTGCCAAATCAGGACAGTTGGAGAGTATGTGGCAGCTACAGGCTGCTGCTGATTGTTCCTGAAGAAATGTGCCCTCAGTTGGAAAAAAAAGTTTCTTCTGGTATAACAGCTAAATGCAGCCCAATTACATCAAGAAAAAAAACAGGACAGGATGCAGAAGGTTAAGATCTGTAACAGTCTGGCAAGAGAAGGGTCAGTGAAAAGGAAGATGGTTTCTTTAAGAAAGGATGATTTGAGTCTGAGAAGCAGAAGACACAAATGCAGATGTGGCATTTCTTTAGGGTAATAAGTATCTGAAATAATTTCCTTGCATTGTTTTCTGTGCTTTGTTTTTTTGTTTGTTTGATTTCCTGTTATGCCCATCAGTAACAGAATGCCCTGAAGGAAAGAGATGCTTCTTTAGACACTTCACATTATCTGGATTAACATGGGATCTAAGTGGCTGGGCTGTCCCAGGGGCAATGCCTTCCCTTTCCCTGGATCTTTTGGAGTGTTCCTTTTTATATGGCCAAACAAAAAGCTGCCAGTGAGGTGGGATCAGGATGGTGGCTTTTGGATTCTGCAGTTTGCTTATTGAGGAATTCATAAAAACAGCAGACAGGTTCCTTTCAAACAAACAAACAAAAAAACCCATAGGTTTTCAAACTAGAGAGATGAATGTGGAGAAGCTCTTGATCAACAAGCACATGTAACAGAAGAGGATCATTGTGAGCTCTGTTGGTAAAACAACACTTTGTATGCGAGAAGCAGCTATAGGAATAACCATCATAATGTTTGGTGGAGGGTTTTTTATTTTTATTTTTTTAAATCAGATATGCTTCATCGTAGGATCTGTTAAAATGAAGTTTATTATCAGGTTAGTTGTACTTCATCTTGGATTAACTCCTACCAACTGAACTGCAAACCATATATTTATACTATGTCTGAGAGATGTTCTTTCAGTTTTGGATTTTGGTGAGACTCTTAAGGAAGGAAATCCTTGAATAGTGGGACTTATAATGCAGAATGAGGAAACAAAGTTTCTCCATGTACGTTCACTGTGGAAATTTAGTAACAGGTTGCTATATTAAGATTCCGTGTTGGTTTTACTACCAAGAAAATACGGTTTGATCTCAAAGAACATGATAGAACATAAGGGATGATAAGTTTTTAAGGGACATAATGTTCATTTACTAGCATGAAACATACATTATCAGTCTCTAAATGTGAACTTCTTTGCACTAAAGAGAACTTTGAAGAGCTCTGCCACACACTTACACACAAAATGGGACAACTTGAACTTCTCTGCAATTTGCTTTTGAATTTTTTTTATAGATTTGCTGTTTTTATATAGTAAATTAACATCTGAATCAGTGCATCTCAAGCTATCAGATGTGGGGGGCCTAGCAATCCCCCCCCCATGTGCCAAGGACTGGTATCATACTTGTGGGCCAATTGCCTACAAACATTTCTTTCTTTCCTGGAAACTCTCTAGGGACTGGACATTGATGACTTGTGGACAGTCCACAGGTGACCACTTGGAATACTATTGATCTAAATAACAGGCTTATTTGGACATGCGCATGCATCAGAGGGTGTTCATTCAAAGCAAAGGGTTGACCCTTTGTAGCTAATGACAATGGCAACACTCTTTCCAGCAGGTTCAGGCACAGAATATATGTTGAGAGCTCTTTTATGAAGGCATGTAGTAACTTGGGAGATTTGAGTGCATTGTCCAGAAATGTAGGGCATTTCAATGATTTACACTGCTGACAGTCACCTTCTTTGCCGATAGGTGGAGAGGTGTCCCAAAGGGGAATATTACTGCCTTTCCCTGCAGCAATTTATACACTGCCAGTTGTGCATGCCAACATCCAACCAGAGGTTGTCTTTGGATCACATATTGAAAACACCTGTGTGAACTGAAACCTGTTGGAGTCTGTTCAGATCCCTTCCTGTGATCAAAGGGCAGGGCTGGATGGAAATTCAGAACTCTTGATCTGTAGACGTTTGTGCTAAGCTGGCCGTCACACCTCACAATCTCCCTAAGGCCAAGCTTCTTGCAAACAGGCTTTGCTTTGATCTAATTAAGTTCTCTGCATCATTCTCATAAAGGAAGAGCAACTGCTTCTTAATGTATAACTTTCCAGTGCTTTAGTTCTCAGCCCAAAGCCACAAACCTTCTCCACACTTGAGAACCTATTTCTCAGTATATATTCTCACAGATTATTACTGTGAGGTCAGTCTGCTTATTGATTTCAGGTGGTTCAATGCAAGGTTTAGTCAGTGTCCCTGACCCATCTTCTGTGTAGGCTTGCTAAGCTTCAAGCAACACCACACCCTCAAGAAAGAAATGCAAAAGAAGTGAAGAGCTTGAACCTGCAGAGGGATCATAAAGGAGTGGGATGAGGAATCTTGCAATCATGGACTGTTATCTTCCCGGAATGTTTGGAAGTAGGCTTATTTTATCCAAGGTTTGGTAACCCACTCTTATGGCTGCAGGCACACTGTGAACTGCAGTAGATGAGTGACAGAGCCTACTAATTATAGTTAATGATGGCCTTAAAAGATGTGTGTGTGTGTGTGTGTGTGTATGCATGTGTGTTTGTGTGTGTATCTGGCTGAGTTGGAGAGTATAATAAACTAAAATCATAATAATTACTATAGTGGAGTCAAAGGGGCAGTAAAAGGCAATCTAGGAGATCATTGTAAAACCGTAAGTGCTGGGGATACAACAATGAAAGCAAGAAAACCAAGCAGATGATTACATTGTGCTAGAAAGCATTTTAATCATTGGAGGAAACCCCTAAAATATGCATTTCTCAGTATTAGAAAATGGGAGTGGGCTGTGACTTCGCATTCCTTCCTTCCCACGAAATGATTAAAAGCCATTCCTCTAGTCCCACCTCTTAGGGGATATGAGGGAAAGTTTCTTGTAGCTTCCATCTGTATCAGTGGTGTTGATGATGACTAGGGACATTTTCTGAATATAAGACAAATGCTTCCTTCTATAGAGACTGACTAAAAAATTTTTTACATTGGATCTTTAAAAAATCATAATTCAGATATACTTATCACGCTGAAATTTATTGTCTAACTTTTACATGTATGAAGCTGTACCACATATTTTCTGAAATATATAAAAAAGCATTCTCATCATTCAGTAACTGAAATATCATCCATGCTCTTTATGTATCAAACAGTGATCATGATAAAAAACCATGGTACTTTCCAAACCCCACAGATGTAGTATGTTTCAAAGCACTTCTCAGAAACAAACATTTGGTGCACTTTGCAAATCGTACGGCACCCACTATTAGTGAGTTTGACAACAGTAGCTTGCATTAAATACTTAGGGCTTAAGGCTTGCCGGGGTGGGATGGATGGGTTGTGGGATAGCATCTTTGAAAGAAGGTTGATGAGATGTACTGATCAGCCCACCACCTGGAACATTATGATGACCCACAGCCAAATCCAATTTGCGGATCTATGAAACAAATATTTTTGCCCTGGAAAAAGTCTGACACAAGTGATAAAGTCTATGAAGATGTTTGTTCTTGTGGTTGTTGTGTGCCTTTGGGTCATTTCTGACTTATGGGGAGCTGCAACAGGATTTTCTTGGCAAGATTTGTTTAGAGAGGGCATTTGCCTTTGTCTTTTTCTGAGGCAGAGAGAGTGTGACTTGCCCAAGGTCACTCCAAGGGTTTCCATGGCTGAGTGGGGATCCAAACCCTGGTCTCTAGACTCGTAGTCTGGAAATATATGTAATTATAAAAACACAGAAGCTTATTTATAAACTATCTCACTAGTCATCTTGCTTATTGCAAGTATGGTGGCTTTTGGCCAGGTACAAGACAAGACTCTTGCCCCTTTCCTAGTTGTTTGGAGGGAGGAATTTCATATACTCTCTGCCCTCTTCTACCTTTAGCCACTCTAATTACAATAAAAGGTATGGTCTCTAAGTCTATGGGACATGACAGAAGGTCAAATAAATTACTGTATTTCTTTTGGATTTCCATAAGAACTTGAACTGGGATTCACAGCAACCCTGCTACTGATCCAAATATTTTGAATTTGCTCTCCATTTTAATATAAGAAGAGACATAGGGCATTTCTGCACTACACTATTATAATGCTATTATTCCACTTTCAATATCCGGTGGAATTCTGTGGCTTGCAGTTTACTGAGACCAAAGAGCTCTCTGGCTCCGAATTCTAAACGCCCCTCCCTAGACCCCAGGATTCCATAGGATGTTGAAAGTGGAATAATTAGCACTAAAACAGTGTAGTATGGGAAGACCCTTAGAAGAAGAAGAATAAATAATAAAAAACTTTCCCAAGACAGGGAAATAAGAGCTGCTGTCATGGCATTAGGCCAAGCAGAGCTTTCTATCCTGTTGAAGGGTTAACTTTCCATTAATACCGTAGAAAAAGTCTCAAGTCCTGAAAGAGCTGGCTGCTGGTCCTTTACCCTCCCTCTCCTTTTCCCCCTGAATCAACACAATTCTATTTGACAGCAGGAATCTGGGCAGGTTAATGAAGCAGCAACAGGCTAGGAGGATCTAAGAGCAAAATTTCATCTCAGCCAATCACAGAATAGATTATCCTTTGCCTGTGTGCATTACGATGACATCACCCCATCACTGCACTGCAAGCTGATCAGTCACCCAACTCGGTTATTTCCATTTCTAGGCAGTCCCTGACTGGGTTATTCATCAACAATCTATCTTGACTCTGCTTTTAATGTGCATCTGTTATGCATTTAGGAGTGTACCTCTTCACAGAGATTTTTTTTTTAAGGTGTGACTTTACTAACGTTCTGTAAAAGCTCAGACCTTCTGGAAACACATTCAGACTGGCATGTCCATAGAGATCATTGGCAGCTGAGCCAGAATGACATTCTCTTGATGGTCAAAGAGAACCGACTGGTTAAAAAAAACATTGAGGAGCAGTAGATAGATACATCTGTGCTGATTATAGGTTATATTGAAGCTGGAGTATTTTAATAAGGGCTTTGTGCTGACCAAGCCATGCAACCGTATTTTCTTAAGGTGGAAAATAAAGGTTTCCTCTGTAATAGTCACATAAAAAGATTGGCCTTCCAAAACTGATGCCACAAAGTCTTTTTGCAAAAAGATTTGTTTTTTACCATTATTTCAGGACTTGGTAACTCATGCTTTTGCACTTCCTTTAAGGGGTTCCGGGAGAATCTCAAGGTGAGAACACTGCCTTGAACATGTATACAATTTCCTCATTTGTTTTTCACTGAAATGGCATACCCTCTGCAATTGTGATCGATGCTCAATGTGTCATGCTGAATGACATCAACAGGGGCTTCCCCTTGTAATACCACCAGGGCCCACCCCATGACATCATATTATCCTTAGTTCTCAAGTTTTGGCCCCAAAACATCAGGGCCTGGGATAATCCTCACTTGGCAACCCTATTTACCATAAAAAAATATGAAGCAATATTGTAACAGAATTATCTCAAAATGGTGCTTACGATTCTCTTTAGAGGTCCTATTCTGTGTGTCCCTGCCAAATGAAGTGTGGTGGATGGCTGCTAGAGAAAGGATCATACCTCTTTTAAGGGTGGCTTTCCTGGAACTTTTTGCTGCCAGGTGAAAAAGGTCTTTTTATTCACCCAGGTCATATAAACAACTAGTGTTTTAAACAAACACAGTCTGGGCTATCCTTGTGTAAGCTCTCTGCGTTATTTTGTAAACTGAGCTGATAATGGATGGCTTTCCCCTCCAACATAGAGAAGATATGTTACATCCTGTATTTTAGAATTTTGGATTTTTTAATTATCTTATATTCTAATGTTTACTTCTTGTTTGGTGAGCTGGCCATGGAACACCTGTTGATGGGCAGTTTGTATAATTCCAATTAGGATTATGATAGGGTGTTTTTGTTTTTGTAGAACAGAGAGAACCTGCATTTCTATATCATCAGTAAACAACTCTCTTGGTAAGCTTACATTTTGAACTTACTTGTCTGCACTTAACACATGTCATGTGGGTAAAATGGCAAACAGCTAAAAGTAAAGAAATTCTTAACAAGATAGCTCACCATCACCTTTGGTTCTTGAGAACTGTATAATCTAGTTCTTGAGAAAGCAACTGTAGAAACATGAGCTCAGAGCTGATTCTCACATGTATGTACATCATTCAGGGGCTGATCACTTCCTAGCAGATATAAATTGCTTTTGTATTTGTGGTGGTATCAGGGCCCTGAGGTGGTGTCTGTTTAGCTGTTTCATACATGCAACACTTCCCAGTGTTGCAGTCACTGAACAATTAGCATGCATATCTGAACTGACGCACAGAACTGGTATGAATGGCTTTACATATGAAGGAATACTTTTTGCAAATTTAATAATATGTGTGATGTTTTTCTGGAGTGCTTTGACTACAATGATCTTCCTCCAGTCCAAATAATTGTGATCTGATAATCTGTTTGCTTTCCCAGTTGCACATTCCAATCCCAGTTTCCCTATCTTGTTTGCTTTTTATCCTCTTCTGTCTTGTTTGAATGGAAATTAGTAAGAATTTTTAAAATAATTCTCTTGAGGTCAAAGACTGTTAACAAGAAAGATATAATGTAATTATCAGACGACTTTTAAAAAAACTTTCTGACAGTTTTGTTCCTACTTTTTTTCTTACTGTTATTCAAATCTTAAGAAATTACTGGCACCAAAGAACACATCTACCAGTTAAAGATGACTGGATGTAAAGTCATGGGAGTAAAATTTATAGAACCACATGACAGGCCCTTCTCAGTAGCAGCACTCTCTCTACCTGTGGAACTCTCTCCTGAGCAAAGACAGGCTGGCTGCATCCCTTTTGAGTTGGTGCTGTTTTACATGGCCTATGGTTTTTGAAATTGCTATGGCTGTATTAACTAATTTTAAGTAGTTTTTTAAAGGAGTATTTGTGGTCTTTTAAAAACTGTGCTTTTAAAAGTTTTTTTTTTTAACTACTGTATTTTATCCACTAGAGCTAGTATGGTGGGTTTGACTGCTAGACTAGGGCCATTTCTGCACTACACTGCTATTATTCCACTTTCAGCATCCTATGGAACCCTGGGATTTGCAGTTTAGGGAGGGGCGTTTTGAATTCTCAGCCAGAGAGCTCTTTGGCCTCAGTAAACTACAAACCCTAGAGTTCCACAGGATGCTGAAAGCGGAATCATAGCACTATAACATGGAAATGGCCTTTGACACCAAAGTTCAAAGCCCTGTTTGGACATGAAAATGCACAGAGCAACTTTGGGCAAGTCATTCACTCTCAGCCTCAGAGGAAGGCAAGGGCAATACCTCTTTGAGCAAATCTCTCCAAAAAATCCCTGTGATGGTGAACTTAGTGTTGCCATAAGCTAGAAATTACTTGAAGGAACACAACAGCAAACTCTATCCATTCTACCTTGCCCTGAGGTCCTAGAAGGCTGAAGGATAGATGTTCTAAATAAATAAAGCCATAAATGATAGTCTAAAAATAGTTACAAATAAAGGTGCCTTTCTGCGGACCTGTTTCTGCAACACAACCAATCAGGGAACCGCGGGAAGCTTGGTATGTCATGTATAAGCAACGTACTGGTGCACACTGCTTGATTATCTTATTTGCAGCAAGTGTGTGTGTAGGAACTGTGCTCTGCTTTTGGTTTAGTGCTGATGTAGGCAAAAAACACATGTACTGCATATGCTTGTGCTTGCAATCCTTGAGTCCTCCTGTCCCCCCCCCTTTTTTTTAGACGTGACAATTGCTGCTCCAGGAGTGGTGATGTTCAACTAAAGAGAAGAGGGGTTGCTTTTGTGTGTGTGGCTTTTCTGCTTTTTATTTTTTATCTTTTTCTTAAAGAGTGCTATTTTTTTTCCTGCGGGAATGCTGCCTGTGGTCGATTCCAATGGGCCCAAACTGGAACCCAGCCTCTCTGAAATGGCCCACCCCAGTTGACTGTCATCTGGCCATGGGAAATTTCCCTTCTTCAATTTGGTTCCACCCAAGAAACTGGAGGAGGAGGGAACTAATAATAAATCCTGGATTCTTATCTGAATTATTGAGAAACAAATCAGAAGGGAAATTGTCTTCTGCCAGATGATACAATAAACCAACTATGGAGCAAAGCTCTGTTTGCCAGAAACAGAGCTTGAACACCATGCACCATTTGCACAGTGCTCACCCAAAGTAAGGCAGCATTCTCATAGACTTCTCTCTTATCATATCATGCAAACACATCCTGGATGCCTTCCAAAACTATCCACAGATGAAGATTTTGGGGTGATAAATTCTCCTAGGTCACAGAATCAGTTTCTGTTCTTCTGACCACTCCTATTTCTCCTTGGTTATTTGGATGGCAAGAGCAGACTAGTGAAGTAGTTTGAGTGTTGGAGTAGGAGTCCAGGAGGACAGCGTTCAAATCCTCGCTTGGCCATGGAAACCCACTGAGTGACCGTGTACAAATGATGCTCTCAGCCTCAGAGGATGGCAGTGGCAAACCTGTTCTGGACAAGTCTTTGTGTTTCTCAGGCTCCCTTTCTGGAATCGAACCCTGATTCCTCATTACCCATGGTCACTATAGTAGGCGCAGAAAGTACCATTGGGTCAGGAGTGGGTAATCTGCGTGCCGATTGCCTTCTTTGGATGTGGACAAGTCTTACCAAGAAAACCCCATTATAGGTTCACCTTTAGTGTCAGCATATGCCAGGAACAACTTGAAGGCACACAACAGCAACAGTTTGAATGGCAATCATTTTGGAGTCTATATATTTGTAAGAAATAAACCAAACTAAAGATATACATATCCCTCCACATTTGCTAGGGTTAGGGGCACAAGACCCCTGTGAAAGTGGAAAAACGGTGAGTAATTCTAGGCCCTTCTAAACAATATTTAACACACAAAAAAGTATAATCACCATATTCAACCCATCATGGATTCTTTTGAGGCATCAGGGTTCCTTCACAAGGCAGAAGTGGGTGGCTGGTGGAGCTTACTGTCACTTCCGCTGCTGTCCCACACCATTTTTAATAGGGACTTACAAGCCTGGTTTGCAGTTTCTCAGACTCATGAGACTTGCAGTCCATATTAAAAATGGCATAGGTAGGCAGCAGAGGTGACAGCAAATAATCCTTGAATAATCAAATCCGCAAAAGTTAAACCCTTTGAGGGTGTTCCTGCATGGCAGGGGGTTGGACTGGATGGCCCCTGGGGTCTCTTCCAACTCTACATTTCTATGATTCTATGATTCTATGTGCCCCAAAGAACCCCTCCTTTCTCACCAGCAGCTCATCATCTCAAATATGCCCAGCCATGTTTCAAAGATGCTCTACGAAGCCTCCATTTTCATTCATAGAAGCTTTTAAAAAGTGTGATACTAGGATAAGTGAGATGATGTAAAATCCCTTATTTGTGATCACTGTGATTGGCAATAAGCACAATGGAAAGCCAACAGGACATCCTTTGGGCCATATTTAGCCTACAGGCCATAGGTTGCCCAATCCTGATGTATCAAGAAGAAAAGGAGGAAGAAGAGGAGATGAAAAAGTAAGGATTATTTTAAATAGGTGTACAGAAAGGAAAGGATTGCGCCCATACAGCTTTTCTTACTCCTATAAGACCAGCTGAAGCTAATGGGGAAAAAAGTCATTGCTTATACACAATCATTCAAGGCACAAAAGTCCGTCCCTCCTTTGCATCTGTTCATCCAACTTTAAATTATTACTTGGAGAGCCTGGCATTTGCAGCTCCGGCCTTGCTCTTAGTGTCCTACTTTGACTCCCCCACAGGCATTAGGCATCATGCCAGCATGTGATCCACCTCTCTCAGGGATTAAGCTCCTTTTTCAAACTTGCATTTACCTAACTTACAACAAGCCAGACTCCGCTTGCCTAGCTGTAGATAGAGAAAGAAAGGAAAGGGGGGAAACCCACAGTCCTAATCAGCTGAGCTGGTCACGTAGCAAACGTTCCAAGTAGAGCTTGGCTATGTTGCTAGCTAGTTGGAAGTGGAGTAGAGAGAGTGCCTCACAAAGGGGAATTTTTTTAATTTTCTAGGGGTCAAATAGGCAGCAGAGAGGAACAAGTTAAATGCTCCTTACCCCCAACATCTGCCCATCACATGCTCTGGGTTTGATGAGTCAGTTACTCACTTCAGTTCTTTATTTTACTAATTGCTCTGACGGCTCATTTATTTACAGGTGGGGTAAAGGATCTGCTGGGAAGTGTCACCCCCTCTGAGTATTTTTTTCTTGTGCAATCACAGATTAAGCAAAGGTCACGTCTATCTGTCTGTAGTTATTAGGATTGCCAGGTCTCAGGGCTTGGCCCAAAATCTCCAGGTTTTTTTTTTTGGTTGATTCAGCAAGAGGAAAGGGTTTTCTGCAGCTCACCTAGCATAGAGTAGCAGCTTGTTGTAATTTGAAAGTTTAATTGATTTGTTGCTGTGACTCGCAAAGACTCTCCAGAGGGGTCTATCTATGTACTGTGTATCCTCCTTCCCACCCAGTCACTGTAGCACCAGAGGCTGGCCACTGCTCTGCTCTCTGTGTGTATGCGTGTATGTGTTCGAATGACAAGCTGTGAGCAACTGCGGTTGGTGCTTAATGACATCAGTAGGGGGTTATTCCTAGGTCTCAGGCTTTGGCCAGAAACCTCAAGGGTTGGGATGATCTTGAACTGGCAACCCTAACAGCGATAGTTATTATATTGGGTGGTTTGTGGCATGGGTTGAATCCCAGGTATCCCAGTCAAAGTATCTGTGGAGAAAGCGGGGGGTGGTGGTGGTGGTGGTGCATGACTGGGTTTTGTCCAGACTTGCCCATCTCCCCAGTGCAGCAACAGTGGTAGTGCTGCCACCCAAGCCCTTTCTTGGAGATCCCATCTCCCTTACCTTTCCTGGGTTCTGGAGAATGTTAAGGGTTCAACACTCTCCCTGTCTCCCTCATGTTTATGAGAGAAAGGGAAAAAAATAATATTTTACCGGTTCCTGATAAACCTTTGCACGGAGATATGTAACCAGAGCTTCCAACTCTCCCTTAAGGAGCAAAGCAAGTTTGTTATAAGTGCAACACTTTAATAATTTTTTTAAAAAGGAAAATAACATACTAAGAGCCTTTCTGCACTACACTATTATAGTGCTATTATTTCACTTTCAGCATCCTGTGGAATCCTGGGGTTTGCAGTTTAGGGAAGGGCATTTAGAATTCTCAGCCAGGGAGCTCTCTGGCCTCAGTAAACTACAAACTCCAGAATTCCACAGGATGTTAGAAGTGGAATAATAGCACTATAGCAATGTAGCGTGGAAGGGCCCTAAGAATTAATAGAAGATATATCAAACAACTCCACTAGCGTAGAACACAGGCTGACTGTGTAGCTCCCCTCTGGAACAGGCCTAAAGAACAGAAAGATTATTCTCCAACTCCAGGCTGCCTTCTGCAGTGCTCCAGTTCCTTTCAAACTAAGTGAAAACCTAACGCATCTGATTAGACGATCCCTGGTTTCCTTATAACCCTTTCTTGAGATTCAATTCCTTGCTCTAACACGCAGTAGGTACCTGCAAGCTCTCCTCCTTCTTCATGCCAGAAGCCTTCAGTTCTCCTTCTTCTTATACCCCCCCACCATTGAGTAAAGGGTGTCAGAGCCAATTCAGTCTCTTCCCCATGATCCTTTGTTCAGAACCCCTGAGTTAATTGTTTCTATAACTTGGCTATTACAGTATACTATGGTATCTAAACCAAAATGCATCATGGGACACAACACTTTACACATATGCAAACGCACACAGTGCTAATGTGAGAGCCAGCGTCTTGAAAAGAAGCCCACCTCTTGGAGCACTGCACCACTGCTTATGACAGAAAGGGTCTGGGATGGTGGACCTCAGTCTGTCCATTACATCTGAAAATCTAAAAGAGAACGATTCAGAAGCCCATAACAATTGGCTTATGATTACAGTAAGAGCAATATTTGCACACAAACACATACATAGCACCAGAGTGCATTAGATGTATTTTACTGGTAAAAGCACCATTTATTTATTATCCAATTTATATCCTGACTTTCTGTTGCAAATAGGACTCAAGTCAGTTTATGATGAAGATCATATACATTTAAAAACACATATATGTTTACATATGCAGTTAAAAAAAATTTAAAAGCACAATTTAAAAACAGGCCAATAAAAGAAAATAAAGGATCCACCCATTTATTTGGATAGCAAGCAAGGTCAGTTGCCAAAGGTCTGCTTGAATAAAAACGCCTTTGCTTCCTAGCCAAAAGACAGACAAAGAACCAGCCCAACCTCTCTTGGCAAGGAGTTCCAGAACCCTGAGGCTAAGTAACACTTCTTATATTTAGAGTTTAGGAACAAAACAGTGAGTATGAGATTCTAGCAAGTATCACCTTAAGGTTATGTTTTCAGGGATTGGGTCTTAGTAAGTTTGAAACTTCTTGCTGAGGAATCTATTTTTAAGTTTAAGGGGTATGCACTGCACTTCCTGCTGTTTTCAAACTTTTCTGCTGTTTAGTCTTTCTTAGGTAATTTCTGCACTAGATTGTTATAGTGCTATTATACCACTTTCAACATCCTTGAGGCCCCTCCCTAAACTGCAAACCCCAGGATTCTATAGGATGTTGAAAGTAGAATAATAGCACTATAACAGTCTAGTGCAGAAATGACCTTAATTATTTTCACATATAAAAGAGCAGAGGTTTTTCACATTATGTTGGTTTCATTGAGCAACTCAAATCAGAGCAAAACTGAGGGAATGCCCCTGAGAATACTTAGCTGGGAGTAAGCCCCACCAAAGTATGCATAGGAATGGACTGTGTGTGGGTTGTCCTGCCATGGACCTTGGTTTTGTAAGGAGCTGTGCCTTGCTCCAGTAGCTTATCTCATGCAAAGCTTATCTTAATTTCTTATTTTGTTGCTTATCAGTAAATAATAACTTTGAAGATAAGATTAAAATGCAGTAGGTAGTAGGTTGACATTAATAGATTCAGGTTTTCCTTGTCTCAGCTTTCCCTGTCTCAGCTTCTTTCCCCAGAAGTAACTTGCAGTGTAGGGAGCAATCATTTTAAGCACCTGATTTCAGAGGCAGCACCATCTCCTTGCCTCCATATTGCATGCAGTGGTGTGGGTTAAAAATAGGCTGAAATCTAGAATTGGGTTGTGTAATCTTTACATCGGAAAGCTAACACTGCTCAGTGAGGGACAGCTGCAGTTCTTCAGGGAAGTAGAGAAGGAGGAATGGCTTCCTAATAAAAGAACAGAATTAGGAGGCGGGCTTAGGGAGAATGTTGTCAGCCCAAGAGATGAATTCCTTCCGTCCTTCCTTGGATTCTGTGTGTGTCAGTTGAGTGAAATGAAGAAGCACAATCAACCCGTTTTGCATTATAAATGAAAATCAGCCTAAGAAAAAGAGCGAGTGTGGGCTATAGCAGGGAGTGGGTAACTTTGGTGGATTTGGAGGGGCTGCTTTTTGGACAGGGGATTCCCCCCAAAAAAAGGCAAAATATGGAAGTCCATTTCTGTTTGAAAAACAAGCTATTGCTGACATCACAACTGTGCAGGGCCCTCCTGCAACCTATCTAAAAGTTGAATTACTGCTTATGGAGGCTTTGGGGTGTATGCATCTCACATTTTTTTCCAGCTGGAAAAAGGGTAGTCTGGCAGAATCTGGTGGTGTGGTTGTTGGGGGCTGAAACATGCAGTTCCAGGGTCTCACTTGGTCCACCCCGAGCTACTGTTTTGCATAATTTTGATGGATTTCCAATCTTACCCTAGTGGTTCTAAAGGCTGGAAGAGATGCATGCATTAGAATGTTCTTCCTTCCTTCCTTCTATAGCCAAAATGGTTTTCTTTCTTTTTTTTTAAAAAAAGCATTAACAATCAAGTAAAAATTATTTCACAACATATTGCCAGTGTTCTTTTCTTCAGAAGTTAAATACTGTATACACTCTTGTATAAGTCTAGCAATTTTAGACAAAAAAATGACTCAGGGTCGACTTATCCACAAGTCAATGTAAGTACTGTTGTTTCTGTTGTGTGCCCACCTTAATCCTTTTTTTTTTTTAAAGGAATGGTGAAAGTTTAGTCCATCCTAGGAGAATCTAAAAGATGCACCAACCCCCTTCTTTTTCTCTCTGCTGTGGCACTGCTTCTGGCCTTTTTGAATGCCTGGGCAGGATAATAGCAGCAGCGGCTCTTTGGTGCTTCCTCTCAATGGAGTGCAGAGAATAAATGAGGTTAATGCTTCTTTAGGTTCTCCCAGGATAGACGAAACTCTTGCCTTTCACCATCCCATTCAGAGAAAGGATAGTTCCTTTTTTGATAAGAATTAATACTGTACCTCAACTTTTATTTTTTTAAAGAACCATCTCCTTCTCTGAGTAGAGTGATGAAAGGCTTTTAATAATGTCTGGGTAGAAAAATGGTGGCAGTGCCAGCAAGGAGGTGGCTGCCCATTTCCTTGTCTCCACAGAATGACCCTCGACTTATCTATGGGTCAAAATCCATAATTTTGGCTCCCAAACCGGTCCTTGACTTATACATGAGGTCAACTTATATATATGGTAATTGTCTCATTTTACTACCCATCAGTGTAGTATATAAAAATGTTCTGTGTGAAGTCCTGGTGGCCTCAGAATCACCAATTTACACATTTTTCATTTTTCCAGCATCCACACTTAGACATTCATTTTCCTGATCCTTGATTTTTCCACTCTTACTTGGTGCAACTTTGCAGGTAGCGACTATCTTTTGTTATCCTGAAGAAATTGACATAGACGTCACTTTTGCTTACACAGAATCCACACACACAAATACATACAAACATGTCCAAAAAGAATATATTTTATGATTGTTAATAATATACTAAAACAAAAAATGTCAATAAAAAAGTCTCTCTAGGCTTCCCTAATTCAACAGGCATAGTATTCCAGGGGTATAGCTATGGGGAGAATTGCTCCACATTTTCCTTCAGTCTTCAAATTGCTAGCATTGAAGAAGGTGACACACTGAAAATGGTTTACCAAGAGGGCTCTTACATTTGCTGTGTTCATATTTGTTTGGTAACTTCCCCTGCTCCTTTTATTTGGATGCTTAAACTGTATTTCTAAATGGCCAACAAAAGATTTAAATTGCTGCAGTGCTAGAAATTTGGAGATGAAAGGAAAATTTCATGGGGGAGAGACAGAATTCTTATTTGGTGTGGCAATATATCACTTTTTAAAGCTTGCTACCTCTACCATTTGAAATTTTAATGAAGTATGAACAGCCCTGACAAAGAGTGGCTCTCTGGTAGATGCTGTAGCTCTCATCTCAGTTTTTGCCCCAGTAAAGAATGCTTAACAAAACACTCTACAAGAATATGGCTGTGCTGCTTTGATCTGCCAACGTTTGCTTTTCTAAACAGCTAAATTACAAGGCTGGATTGTAATGATCCAGACTCATTTAATTAGCAGGAGGGAAAACTATCTAGCCATTTATTAAAGCATGGTTGTGTATCTTTGAGATACTACTGTGCTCCCAGAAAGTTTTTGGGTTCTTCTGCAAAAGCAAATACGCTTCCTCTATTTTGCTTAGTTCTCCAGGGAGCATTAAGGATTAGTGGAGGGATTAGTGGGACTTTGTTAAGAAGAGATTGCATAAAAAGTAATCGCCTCCTTGCTCTTAAAAGGAGAGAGAGAGCATCCCAGGAGAATGGCTTTGTTGAGTTAGTTGAACCCATAGTTTTCTTCTATGAGATTTGAACTCAAAAGCATCCATCATCGCTTGCCTGCACTGGACATTCCCTGCAACTTAGTCATCAGATATGATGTGCTCATTGCAAGCTACCCCACAGTGAGTCATGCTTTGATGCTCTACCTGTATGTGCACAGGCAGAAGGGGATGACAATTGATTCACTGTGGACCACATTGTGTGCATCAGCTAATATTATCTGTCTTTATGGGATTTTCATGGCTATACTACAAGCCATTTATCGGGAATGGGAGAATGGCATACGTAGGCACTCTGTCCTCATTTTAACTAACCTGGGCTAAACCTCTTGTTGACTGAAAAACCCCCACACAGATGAGAAGGAAATGAAATGAGGCATCATATTCTATTGCAAGTATTAGGGTAGATGCTTGCACATGAGAACGAACATGATGTAGTGGTTTAAGCATTGGATTATGACTCTGGAAGCCAGGGTTCAAATGCTCACTTGGCCATGGAAACCCACTAGGTGACTTTAGGCAAGTCACAGGCCATTCCTACATGAGACTTTTATAGCGCTATGATTCCACTTTCAACATCCTATGGAATCCTGGGGTTTGCTGTTTAGGAAGGGGCCAGCCAAAGGACTCCAAAGAATCCCATTTTCTCCAAATGTTCTGATCTAGCAAGGGCAGTTCTGATTAATCTTCTATTGCCCTACTTTTTCTGCCGCTTTTTAAATATCCCAGTTTTTTTCTCCTCCTTCCACACTTCTCCTTTGTCCTCAGCTTACTTCAACTGCTGCAAGCTGAACACAGCATGCCCTTCCTAGCTTGTGTGTTCTTCTTCATTAATAACACTTGCCATTTGGACCACACTGCTGTTTGCTTGACCACATCAATCACGGTTTTCATTTGTGAAATGTTGAAGGGTATGGAATTCCAGATCTCTAAATCCATTCCCTTTTTTAGGAGCTTTAGCTGGAAATCTGCCTCCAGAGGTCACCAGCCACTACCAACACAGTAGAAAAAGACTGATTCATAAATTCCTGACAGACTATTCTAGCAAATGTGCTGGTTGTCACACATTTTAGATGCCTACAGAACGAGTCGAATGAGGAGTATAAATAACAATATTAATGGACTCCATGAAATAATGCAGCAAGTCCTATGAATTACATTTTCCCTCCACAATAAAGTAAAATTGTTTTGTTGTATGCTTTCAAGTCATTTCTGACTTATGGCACCCCTAAGGCAAACCTATTATGGGATTTTCTGAGGCTGAGAGTGTGTGATGTGCCCAAGGTCACCCAGTGGGTTTCCGCGGCTGAATAGGGAACTGAAGCCTGGTCTCCAAATCACACTGGCTGTCAGTAAAGTGTACGACAGCAAATCCTTTTCTTTCTTTAGCCATTTCCACACTAGATAATAGCGCTATTATTCTACTTTCAACATCCTATGGAATCTTGGAGTTCAACCAGCCCCTCCGGAAACTGCAAACCCCAAGATTCCATAGGATGTTGAAAATGGAATAATAGCGCTATAACAGTCTAGTGCGGAAATGGCCTTCCTTTCCTTGTTGTGGCATTCTGGTTTACCCACATAGGTAGACTAAAACGTTATACAGGTAACTATGATTTACAGATACTAGTGTTTACTTTTTCTCTTTTTGTGTGCCTTCAAATTACTTCCATCTTACAGCAACAATAGGGCAATACTCAAAGTGCTATACCATGCTGGCTCTCTGTTTACTTTTTAAATCCTGAAAACCTTGAAAATTATTTGCTTCCCTTTAAGACAAACCTGGTTTTTTATACTCACTGCTATGGAGGGGAAAAAATGTCTGTTTAAGATTTTTGAGAAAATATGTTCTCTCTCTAATGTTTCCCAGTGGATAATTGTCTCTGACTTTCACTTGTGCCTCTGTCCTTTCATAGCTTTGAACAAAGATTTACCCACTAGAGATCCCAGTCCTTCTAAAAAGAAAGTAATCAGGCATTCTATGCAAATTACATAATTTGTACATAATCTCACCAAATTTACAAATGCAGGATGGTGGTTAGTGCTGGCCTCTGGAGACCACTGTCAGGCTGGCTCTTTAGAAGGCAGAGATCTCATGTATTTAAATCCCTTAATGCAAGGCTGGGAGCTTGAGCAGGAGCAGGAGGCTTGCACTAAGATCACTTCCTATTTAGAATGTTCAGTTTCAAAAGACAAATATAGAAACATCTTGCAGCGTGGGAGCTCCCTTCCCTGGATGTACAGCTGCCCTTATGTGCTTGCTGGGCTCTCACTTGCTTTTTCCCATTTGCTTGCAGTAAAGGGGAGGATTTAGAGGCTGCCCATTCTGCTTTTAAACAGTTCCTGGCAGCACCACATTCTTTTATCATCTGCAAATAGGTCTGGTTTCCTTGTGGAACACAGCCGAGTGAGAGAGAGACTATGGTGAGGTCCTTTACGTTAGGCTTGCTCCTCAACCAGCTTTGCGTACCTGGCCTCACATTTGGACACATACACCCACACAAGTGACACACCTCTGAGTCATTTGACTGTCCCTTCCCAAGATGGTGGTGGGAGGTTTTCAGCTCCCCGCAGGCTCAGAACGGTGTTGAGAAGAATTTCCTGGCCCTTCCTGTAGGGCTTAATTGAGAGGAAAGTCTCCAAGGGAAGTAAGTTACCATTTTGTTCCTCCCTTATCAGCCCTCACTCAATGTCAGGAACTGTTTAGGAAGTCACTTTTGGAAAACTCTCTGATTGTAATAATAGCAACTCTGATTTGACAAGGGAATGTTAGTCCAGGAGGACTGGATTGATATGGGACTTTATTTTCTGAGGGTTGTTCCCTCCAACCTAAGGTGAACTAATCTTACTTTGGTTCCCATTGATGTCCATTGCCTGTTGCACTGTCTGAATTGATCCTCAGACCTGCCAGTACAGAAGCTTCCAAAGAGACTAACTGCACCTGCTTACTGAGTGGCATGTGACCTCATATGAGGTAGCAAAAGATCCGGTTCTCAAAAGGAGTTGCATGGTTGCTGCCAATGGAGAACAATTTGATTCCATTTCTTTTACTGCCTTTGTTCTGAGTCATCTCATGGCCAAGGGTATATGCCTAATCTTTCTAGCTGCATGGATCCTCAAGACCACCTTAAGACCCTAAACAAGGTTCAGAACTGTAACTTTTTGCCTGATAATTAACCCAGTGGGCTTTGAAAGCTACCTAGATGTGTGTGGGGATTTTTGGAAGTTCCAATAAAGATATATTCACAATGCATACTTTGGATTTTGTTTTATGGTCAACATGATTACCCATGCCTTTCTTCTTCTTCTTTTTGGTAACAACCTAGGCCATTAGCCACAGCTTGTGAAGTCATAAGCATGAAGACTCTTGGGTTCAGTGGCCCTGGTCTAGCAGACAGACTTCGGTCTTGAAAAAAATGGGTCTCAGGGCCATCTGAAGTAGTGACCAATTTAAATTGCATTGCCTTTGGTAGGACTCAAGTCATAAGTACCTCAACCAGGATCAGGACCATCACTTCTGCCAAGGAGAATAAGCCAGTTACATTTCTCTCAGTGGCTCTGTTGTAGTGGGATAGAATGTCTTCTCCATATAAAGGATATGCTTTATAGAAAATAAAATAATATATTTCATAGCCATCCAAAGTGATGAACCTTTAAACATACACTTGTACTAGAAAGTAAACATGCCCTGTGATTCAAGTGCGGTAGCTGGTTTGTATTCATTTCTGAAAACTCTCATGTTCCTCATGGTGTTTAGGTTGTGCTACAGTTAAGACTATGGAAGGCAGAGAGTTAGAAACTTGACAGGCAATTAGACAGGTTTTCTTGCGGAGTACTACAGGAATTTAAAATTTCATTTATTTATCTTGCATTATACTAAAAATGTTGGAACCATGTGCCATTTCTTATTTCAAGAAGAGAGTTTCTTAAGGCACTGACATTCTAGGCAGATAGGAAAGGGACCATATAACACTGTCCTAATCACAGATGTAGAAAGAGGAAAGTAAAGCAAGCTTGTCCAACCTAGTATCCTCTAGTTAGATTGGACAACAACTTCCACCATTCCCAACCACTGTGGGCACTTCCTTGGGATGACAGATGCTACAATCCAACAGATCCAGAAGGTGTCATATTGAAAAAGGTAATCCTAGAGGCATAAAAATTAAAACCATAAAAGAAATGAGGAGGCATTTTAAACATCAAAAAGTACAGTGTGCCCTCTGATGGCACAACCCCCCCCCACACACAAATGCCAGGTTGTGCGAAGTCTTGTGTTCAGTTATTGTCAATGGATGCACCGGGTGCATCCCTGTGCTGTCACGGATGGGCGCATGTTGTGCCCTTTGACAATGGGACAGAACATTCACATTTTTTGTTTTATGCAAGGGTTCCTGGAACTGAACCCCTACATATACAGAGGGCGCACTGTATGCAAAAAGCCAGAACTTGGAAAGTTATTTTTAAAAGTTCATCATTCCTATTATTCATTGTAGAATTTAAAAAGTAGCTCATTGGCATTTCTTGTTACAGTTTTACAATGCTGCACCGTGCCTTGCATTTACGAGGGTTTCTTTCTTTTTTTCTTTTTTGTCAAAAAAGTCCTTAGGGCTGATAACAGAGTGGTATTAAACTTGAAGAATTAACATCAAAATAGCAGGAACAAAACCCTTTATTTTAAAAATGTTTAAATATTTTATGCATTACACTAACAAAAAGTAATTTAATTCCCACTGATCAAGTTTACTTTTGAAATGTAACTTTGATATACTCTCATCAGAAAGTGTGGGTGGGTGGTGCGTACACTTCCTTAATGGAGACAATGGGCTGCATTCTCCCACAGTAAGCCCACGTGCCTCCATTTTGTTTAAACTGGCAGCAGGAAGTGACATCACATCCCATTTTGCTGCCATTTTGAGAGGGACTGCAGAGGAAAACAGAGGTATTTTGGGGGTAATGTGGGGTGCTTGTGGGGATAGAGTGGGGTTTGGGGGTAAAATTTACCTGCAAATAACAATTAAAAATTGGGGGGCTTTGAAAGAGTGGTGGGGGTCATCAGGGGCCACAACAGTGGGGTCCAAGGGCCACAGAGAATCCATGTGCTGCAATATGTCCACTCCATGGGATTAATTCTACTGTGCTATCTTGCATAAATGTGGGGTTATGAAGTGAATATTAGAATCATGTTATTTGTACATGAATCCTGAATCTGATGCTTCATTGATCCAGAAGGCATGTGTGACCTGAGACTTGAACAGTCCTGACAATCAATATCAGACATATTCCTATATAACAGAGGAAGGCATCCTTTCTGCCAAGGGCCACAGTTCCCCAGAGTTCATCTCTTTGGGGCCATATACCTATTAACATGTACTGAGTTACTTTTCTTTATTAGTAATGGGGACATACTGAGGTTTAATTTTTACAAAAGTATGTGTGTGTGCACACATCTTCAAGTAATCTTTTGACTTATGGTGCCATCTGAACCTCTCTAGAGATGGGGTTCTGAAGCCTTAGAGCAGTCACCGAGAAAGCCCTTTCCTGTGTTTCCTGAAGACATGCCTGTGAAAGTGAGGGATTTTTTTTAAATGACTTACAAGGTTGGTGGGGCTAAGGCAGTGATGCGGCAAGAACCAAAAGGAAGTGAGCCCACAGCCTCCAAGATTTCACAGATGAACTCTAGGACATATGTGGTCAAACAACATCACATGCAATCAAGATGCCAAAAGTTGTTAATGAGAAGGAACACATAAGCTAAGAGAGGCTGCAGCAGTTTGCTTTTGCCTGAGGCAACTTAGAAGGGCAAGACTCCACCCCTTCTCTTCCCTTGCTGAATTAATTGAGTGTGAACTGCTTTTCTACTTTGAATTCAGTTTGCAGCAACTGGAGGAAGCTGAGGATGAAGGGGAAAGTGGACAGAGGAGACAGAAACTGGGACATTTCAAAAGCAGCTGAAAAACTGGGATCAAATTGGGACAGTTGGAAGGTGATCTCATTCCCCCTTCTCTCTCTGGTTCTATCACTTCCTTCTTTTCTTTCTTTCCTACTCTTCTTCCCAAAATATTGGGATGAGACTAAACTTGATCAATTTCAGAGGGCCTTTGAAGCTGGACTGAGAGCTGCATGAGATCAGGCTGGGAACCGCAAGTTGCCCATTCCTACTATACAAAATGCGCTGCAAGAACATGCAGAATAAATATCATTCACTGTGCAATATGCAGCAACTATCATGAGTAACAACAACAACAAATGTGTATGTATGTGTGTGTATATATATATATATTTAAGTATACAAAATGTTCTGCAATTGTATATGGCTTATCCTCACAGTGCCCCTATGAGACAAGGGTCATTGTTATCTCTGTTTTTTACAAACAGATGACTTTGGCCTGAGCAAAAATGGTTTCCTAATACATGCATAATATGAATGAGGATATGAAGACCTAGTCCCAGATCTGTGTCCTCTTAGGCCCAATTATGGTTAACCAGCTAGACTGTTAACAAAAAACTTCAGATGTGAGCTCACACAACAGCCGTGGGAATCATAATGGAGTAAATTGCAGATTGTTGGTCTCAGAATCACACAGAACTATATGAGTAGGGTGGGGCGCAATATATGAATGATATTTCATATTTTCTGTTTATCCTAAGTCAGACCACCAGTTTACAGTGGACCCTGTGGATATGTGACCTCTGGATCTTCAAATTTGAGCAACTGCAGAGTGTTGCATCCTATACATTAAATGGTGGTTGCATTAATGCAGACACACTGAAGCTTTTGTGCACCATCACCACCATTTAATAATACAGGATGTGATAATTTGCATTTTTTTGCTATTTGTGGGTGATCATGCAACCAAGCCCTGCACATACAGAGGGTTCACTGTGTTTAGCCTACTGCAGTGTTCTTTGCCCAGCAGGGGCTCTCCAAGATTTCAGATTTGAAGGGTCATTCCTATTTGTTTTTACTTCACTGCTTTAGTTACATGGAAAGCATATGCTCAGCTACCGAGCTAAAGTTCCATAAGCAAAAGACCACTAGAAATTTAAAATAAGTACCTGTGGCTAATGCAGAGAATGTGTCACAAAAACAATTCTGCAGCCGGTTCCGGCCTCTCTAGGATGTGATCCATACGTTTGGTATCCTACCAAAACAACGAATGACTGGGCTTTTTTTCCTCATGTAGTAAGCAACTTCCAGAGAAATCACAAATCCCAACAAATCCTTAGCTTCCTCCTAAGTTTGTTTGTTTGTTTGTTTAAATTACATCACACCTTTTTCTAATATGGGAGCCAGAGTAGCTTGCTTCTGCCTCCAGGGAAATTTTCCTTTAGCCTTCAAATTTCTAGTGTTGCAGTAACTTAAAACTTCAGTTGAACAATTAGAGAGAGAGTTTAGGCATGGGGAAAAAAAGGAAAAGCAAAGTTCTCAAGCAAATGTGAATGCAACAACTGTGATTCCTAGGTGCAAACTTATTTTTTGTGTGTCACTCCATGCAATGGTGGAAATTTGGGAACTGAAGGGAAATTTCATTTGGAGGGTATATTTCTTATTTGACTGGGCAAAGCCCTAATTTTGCCCCGTACAGCTACACCTCTGATGCACCCGCTAAGCCAATCTAGTATACCCAGGAACCACTGAAGGGTGCTGACAAAGCATCTGTGTTAAGTAAGGTTTTGGTACAAGTCTAGTTGGCTTTGGTAGATGGAGTCTGGGCAGGGGGTCATTCTGTCCCTTGCCTCAGGCAGCAGAAGGGCATAGGGTGATGATGAACACAGTGAAAATCACTGGAAAGTTTTATAATACAACTTTGTTCCCTCAGTCAAAGATTCCACTGTTTTCTTCTGCTGAGAAAAGGCCCATGCTAAAATACATCAGAGCAGGGATGGGTACCACCTCATCCCTGTCTGGTTCTCTGTGCAGGCACTGTAGAAATTCTTTTCTAGGGCAGTATTTGTGGACACCATCCATTTCTACATTGCTTCTTTTTGTAACAATGGCAAGGAAACAGTGTTAAGATTAGTGATAAAGTATTATCGGGGGGAGGCTGGTCTGGTGGCTTGTGCTACAAGTGTACATTTCTGTTATTTCTGGATATGTCACCAGTGCACAAGATACAGCAATGGAAATGCAATGGCAAAAATACAGCCAACAACATATCTGTTATGTACCATTCCAGATCCCCTCCAAAGGATCTGTGGCAGCACATTCCAACTCAGCAGAACTCCCATAAAGTTTCAAGAGGGTGAGGATTACCAAAAGCAATGCCAACATGGTTCATTCATGAGACACTAGCTATATGAAGTCCCTATATAAGGGGCTCTGGCATGCTTAACTAAAACAGCTTATGAAACCATCATTTCTCCCAGCCAGTACATTGTTAGATGCTACTCAGAGTGCACACAGATCCAGCTGGCAAACATGTCAGCTAGTGGAATTAGCTGTTGCTTCTCAGAACAGCCCTGATTCTGCATAAGAACAGCAAAAAAGAAATGCTCTTGTTTAAAGAAAGACTCATTCATCCTGTCTGGCAACCTTTTGGATTAAGTACATGTCATCATTGCTGTGATGAAAATAACTCCAGCCCCACAATGCCTGGAGTCAAACAGAAATAGATACAATAAAAATAATGTAATATGAGTCCTGTTTTGTGTATAGTAATTGAGAAGCCTAGATATTAACTCACAGGTGTTCAGGTCATATAACTAGCTGGTGCCCTTAATGTGAGCCTTAACATACTGCATGGCAAATCCAGCCTCTTATTTGACTTTGGGTGAACACAAGTAGTCCCCTGGTAATTATAGTTAGCTCTACTGATTGTGGTTATAACCCTCATCCAGTCAGAAGGGCATTTTATTCCCTCAGAGTCACTTTTTGTTGAAGAAGTCACACAGAACTAGACCTCTATGGTAGGTATTTTACGATATTGTCACCTAAAAAATTGTAAACAATGTCTCTGAGATGCAGCCCCATTCCACCATTTTTTAACAGACAAAAACACAAGTATGTTTTAAGACACATAAAATGTGTTGTAATGAGGAGGCTGACAGATACTCAGAACAAATATTCCATTGCATGTGAACATATATTTCCTGATGCTGTATGTTTGGACATTGTGGAATACCTTTGGTTCTGCACTCAAAAACACTCCTGTGCATGTGTGGCATTTTTATACCCCATAGTACACTGGAATTCTCACAAGAGTGTGAAAATACTGCACCCCCCAAGGCACTCAGTACATCTGCTTGGATGGGGGCTAACCATTTCAATCTTAGTCTTTGCTTTCATACCTGCTCTAGAGCCACACAGAACTTGCAACTATTCCTTCCATCTTTACAAATCAACTAGCAAAGGAATGATGCCAAGTTGTCTCCAGAAAACAAACCCAGGAAACCAGCAGACCCACTCAAAGCAAACTAGTTCCAGTATTCTAGATAACAGCAGTTGAGCTTATTAGTAACTGTGAGAAACACTCATGAGTACCTGAGTTTTTGTTTTTTTTTTAAGACCAGCAAATATGGACATGGCTCTTAGAATTGTTTTGAGGAAGTAGAAGTGAATGAAGAGTGTTCAGATTTGGCAATTGTGATGGGATATTATTCACACATCTGAATTCTTGATTCCAGAAAAGTGAGACATACACACACATATACACAGTAATAAGAAAATCTGCTATTGGTGAAAATGAAGAACATTCTTCTTGAGCAATTTTTCTCCTGCTTCGAGCTCTTCCATTCTTCTGCCAAGAGATACAAGTCTAAAGAAGGCTTCTCATGATCCTAATTTACTTTGGTGGTGAATTTAATTCCCTCCCCCTCATGTCTGCATCTCTCTTTCTCTGTGCATGCAGGCTCAGGTCTTACCTTGTGGAATCAAGAATTCAGATGTGTGAATACTAGCCCAGCGCACACATACACAGTGCTCTCCCATGTTCCTAGGGCACGAAAAATCTGCTAATTTTAAGACTGGACTGAGTGGGTTTTTAACACACAGATTCAAGCAACCATGGTCTGAAAGTGTTTTTTAAAGGTACAAAAAACAAGCTTTGATTTTTGCCATTATATAGAAAGGACACTATTTTATTCCTCCGTTATACATAATAGGACTTGAGCATCCACAAATTTTGGTATCCACAGGGGGTCGTGGAACCAAATCCTAGTGGATACTGAGAGTCCACTGTACTGCCATAATGTTTAAAAAACATCTTAGACATGAAACTTATAGACTGTGTGCATTCTAAGACAGCACATAGACAGTCTGTGCACTGTGAAGAATGTGGCAACATATGGGTGTGGAGACTGGGACCAACTTCTAGGATTGTAAGTTTTAGTCTGTCCTGAGAAGATCAAATGACAGCATTTCCCTCCATCCTTTATAATGCTGTTTTCAGAAACAGATAATGTGTATTTATTTGTTCTTGTCGAACGCTCACTTCTGAATCACATAGTATAGTTGGAAAACAGTAACCAACCCAAAGATGCACCTCAGAAATGGTCATCAGTACCTGTGTGGACCTAAGGGATGAGGTTCTGCAGCTACCTTAACTACAAAAATGAGATGCCACCTACTTCTCTGTCATTCTTCATCTCTGTATTGAGCTACACATCCATTTTTATGTCACTAAGTCACTGCAGTTGCTGTTAGTGAATGCGTTGACCAGACCTGCTGATGCTTCAACACGACATAATGCTCATCTCATGGAGAAGCAAGGTTATGGGGGTGACTAAAGAAACATGCTAGAAGAAAATCGGAGTGGGTAGAAACTGATATGAACATGAGGCTCTAAAGCCTATATTCATGATGGTGTATTCTCAAGATAAGTTAGCATTATTGGAAATTTCCCATATCAGTAAGATTAGTGAAATAAGCTGACCTTTCCTTTAACTGTCACTGGTTTTTCTTCATTGAGAAAAGAACAATACATCTGCTCAATGGTCTTCTCTGTTCATAATTAGAAAGAATAGCTGACCTTCACAATAGATGTTAAGGAAAGGACAAGTTTTTCTCCCAACCTTTCTTTGCCAACCTCCTCACTGCTGTGTTTAAAAGGATTTGGCTGATATTCTGCATATTCTGGTCTTTTGATCTCCAGCAAATAGATTTAGTACAAAATCTTTCCCGAATGGACTTGAGAGGGACTTCAGCAGTGGTGATTTAGGAAGTCCTCCAGCATACCTTTCATACATCTTCTCACTAGATGCATGAAAAGGAAACATTAAGATTCTAGGGCAAAGTTGCTATATTTTTCCATTCATTATTCAATTGATTCAAAGTCTTTGCAGATAAGAGTGTTGACAATTTATCTAACTTCATCATATCTACAAGTTTTGGTAACTAACCTTCTATTGTTGGAATTGACATTTGCTTCCATTTTTGAATGCAGAGACATCTTGCTGCTGAAATCATATATAATATTCTTTTGTACAGCATTTGTTTGTTGGATTTTTTTCTGTCATATGTTGGATTTTTCTGTCAAATTATAGCAACTTGGTGGGAAAATATTTGTGGGGATTTGGCAACAATAGGAATAAGGGGTATAGTTTATTCTGTTAATATGAATAATATTTAAATAGACAACTGCACTGAATGGAACATATGGAGATATTAAAAGTTATGTGTCTTTTTATGTCAGTTATTAGACAAAGAAGCAATAGAGATACAAATAAAAATCAAGATATTTAAAAGGATTCCGAAGGCAATTCAACTGATAGTGAAGCAACATGCAATTTTGTAAGAAGGAACTAGGGAGGATCAGAAATTTTGGAACAAGTTAAAAGAATGAGAATTGACCCGTAGATACAGGGTAAGATGCTACAGTTATAACCAAATTGTCTATTGGTAATAAGATTACATGGAAATTTTTATACTTATTTTGGATGATGGTAACTCAATGGTATAATATTGATTGTGATACTCTATGATATAAGGTAATGTGCATTTTCAATGTATTAATGTATTATTGTACTTTTTGTTTAATAAAACAGTTTTTTTTAAAAAAGATTCTGGGTCAAAGGAAGCTACTGACTATGGTAAGCCTGGGAAAATGTTTAGGGCTAAATTTGCTTTGTCATGGAAAAGCATGCCATGCCATTTGGAACATCTCTACTGCATAGCATAGAAGGTTTGTCAAAGTTTCTACCTCCAAGTAAACAAATTAGGTAAAATTTCCTCATCCCCACCCTCTAGAAAAATTGCCAATTGAATACCCATTCTGTCAGGAACTGAATCCACACACAGAAATGGAACAGTGCATAAACACTATTTATTTGGAGTGAGATACATCGTACAGGACTTCATACCAAGAAAAGCCTTTCCCGCCTGCAAGAGACCTTGAAGTCGTGGCAGCCTCGCAGTGCTTATCAGCGCATTCTTAGCTTCTTGTTTATCTGACGGTCTCTGGTTCTCATACCTTTCTTACAAGCAAGCTGCTAACTTAAATCCTACTACATATCCCATTACTATATTGTGGAGGGCTACCCAACACATTCACACATTCATACAGTAGCTCAGTGTATGTTACGGGCATTTGCTGTGCACATGGATGACACCACAGAAATGCAAAATAATGCTTCAACAAATCAATGATAATTTTATGGAGATGGATTTTCAAATTGGCTGTAAGAAATTCTTTTTCTGTCTTGCTCTGGGCTGGTCTACACAGCAACCAGTGAGGAAAACAAAACCTCTACTGGATAGTCAACAGGAAAAATGAGGCTACTCACTTATGCATATGTCTGGGCACATGAGTTCACTGACAAAGGCAGATTGCAGATTTGGATTATTGCAAGAATTCCATGTATATAATACAATCTACTTACTTGAATGGCTTGTATATGGTACAAACAACAGGCATAACATTCTAAGCATCTGGATAGGAAGGAAAAGATTTATACAAGGTTATGCTGACAAAGACTGCTAATTGTGTTATTTAAAATAGGGAAGTTTTGAGTGGTGGGCATTCAAAGTCAGGAATACTGTTACATGAGCCCTGCACAGGTCTGTTCCCCTCTTGGGGAAAGTGTTGTAGATGCCCAAGTGGAACAAGGAGAAGAGCTGTATTCATTAAGAACAATAAAAGAAGAATAGGACGTGGTAAGTTCAGGTTGGAGTAATTTTAAGTTGGCTCAGTGAAAGAATGAATGGAATACAAAACCTAAGAACACTAGGGACAGTGTCCTTTGGCGGTGGTTATATAAGATCATAAAGTATGTGTATTGTGTATATGGCCATATATTGAGTGTATTTTCACCAATCCCTCTTAGATTTGTGAGCTGTATCCATTTTTAATCAGCTCCCTTTTGCATACACGCAGACAAACATGTACGTACTTTCATAAGCTGTAATTGGCTCTTTCTTCAAAATGGTTACACAGCACATATGAAGCTATGTATCTCTCATTTTATAGACATTTTCAGAGAGATAGTGATGTTATTTTTTAAAAATTATTTTTATTGAGATTATTTTGATACAGCAATAACAACAAAGTCCTGTGGAATACTGCACATATATGCTAATTTTTGAAAGTGTGCAGTGGTTCTGGAAGAAACTTTGCTAGAGATGGTTTACGTCTAGGGGATATTACCTAGTTGAAAGATGGATTAGGTCACCTTTCAGGTTTTCTCCAATACTGTTATTTTTTTTACATGAAAAATTAATATGGAGAATGATCTGGCATCTTCTGGTTAAATAGAAGGAAGATTCTGCAGTGCATTAACCTGTAGGAATTGTCTGCCATAAAACCCGGAGCAATTCATTTCATCCCAGTCATCTACTGAGTTCTCCTGGCAATCTTCATGAGTCCTCACCTGCTAAAATGATGTGTCGTGAATGGAATAGAGTGCTGGCCCTAGGTGAACTACATTCTTCAGCCAGAAACATGCTGGATGGAGTTGCATACTTCTTGCTCCCTGCTATAGTAAACATTAATACTGATAGCTTTTGGCTGCAATTATTTTGAAAGACTGCATAGAAAATATTGGGCTGGATTAAATTAAGGTTTTGCCCATCTCTGCAATCCTATGCTGTGAACTGCAGAGCCTTCAAGGTCAATGCTGCCTGGTTGGCACCCCAGGTGGGAGACATGATCTCAATTAAAAGAGCCTGGGTTCTTTTTAGTGGTGAGGGAAGGATGGCACAGGAACATGAGGATGCCCAAGGATAATCTGATACAACCAGAAAAGAATATGCTGATTTCACCTTTGCATGGATAGGTGCACTTTTTCAAAAACATAATATTCAAATATGAACAATATAAAGTCAGCATCATATTCCTTGGCACTGAAGGCGACTGTACGATGGAAGGATAATGCCAGGCTCCTCTTGAACTGACCCTCCTGACAAATCCTTTTATGTGACATAATCCCACTATTAAAATGCATGCCAAGTAAAGTACAGAGAAGACAATTAAAATTCTCGTCCTTAAAGAGAGACAGATTTGTCTTTCAGCATGAAAACCATGGCTTGTAGAATCCTAAAGCAACAACCTGAACACTTATTGAACTGCTATTACACCGAGCACGTGGGGTAGAGTTTCATCACGTTGGAGTTTCAGTGAGCACAGCTAGCACATGATGACCCCAAATATTGCCTCTGCTGTGTGCCAAGGAAGTGATGAAGAGGCAGGATCTAAAATAAGGCTGTGAGTGTTGCAATACATTTCTCTTGGTTTAGTGGGAAGAATGTCACGAAACAGGAAATCCCTGTGGTTAAAGCTACTTTAGGCAACTTGGGCTAGACTAGAAGAATCATTGAAGACTCCTGGATATGAAAAAATCCTTGATCTGAGCACACATTGTGTGGCAGTCCAGAAAATAAGTACATCTGCATGTGCAAAACTGCACATGTCACACTCTGCAGAAATGGATACATACAAGAAAAGAACAGCAGACAACCATGTGCGAAGGCATCCAGATGACCTTTTGTTTATTTATTTTTAATAAAGGGTCTATTTTAGACAGTTGTCTCTTATTTCAAAACCACATGGTCCTACAGGCTGTAAGCGGTTAGCCTTTGCCATACCCTCCAGCTTTTCCTAAATGAAAACAGAGACGTAGTTCTAACATCTCCATTCGCACAGCAAGGACCGCAGCTCAGTGAGACCCATACCCTACATCAGAGATCTGGGATCAGCACATGCCAGAGACAGGCAAATCATAGAATCATAGAAATGTAGAGTTGGAAGAGACCACAGGGGCCATCCAGTCCAACCCCCTGCCATGCAGGAACACCCTCAAAGCACTCCCAACAGATGACCATCAAGCCTCTGCTTAAAAACCTCCAAGGAAGGAGACTCCACTACACTCCAAGGCAGCATATTCCACTGCCGGACAGCCCTCACTGTCAGGAAGTTATTTCTGAGGTTCAGGTGGAATCTCCTTTCCTGCAGCTTGTATTCATTGCTCCTTGTCCTGGTCTCTGGAGCAGCAGAAAACAAGCCCTCTCCTTCTTCTACATGGCATCCCTTCAAATATTTAAACATGGCTATCATGTCCCCTCTTAACCTTCTCTTCTGCAAATGCCAGAACCAAAAGTCCCTGGAGGCTCATTGGGGACTGACATGAATCTCCTCTTTAAAATAAGAAAACCCCCCAGCACTATAGAGAAGCACTGGGAGAAGCAGTGACAGAGGCTACTGTGGCCACCCTCTTTCTCCTCTCCAGTTACACCGAGGCCTTCCTCTGGTAAGTAGATAGGGAGGAAAAATCAGAGGACAGCTTCTTCTGGCCTCATTCAGATCTAGATCTAGGTCCTGGCTATTCCATATGGTTGAAGAGTCTGTTTCATAACCTCCAAGATCTCAGAGATGAAAACTGGGACATGTGTGACCAAACAGTATCAAAACGTGTTCAAGACAGCAAAAAACATTAATGAGGAAGAACACATAGGCTAGGATAGGCTGCAGCAGTTTGCTCTTGCCAGAGCCTGCTGGAAGGGCAAGATTTTGCCTTCTCTCCTCTCCTTTCCCTCCGCTGAATTAATTGAGTGCAGAATTATTTTTTCCATTTTGCAACTTACATCAATTGAATAATAATAATAATAATAATAATAATAATAATAATAATAATAATAATAATAGTTATTATTTTGTTATCCGCCTCTCTCCAAGGCTCAAGGCGGGGTAATAAGATAGGAAATAAGCTGAGGACAAAGGGGGAAAGTGGGAGGAGAAAAGAGAAGCTGGGACATTTGAAAAGCAGCTGAAAATGTAGGATGGAGGATTAATTGAGACTGTCCCTGCCAATGCTGGACAGTTGGAAAGTATGCTGTTCTCCTTTCTGTGTGTGCCATATTCCTTTATTCTGCAAATGCCTAGAAAAAAGGATAATCATCCTACAATATGTTATGTTTCACAAGCTTCAGCATGGGAAATGGCAGACGGTGCACTTCATGGTGCATTTTATATATTTAAGAATTTGTACATGCCAAACTCTTTTGAAATAGCAGAGATTTTGAGATGTTGTTCTACCCAATAAATTAACGGTGCTTATCAGAGTCAGAAAGCTGGCTGTGTGAACAGATTTATTGGATATATATATATTTTTTAAAGAAGTAAGCCTCACCCACATAATGCTCAGAACAAACTAATGGTTAGAGAAGGAGGGAGCACGCATGTATTGTGCAAACAAGTTATAACATGCAAAACTCACACAGCACATCACACAGGCCTACCGGTAATAAAAATCCCATGAAGGTAAATGATTAAGGATTGCAATAGAAATCAGTTGGGATGGGCACAGCCTATGATAACAATCAATGAGATTTTCACACATGACGCTAGAAAGCTAATTGTATTGCTTTCAATATGAGTATAACATCTACATTGCCCGGAAGGTAAAAACTGCATTCCCAGTTACAGTTCTTGTTCCAGTTAACACTCATGCATATATGTGATTGATGTGGGAGGCTCAAGGGCAATGTGGTACCACTGCTGGAGAGATTCTCTTCAGAGGATGATCCATAGCTTCTAGCACTGGTTGGCACGGGAAAGCTAACTACCAGTACATTCAGCCCTCCGCATTTGCTAGGATTAGGGGTGCAGGACCCCTGCAAAAGTGGGAAAATAACAGATATCAACTGCATGTGGGTGTGGGAAGGGGGCTAAGAGATGTTGAGGAGAATGGGCACTCAGGATCTAAACCAGGTTAGGGAAAGTGAGTGTGTCTGCATGGTGCCCTATACCTCTAGTCTCTGACCCATCTCCTTCCTTAGGTGCTGGGGGGAGGAGCATTGGGAGAGGGTTTGTGATGCTGAAAAATAAGGCTGTGAGCTGTCCTTAGCTGGCCAGGCAGCTGCTGGTGGATGATGAGGGCCAGATGCGGGTTTTTAGGAAGCTGCACGGCCTGATCAGAGCTTACGAGAGGGAAGGGTCCACTGGAAAAGAAGTGCTTGAGGTGGGGGTGCAGAGGTTGGAGAAACTCACAAATAATCAAATCCATGAAGGTCAAATCCGCAAATGTGGAGGGCCAACTGTACTTTGAAAAGCTTGGATGCTTGGGGGAAATGGTGACAGGATCCCTTCCAGAGAGCTCCAGTTCTCGAATGTTATACTGGGGGCTCTGTTCCTGGGTCAGAGGATGACGCAAGGTTACAAGGTGTAAGTATGAGTGGGACTGGAGGCAACCTTAGTGTCTACAAGGAAGACTTCTTGGGGGTATGGTCCTCCTTTGAAGTAGGGGTCTCACTGAAAGGAGGGCCCTCCTCATATGCAGACCTTATGCTGAAATGTCTGCAGCCAGGGGCAGTGGGTGGCTTCTGTGGCAGGGGGGTGGTATAGTCACTCCAGGTTTTAGTCTGAACTTTAAGTGGGCTAGCCATGGTACTGAACCCAATCCCTAAAATAGGTTCAGCACCTATATAATGGAAGCCCACAGTTGCCACTACCTGTAGCTGAGCCCTGAGTGGTTTCCAGGCAGTTCAGCTACAAACCCTGCAGTTCCAAGCTGGAGAAGCTGTTTCAAACACTCTGTGGATCAGCTGTTTGTTGACTATTCTAAGATTCCTTGTCTTTTGTTTTTGACTTTGTTCTGACAGATAATTAAATTCTGCATAATTTTCTGTACACATAATATCTGTGTACAGAAAATGCAGTTTTCTATGCAGGAAGCAATACAAAAAAAGGCTGTTTTACATGCAGAAAATACTGTTTTATACATAGGAAACTAGTTTTCTGTGTGGAAAATGCAATTTCCTGTGCGAAACACCCATGTGCATTTTTTTGTGCACCAAATATGACATGAACTGTGAACAGTCCTTGAAAACAATACAGTTTTAATGATTTTATTTCAGCAAGGTGAAAAGTAGTAAAATTATTTGCTCTTGCCTGCAAGAATAAAATTTATGAAGATTTTTTATATACCTGCTCTTAACTGATGTGCTTGTTCTCTGTATGTATTTTGCTTGTTTGAAGCTTGGGCTGTTTCTTGACTCTGGCTCTGGATTGCCTTCACTGGCTTTAGCAGCTCTGGGGTAGGACTCTGCTGGGTTGATACTGGCACTGCCTTTTGTCTTCGTCTGTGTACTTGTGTCAGACCCAACCAACCTATGCCCTCGATGTTACTGACTTTGGTTCCAGTGCTCACCCCATTTTGGCCATACCCTGAACAGAGCAGACTTAATGTTAAGTGAAAGTGGCATAATATGAATAAAGATACTTGCTTTTCTTCAGTCAGCCGAGAGAACAAAGCTGTTGGCATTTCACTTATTTGTTTGGGTTGCTGGCGAACTGGTTGGCTGGCTGTGAGAACTAGCACCACCTCTTAATAGGGACACATCCCTCACCATCTGCACTTTGATGCTGATTAGAAAGAGCTCTGCGTTTATAGTCATGAGTCAGTAACCCTTCCAAGTTCAGGGATAGCCATATTGGCTATACAGCAAAATCCAAAATCCACAAAACAGCGATGCCTTTATTAGTCAACTAAAATGCAGAAAAATATACCATGCAAGCTTTTGAAGCTTCACTGGCTTCTTCATCAGGGAAAGATGTTAAAATTCATACAGCAGAAGAAAAGTGATGATGTAGAGTCACAGGCCTACATTCTGTCTCAGATGTTTTGTCAGTTTTAAGATGGTCTAGAGGGATATCAATGCATGGAGAGGCGCTTCTTGGACACATGGGGACTGGGGATGAAGGGCAGTAAGATACAGACAGTAAAATTTCAACTCCATCACCTAGCCGTGCCTTTCTTAAGCAGAGAACATTGAGTTTTTCAGGAAGTCCCTCTACTGTTACATCTGGAAAAAAAATTAAGTGCTGTATAGGTAAAACTTGCCAACTGTATTCTAAATGAAAGAGTGGGAGGCAAACACTTCAAAGAATTAAGTTCCAGCCTGTTAGCAAGCTCTTGTTAAAGTTTCCCCTATTGTGGCAAAATTTGTATTTCCAATTCTCAATTTGGTGTTTCTACTTCTCAAGTGGAAAACCTTCGTACATGTTATTCAACACAGCAGCAGGAGGCAGGACTAGCTTGAATGGTCATGAATGTTGAGGCATCTGGGCTCATTTGTGTAATGCAGTAGATTCATTGAGCCCTGAAATCTTGAAATGAAATTTGGTGTACAACAATTCACTCTTGTTGTTTTTCTGAAAAGGACAGAAATATAATTTCCATAGATGTAAATGCCTTTAGTCGTCGTCGTCGTCATCCTCCTCCTCCTCCTCCTCCTCCTGATCTGGTTGTGGAGCTGTGATGTCCCATCACAAGCAAACTATTGCAGCTCAGCATACATTTATTATAACTTGGAGTTGGGGCTGTAATTCCATTAATTAACCAATAATCTTCTAATTAGCACCAAAATGCTTTTCTGCTCCACTTTAAAAAAAAAATGAAATACTGGTGAAATAGTGCTTGAACGAAAGTATTTTAGTGCATGTTGCTATCATGATTAATATCAGCAGAAAACTGGAGAGATCTCTTAAGTTGCTAAGTGCATGAATGATTTATAAATAAAAAGCCCAATGCATTTTGGCCTATATAGGTTCTCAAAGGCAATCTTCAGGGACTATATAAAATCATTAAAAGACATAACACATACATAAATAATAAAACAATGCATAATTTTACAGTGCATGAAATCATTATTTGTACACTGCTTACAATGTATACACCTGTTTGAAATTTAAATTCAGAAATTTCTGGAGCTGCAACTCTCACAACATACATTTTGAGAGTATATACTGGCCAACACACAGTGGGCTTTTTATTATAAATAAATCATTCATCCATTGAGCATCTTGCTACATGTGTATGATTTCTTTTGCCGATTCTATTGGGTGTCCCTCAGTTTTTGTATCCTCTAATGATTTGCAAAACTGTCCAAATTTGCAATACCTTAACTTCTCGTGGCAGTGAATTCTAGAGTTTAACTATGTGTTTCTTTCTGTCTGTCCTGAATTTATGGCTTAGGGCAGGCCAGAGTGGGGGAAAAGGGGGACACTCCAGCAAGGGCTGCCAGGTGTTATAAACAGCAATATGGACAGCTCTCTCTGTTGCCAGGTGAGCTCAAGACTAGCTGACAGACCTGAGGCAGGCCAATATAAAGCCTTGCAAGAAGAGGGCCTCTCGCAAGATTAAAAGTCTCATGAGTGCCCAGGCTCTCATAAGTGGCCTTCCTCTCATGAGACCTGAGGTGGGCTTTACATAGACTTGTCTTATATGTTCTTCTCCTTAGTTGTCTGGGCTTGTGGAGCTGAGAGCAAGGAGAATGAGTGTTAGCTGTGCTTGCAGCAGGTGGACCCTTGAAACATTTGATATAAAATCTGAAGCCAATTTGCTGCAGATGAAATAATTGGGGTAGTGCTGGTCTGCAGTGAGCATAGCTGTTCCCCACTTTACTTGTGCTTGCCAGATTTAAAAAAAGGGTGATTTTGGGGTTGTTCTGCCTCAAAGATGAAAATATATGCAACATCGTTGAGCTCTGGGCCATCTTTTAGATTTCTAGGCTCTGGCAATGTGTACTGGCTCCATACCATTGCCACTGTTAGATCTGCCTTTTCAGCATTTGATGCCCCAATCTAGTTCTAATATTAAGTTCTAATATTAATTCTCTATCCACATTCTCCATGCTATGCATAATTTTCAACATATATCGTCACATCCCTTCAAAGCCTCTGCCCTTTAACTTTGCAAATTTTGTTACCATTTCCATTGTCACCATTACTGAGAATTACTGGAAGCATGGACAGAGCCTCCTACCCCATTCACATCAGACTTAGAATACCCCACACCCAACCCTGGAATTTCTTTCTCCATCCAACCTCCCTTTTCTGTTGTGCCCTTGGGGAAAATAATTGGCTGTCTAGCCAATGGGGTTAGTGCAGATTATTTCTGCAGAAGATATATTCCACGAGAGAAACAAAGAGCCACTCATATATGCTGCTTGATTCTAATCTTATCCTTTTCCCCAGAGGGTATTCCACACCCTAGGCAGTGACACCCAGTTCTCTCTAATTCATGAATACTCATAAAGTGCTTGGAGATGAAAGTGCTATATGTGTGGCAATCACTATGAACAACCAATAATTTAACTTCCTGAGACTCCCTTGCAGCATTTTCCCAGGCAAAGGTAGGGTTGCCTATCAGTCACAGCAGGGGCACTGCTAGAGCAGAAACTCTGGTTGTATTACCACCCAGTGCCTCTGTGAGATGAAACAAGAAGAAGGAAAAAATTCCTGTCTCAGGTTAGATTTACACAACAAGGTTGGGCAGAAATGCCAGTACAGAGTTCAGGGGCGTAGCTACCGTGGGGTAAGATGGGTGGGGAATATGAGGGCATTGCTCTTCACAAATAAAAATTCTGCCCTCCCAATTAAATTTCCCTTCAGTTCCCAAATTTCTAGTGTTGCAGGGAGCAAGACATTAAAAATCATTCACACCTGTAACATATATTTGCTATACTTCTATTTGCCAGGTAGCCTTGCTTGCCCCTTTTCTCTGAAGGCCTAAATATTAGTCTTAAATGCTCGTGTGAAGTTTTAAGTAACTGCAATGCTTAAAATTTGGGGAGTGAAAGAAAAATGCATTGGGAGGTAGAACTGAACGTTGTTATTCTATGTAGCATTCTAATACAAAACATGCACTGCGGCATTTTCAGAAGCAACTTATATGATATGACAATCTGCAGTTTACAGGTATTAAGCTAAATCACGACATGGGTCATTAAATTAATTAGATTGTTAGTTGTGGAATACTAAAACATGAATAAATTAACTATACTCTTTTACAAATGTAGCTGTTACTGCTCACTATTTTGTCTCAGGGCCTTTCCGCCTTACACTGTTATAGGCCATTTCCTCACTAGGCTGTTACAGTGTGATGATTCCACTTTCAACATCCTATGGAATCCTGGGGTTTGCAGTTTCGGGTGGGGCCGGCTGGCCCCTCCCAAAACTGCAAACCCCAAGATTCCATAAGACGTTGAAAGTGGAATCATCGTGCTATAACAGCCTAGTGTGGAAATGGCCATAGTGCTGTTATTCCACTTTCAACATCCTGTGGAATTCTGGGGTTTGTAGTTTTCTGAGGCCAAAGAGCTCTCTGGCTGAAAATTCGCAATGCCTCTCCCTAAACTGCAAACCCCAGGATTCCACAGGATGTTGAAAGTGGAACAATAGCACTATAACAGCGTTGTGCGGAAATGTTCATAGTCTTCCTGTCTTGCTGATTTTTCACAATTACGCTAATTGCCAAGCCCTGTTTATACATTTTTTAACATGTACTCATTTACAGGTTCTAGACATAATTAATTACACATAGTTATTTATAACTAATTACCTGTAATTAATACATATTTCCAATTATTATGATACCTTATATTATGATCTCAGCTTAATCTGCAACTTAACTGGAAATTTTTAGAGATGTTATAGTCACTGGGGTGTGCCAAACTAAGAAGCAGGGGAGAAACATCACATGGTTCAAGTGTTGCCTCCTGATCTATTGTGAGTGTGAAGGAGATGACAAGAAGGCAGGTGGATCAAAAATATGTGTTTCATACCACAACTAGAAGCTAATATTCAGCTTCTGTCCCAAAAGAAATTAAAATGTAGTTCTTTGTTACTTGGGAGAAATGGGAAGGTAATGGAGAAATAGAAAAGCACTTTTGGGGGAAAAAAGACACAGCTATAATAGCAACTAACTTAGTTCAAAGGCCTTGGAACTACAGTGGGAACTAGCTACTTTTAAAAAGTGAAAAATTCTGCTTATTTTTATGGTTTTTCAGGTTTTTTTTTTTCAGTTATCAACTTTGCTACTACGGCCCAGTAATAACTCATTAGTTAGCATATTTTTGCTATGCAGGAACACTTTCCTACCTGAATGGATTTGCAGTCTCATCTGATGAACTTGTCCATGGGTCACCACCCATATGTCTCTTTAACTATGTAAAGTTTTTATACTAGCTAGAAAATTAAACTGGTGAAGGTATAGATCAGTGCAGAGCTTTCTTGCTTGTAACATTCCAGCTATGCAAATCCTTAAAAATTGAAAATGAAAAGCCTGCCTGAGGACAATGCTGGCATGGTTTGTTGGGGCTGGGTAGAAATATTTTAACTCTGGGCCTTTGGAAGGCTATTTGCCTCAAATCATGACAATCAGGAGAACTTAGTGGATTCTTTTTTTATATATGTTTTGTATAGCACTTTGGTCTCTTGAAGGAAAAAAAGAGGAGGCAATTAGGACACAATTCAAGATCTATAACTAAGCAGCTGTGTGACTTCATCCAAACAATTAGCAATGGGAAACACATCAATAAGTTAATCCTTTGCAATTATCCTCAGTTGCAGATTCCATATAGTGTCTTGGGAACACTGATAGGGTGGAATTCTCTTATGTGTAAACTGTATTTGCCACTACTGTGGTTGTGAGGCCCTCAGAGTATAATTTTTTTTGTCCATCAGTTTGTGCTTGCTTGAGGCTTCTTCCCTGAATTCTTTTCTGCTTCCTTTGTATAGATTTGGATTATGTTTCTTCTATGGTAAAGCATCAGTGTTACAATCATTCTCACATGAGGGTGCACATTAAGGATGCAAATCCTCAATTATTCTGCCCTCACAGGTGAGGATGAATAAGTAGTTTTCTCCCGACTATAAAAGAAAATGAATATTCCTTCACAATACTCTCTCCCTGTATTCTAGTGTCCTGAAGTGTTATTATTCTATGAAAAAGTACTTTCTTTCCATGGAACATTCCCACCTTTTCTGTGTAGCAAATGGCATTTTCTGTGCAAAAAAACCAGGTGAGGTTTCTCCCCCGCCCCACAAAAAACCATGTTTTTTCCTCTGCAGAATAATTTCTTTGCAAGACTTTGGGACATTTGACTACTTGGAAAAAATTGTGCAAAATTCATGCTGGTCTATTATTTTTCCCAGTGGGGTTTCCAGACTGTCAGTAAATCCATTTTTCAACCAGGAAATGGACACTTATAAATATTCTTTCCATCCCTTGTGTACATCTCCTATTTTAATGTTGGGAGGATAAAGTTTCTTGTCTGGCAGTTTGGGAAGAGCAGGAGAAAAAAAGAGGCTGGTCCCTGTGGAGGAATTCTGTAAGCTGAAAAAGTGTAACTCAAGAGTGACTGTTTCTTTTGTGTGTACTGTCGAGTCCAGCCCTTTAGTTTAGTTTCTGGTTTCTTGTCAGGCAAACTTGACAGCTGCTGCCCCTCAGCTCAAAGGGTTTCCCATGCAAATAAGCCATGTTTGCAAACTCATGGGTATTAACGCTGCTTAGTGAATGGCTCAGAGGGCCTATAATCCTAGCATCTATGACACGGAAGCCCCTAATTGAGCTTCTCTGAGTAGGGTGAGTTAAGGCAATTGGAATTATTGTAAGATCATTCAGATGCTCCAGCTGAACAAGGGAGCAAGGACAGGTAGGCAGGAATTTTACTAGAATCCTAGTAAGCCGACAGAAATCCTCCTCTTTCCTCTTTTGTATTCTGCAAGCCCTTTAAAGTTATAAATGCAGAGGAAATAATGTTAGTTAATTATTCGAGGACTATACTCAGATCCACTAAAAAAGGAAAAGGATAGGATAAATAAAGCGAGACAAAGGAAAGAAGGTGGCATTATATCATCCATGGTAACTTTGCTAGCCAAGAAGCAATCAGCATAGTCCCCATCTGCAGACTCTACAACTGTCCCAATTTGGCAAGGACAGTCTTAATTCATCCTTTATCATCATACTTTTTCAACTGCTTTTAAAACATCCCAATTCAAAGTGTAAAAGTCATTTGAACTCAACTAATTCAGCAAGAGAAGAGAACAGGAATGGGCAGAATGTTGTCCTTCCCAATAGGCTCAGGCAAAAGCAAACTGCAGCAGTCACTCTTAGTTTCTTGTGTCTTCCTCATTAATAACTATCTTGTTTACTCTCTGCTGTTGCTTGGCCACATGTGTCCCAGTTTTCATCTCTGAAATGCTGGAGGATATGCATATCTGGCTGGCTGGTGAGTTCAGATATAAAACCTATTTATATAAAAGAACCTTTAAAAGCAGAAAAAGCCTGAATGTGTCTTTTGTTTTTGTTTTCTTTTTGCACAGCAGTAGTACATTTCCTGCTGTGAAGTGCATCACCTAAGATCCCCAGAATCTGCCTTGTAGACAGGGAGGGCTACTTGTCTATAGGTACTGTGACTTCTGAAAATGCATGGCTTTCTCATGGTGACACATCAGTGGTGATGCAATTAGTTAAAACTGCTGAGCTCAATATACTCTTCACTTGATGGTTTTGATCATCATTTATCATGTTTGATCTTCATGCCTTCCCTCTCAGTTCTCAGTTTTGCTGTGTAGGCTGCCAGACTCTCTTACCCAGAGCTTGTACCTATATTTTTCATATGCTCTGCAGGCAAGGTATCCTTCAGCACCGAAATGCATTCTCTAGAATGCTCAAAGGACAAGGAAAGGGGTATAGACAACAGGAGCAGTGCAGGAACAGAGTAGGAAGTCCTGGCTGTAGCCCTACTCAGAGGTTTTAAAGAGCACAGTCAGCCACCCAGTGGGCCTTGCAGTGCATGTACAGACTTACCTCACCCCTAAATGAGCATCTGTCCACCCTGTTTCCATCTGTCACTCAGCCATTAAAGGAAACCCATCTTTCTTTGCAAGGGAAGACACTGCCCTCTTATTACCTGGGCTTGTTTTTCCCACACAGACTTTCTCTAAGTCTCATCCTAGGCCCACAGAATGAAACCTGGCATTGCTACAAGAGAGATCTCAAGCTTTGCTCACAAGCCTGCCAACTGCATGCCTTTGGCAGGATCCTGGGAACAGGGATGGGACAGGATAAAATTCTAATCTGAATGGCAGCAAGTCAATCGGGTAGCTCCAGTTTGGGTGGACCTGTGGTTGAACAGAAAGAGTGGCTGAAAATGCGGCTCAAAAACTGTGCCAGGGTTGAGGATTAATACTGTATAAAGCCATGTGCAGAAGCAACAATAATAATTTTAAAATCTTTCAAGTAACACTTCCATCAGACTCCAAGTGCTTCTGCCAGGCTTCATTGTGCCTCTTCCACAGAATTTAATAGGGGTCTGTCTTCCATTTGTACATTTCCTGTACTTCTCCATTCTTCCACCTTTTCCCTTACCACATTAAATTAGTTAAAAAGGATGGAATAGCTACACAATGCCTTCTGAATGGCAAATTCCAGGGGTCCTCCACCAGGAAGCACCCTGATTCTTGCAAACTGTCCCCCCTCTGACATTTTTGAAGCTTGATATGTGGGCTGTAGCCACACACTACAATTATAGGACTGTGATACCAGTTTACCTCTCATGGCTCCATCCTACAGAATCCAGGGATGTATAGTTTGGTGAGAGATGTGGAATTCTTTGCTAGATAACTTATGTAATTCAAGGGAGTGGATTAGAGCTCTCTAGCAGAGAATCCTAAATGCCTCCCCAAAGTACAATTATGGTCAAAATCAGTTTGGAAATGTGCGTTTTGGGACACTGATATATGTATCAATCAGCAACACTGAATAAGTATTTGGGAGGTATCCACCGTAGTTAAAGGACTGAGTCCAAAATCTTATTATGATTTTTGTTTTCTCCTATTAGATAATAGACTGAGTTTGACTGTGATCAGGCATATTGATTTCTATAGCATTACAGACAGACAAATACTTTAAACAATAGTACAAATAAAAGTATTAACACTCAGTTAGGATCTAGGACTGAGTCCTACACACCCCAGAGAAGTTTCTCTATTTATTTGAAATTTATTTGTGCAAGCCAGCATCTGCATCAAGTTTGCTTAGTGCTTCGGCAGCACTTATTTATTATTTGCATATTTATTCTAACTTTTCAAATGGTTAACATGATTTTGTTGATACTTTAATTACACTTTAAATTGTTGTAGCATGTTTAGCAATGTTTGATTTGACTGTTATATGCTGCCTTACATCTTGGACTTGGAAAAAGTCAGGATATAAATAACAATAACAATAACAATAATAATAATAATAATAATAATAATTGTTTTAATATTCACAAATTCCAATTTATTAGCAGAGGTACAAACAAAAACCATGGCTTCATGGTCCACTACATACTACATATGTTAATACAAGAATCCTTGCTACTGCATGTATAACAAAAGGAACCTCTTCAGAGAGAGTTTTGAATCCTGGGAAACTTGACTTTTACTAAACTTTCACACATCAACACTAACTGACCTCTTAAGGATCTGAAAGACCTGCATCACCCTACATAACACTTTGAAAATTTAGGGCATGGGATGTGATTTGCATATTTCTGGATCCCTTTACATTCCATCCCATTCCCACAACTATGTAAACATTCTTTATATCCTGAGGCCTGGATATCATCCTGTACTGCATAATTTGTAAAACATCCTAAGAAATACCGAACAACATATAGCATAAGAGCAGGTTAAAAACCTCCATGAGAGATGATTAAAACAGGCAATTTCCACACTAGACTGTTATAGTGTATTATTCTACTTTCAATATCCTATGGAATCCTGGGGTTTGCAAACCTCAGGATTCCATAGGATGTTGAAAGTCAAATAATAGTGCTACAACAGTCTAATGCGGAATTGGCCTCAGTTAAACTTTGTTAAAAAGTGGACCAATGTATAAATAACCTACCGCTCAAACACTATTCCTCAATTTCCTGCCTGTTGGGAATATAAACACATTAAAAATGGAGTGATGTGATGGGTACCAGAAAATATACATAGTTAACTGAAATGACATAACTGAGCTAGAGAGCTATGTGTGAAGGATAACCAGAATCAATGTCCAAAATCTATTATATTGCAAGGTCTGTGATGTTCAGCTGATCTTATGCTTTTGTAACTCCAAAACCTTTTGTTTCCAAAAGTGTTGTTGCTACTGTTGGAGACAGGTCAAGAAGCTGAATCTATGGTTTAATTCTGAAGATAATGCACTGGGCAGGATAATCTTAAATACACCCAATCAGTTTGCATTAAGGGCTTAAAGAACACTTACCCTTCCTGTAATTCTAGGGTTAACATTAGTCCAAGACACCAAATCTCCAGCCATTTTCCTAACTGCGTCAACAATTAATTTGGCTTAAACAGGCAGTAAGTATAGTGCAAATTTTAAGTATTTTGCAACAGTTTTTTTTGTTTTTTTGCAGGGCAAGGCATCCTAACAGGTGTTTAAAAAAAGTATTTCCTTCCTTCCTTTGCATAGCCCATTGGCCAAGGCAATGAGACCTTTTACAGCAGCATTCTCCTCCTCTACAAAGAGAAATCTTCTCTGTCCTGAACTGTGAAGGACATCTGAAATGTGACTGCTACAGCCAACCTTCAACCAATGCTAAAAAGCTCATTAGCTAGAAAGAGATCCACAGCTAACACCCAGTTGTAAATAAAAGATCCCTGGTCGAGATAAAAGGAAGGTGAAAAAGAAAGGTCTCAGTTGACATGTTTGGATTTTACTGCCCTTCTTCTTCTTGGCCTTTTTGCAAACCTGTTTGCTTGAACAATGCCAGGTAAAGTCCAAGTTTCAGCTCTGAGCTGAAAACAAGAAGCACTGAGTCTCACCACACAGTAATATACGTTTGATGTTTCTGCCTCAGCTTTTTGGACTGCGTTAATGATTCTTACCCAGCTGTATAAGCAGCCAGGATTTACTGCGGCCTGTTGCAATGGTGTGACTTGCCCTATTTCTCAAGCCATAATATATGCTTGATTTTCTGTATAGGATATTTCAACAAGTCTAGCCATACAACTTTTTTTTCTGTCAACCTTTTTTTTTTTTTTTAAGTATTATAGGTAATGTGAATAGCCAAGTTTTTTTCAGAAGAAGTTTTCAGGCGCTTCCACAGACAACACTCTGAGATGCTACATTAATTAGGAGACACCACAAATCTGAACTAGCAATACTGTGCAACATTCAAGGGATTTTTTGGCACTTGTTCCTGGAGGGAGACTTTCTGAGGCCAGGTGGGGCTGGTTAGGGCTCGTTAGTATCTTTTGTGTTTTGATTTTGGTGTTTTTCAATACTGGCAGTCAAATTTTGTTGACCTTCCGAGTCTTCTCTTTCCTGTTAAAATTATCCAAATGTTTGTGGATTTCAATGGCCTCTCTGTGTAGCCTGACCTGGTAGTTGTTAGAATGGTCCAGAATTTCTGTGCTTTCAAATAACATTCTGAGTCCGGGTTGGTGTGTAGTGTGTTCTGCTATTGCTGACTTTTCTGGCTAGATCAGCCTGCAGTATCTTTCATGTTCTTTGATACGTGTTTGGATGCTGTGTTTTGTGGTCCCTATGTAGACCTGACCACAGGTGCATAGTATGCGGTAAACTCCTGCAGAAGTTAGGGGATCCCTCTTGTCCTTTGCTGAGTGAAGCATTTGCTGAATTTTCCTGGTTGGTCTGTAAATTGCTCGGAGGTTATGTTTCTTCATGAGTTTCCCTATTCGGTTGGTGACTCCTTTGATATATGGTAAAAACACATTCCCTTCAGGTGGCTGTTTATCCTTACTCCTGTGGTTTTTTCGGGGTCTTGAGGCCCTTCTGATATCTGAGCTGGAGTACCCATTAGCCTGTAGAGCCCAGTTTAAATGATTCAGTTCCTCATTCAAGAGGTGAGGTTCACAAATTCTTTTTAAACGGTCTACCAGAGTTTTTATTGTGCCCCTTTTTTGTCCTGGGTGATGGTTGGAGTCTTTGTGTAGATATCTGTCCATGTGTGTAGGTTTTCTGTACACCGTGTGGCCCAATTGGTGGTTGGGTTTGCGGGTGACTAGGACATCCAGAAATGGTAGTTATCCCTCATTTTCTTTCTCCATGGTGAATTGGATGTTTGGGTGGATGTTGTTTAGATGGTCCAGAAACCAGGTCAGCTGTTCATCACCGTGGTTCCAAATGATGAAGGTGTCATCCACATAACGGAAACATGTAGTGGGCTTTTTTGGTGCTGTTTCCAGGGCTTGCCTTTCAAAGCACTCCATGTAAAAATTTGCTATCATTGGGCTGAGCGGGTTTCCCATGGCTACCCCATCTCTTTGCTCATAGAACTTATTGTCCCACTGGAAGTAGCTTTTAGTAAGGCAATGTTGAAACAGGGCTGTGATGTCTTTGGGAAAAATCCGTTGATGAGTGCAATGGTGTCTGCTATGGGGACTTTGGTGAACAGGGAGACCACATCAAATCTTATCAGTCTGTCTCCAGGTTTCAGTTCGATGTTACTGATTTTTTCTATAAAGTGAGCTGAGTCCTTGATGTAGTAGTGGGAGGTTTGTCCAATATGGGTTTGTAATTGTGTGGCCAGAAACTTGGCCAAATCATATGTGGGGGATCCAATGGCACTCACAATGGGTCAGAGTGGAATGGAGTCCTTGTGGATTTTTGGAAGTCCATAAGGTCTGGATGGGAGGGTCTCCGATTTACATAAAAGCTGGCATGTGCTTTGATGAATTGAGGAATTTTGGTCAAGGTGTTGGTTTTCCTGATGATTTTGTTGGTCGGGTCCTGAGCCCCACCTGGGCTCAGGAAGTCTCCCTCCAGGAACAAGTATTCAATACACACAATAGGACTATTATGCTAATTGCTCCCTCCCCTCTGGAGGAGGAGACTGGCATATATATTCTCCACTCCACTTCCAATTCACCATTCCTCTGAAGATGCCAGCCACAGATGCAGGCGAAATGTCAGGAGAAAATACAACCAGAACACGGTCTCAAAGCCCGAAAAATCCACAAGAACCAAAGCAGGCTTAGTTTTCTTTGTATAAACATATGAAGCTGGTTTAGTTATAAATATCTAAAGTTTCCATATTTTATATTTTTATTAAGATTTTTCATATATAAAAAATTAAGCAACACAGCAACATAAAAAAAGAAAAAAACAGAATAAAGGAAAGAGAAAAAAGATACATAAAATAAAAAACAAAAAGAAAGCACAGAAAAAATAATAGTCTTCAGCAATTATTAAAGTACATAATCAACCTATACCTCTCTCATCTATCACAGTAATTCCTCATCCTCCTTTCTATAACACAAACTATTAATATCTAAATTCAAATTTATAAATTTTAAATGTATTTTCTACAGACAAGTCAATAAGAGTTAGTACCCATTAACAGAAACTATTATTACTCTTCCTCTAAATTAAGCTAAGCAAATTAATCCCTCTCATTCTAACTTAACAACATTGTATCATAACGCAAGGGATCAAATATTAAATTCTTTCATCTTCAATTTGGGTGCCACTTGATTTTTGTTTAAGAAATTCAATTGCCCTGAAATATTGCAATATTAACCAAAATTCTACTGGAGTGGGAAGGTTGTCGCTTGATCTATGGATTGCCAAGAGTCATTTGAAGAAGATTTCCTCAGTCAGATTTCAAAAAGAGAAATGTGGCATTTCACATCAAGGGCTCAACTATACCGTATCGTGGTACAGGGAAGAAATAATAAATCTGCAGTACTCTGAATGGTAAGCTTGATGTAGTCTGTGGTCATACATTTTTGACAAATATACAATCTTTTTGGTGAACTGAACCCACAAACTAGATCTTGGTTGTATCAGAACAGAAACTGGTTGTGCAGAATGCTGATTGGCTGGCCCTTTTGACCACCACAAAGTCATCTCTTTGCTTCCCCCCTCACCTGCTACGAAAAAAGTTGATTGTCTATCCCTTAAAGTAAGAAAGCAGCTACTTTTTGGTGTTTTGAACAAACTTGCAGAAAAATAAAGCATGAAACACATAAACATATCAGCCTCTATTTATCTATGCTGAAAGCCTGCGTGAAGCATGGGATAGGACTGAAAACAAAGGTTAAATATGGAGCCAGGCAAATGGATCATTATAAGAGTTTACTTAAGGGAAGCAGTGCTTGTCTGAAACACAATGGTCCACTGTTTCCTGTAGGTAGATGTATCTGTGTTTGCTCTGTCTTTACTGCAAAACTATTAGTCCTATGTGGGGAAAAAAATCTATTTCTTACTGACAAAACCTTATGCGAACACACATGTAGTTCCCTGTGACTTTTCTTTTTTAAAAAACTGCAGCTATGGAGCTGTAATTTGTACAAGATCACTCCCATGGGGGGAATTTCTTGACCCTTCCTTCTTCCAGTGCTTTCTATGTTAAAATTCCCTTCCTGTGCTACTTTTCCTCCCTCCCGCAGAGGAAAAGATGTGCATACCCATGACCTTTTCTCCTATGACTGCCAGAAAAGCACCCCTCCCTTATTTTTAGCAGAAAAACCTCCAGGAGGGAAACAATTAAGATTTATCTCCCTGCTGCATAGAATTTTCTGCTGCAAATTTGGGCTTTGGAAGCTGTGTGTGTCTTGAAAAGAAAAGAAAACATCAAAGGAAAATGGCACACAACTAAGCCTCATGTATAGTGTGGTCCTAAAATAAAATATGAGTGTATGACTTCATCCTCAAGCACATGCCCAGTGCTAATGATGAAGTCACCTGCTACAGATGAAGAATGTTACGATTTGCAATCTTAGAGCCTGGCCATTGATCATGATCGCTGGATATGTGTGCTAGCTATTTAAAACTGCTAGATGCATGGTCCCTTCTGTTGGATCCTTGCCCATGGCAAGTTGAATTTCTACAGCCTTTACCTCATGTATAGAACTGGGCTTTTGACATACCACAGCAAGTTACCCTAAATGTGGGTTAGTGAGAAGAATCTGCCTTCACAACCCAGCCCAAACTTTCTGCATGTTCTGCTGTCATTCTCAGTTTAGGTTCAGATTCTGTTATGCCATACATGGGTAAGAAATAAATAGGAGAAGAGGATGAAGGGCTTGTACAGATGGGGCAAGTATGTTAGGAGGTGGCGGTATTTGTTTTGATTGTCAGGGTTTTTTTCAAAAATATTCAAACAAATTCTTGTTGTCCCAGCATATTATTTGGTAAATCCTAGCACCAGGTTTGTTTCCATCCTTGAGTAGATTTTTTTTTTTTAATTCTGAGACATATTGGAACAAAAATAATCTCCTTCTCTTCTCTTCCCCCTTCCTTTTTTCAAAACTTAGGCCATTTCTGCATGACATCATTATACTGCCACAGCAGCGGGTTGCTTCCAGGTCAAGAGTTGTGCTACCACATGATGTCATCACCATCCAGCTGCTATCCCATTCCCAAGCATTGCAAAACTGACATATTCTATTTCCAGAAAAAAAAAAATCCATTAAGAGCCTTTATTAGTGCTTCAATCCCATCATCCCTCTTAGGCCATTTCTGCACTCGCCTGTTATAGCGCAATGATTCCACTTTCAACATCCTCTGGAATCCTGGGGTTTGCAGTTTCGGGAGGGGCCAGCTGGCAATTCCTGATATCGCGAATCCAGCAGTGGGCTGTGCCCATGTCCAAGTTGTCCCTCCCTCCACAACTCCCACGGTGTGGCAACTTCAATCATCTTTTCGTGTTTATTTTAATTTCTCCTTTGAGTTAAAACTTTTTTTTAAAATACATTTTTAAGCATCATAGCATGAAAATGCAATAGTGTACTGGCATGTCCTGCCCTCACAATATTGCTTCCCTAGTATAGTTTCCAAAGAAAAACACCGCCACCACTACCAATAACAGCATACCAATCAGGGGCGGTGGGGTGAGGAGAAGGCAGGGACAGGGAGGGGCCAAGGACTTTGTAGTGCAGAAGGAACACTGGTGGCAATACTGCTACTCATCTACTTAAGGTAGAAGGGTGCGGAAAAGAGCATTCCTAACCCAAGGGCATTGTGCGAATGGCAATGCCAGGATTGTAATGCTACAACTGCTAATGGTGTCTAGTGTAGAAATGGCCTTGGTCTTATAGTTCTATAACACTTCAGTGAAATGGCATTTTTGCACCACAGCACTATAAATCTTAACAATTTTTTTTAAAAATTGAGAGAATTTGCTCTTCATATCATAGGATCACCTCAGTAAATCATGCCCTCTCTATTTAAATAAATTGTGCAGATCCAAAAAACAGCTACAAGCAGCCTCCCAAAAGAGTGGAATGAGTGAACACAGAGACAACAACCGTCAAAACAAAGATATACGCTACATGAACTTGTGCTTCCTTAGACCTAACTGGAAGTCTCCAAAGTATTTTACTTCCTGTTTTATTTAGGTTTATGTATTTTCAGAATTTGTAACTTGCATTTCTGACAGATAGGGCAGGCAGGGCATATTACAAACAAAAGAAGATTAAGATAAAAGCTTCACTGTAGAACTGGCCCCCATCTTTCACCAAGTGAGTGTTAATCATACATAAGTCCAGACAATGTTCCCTTCTTCCTTCTACTACTCATGTCTCTGCTGCCAAGACAAATGCTGCATCACCAGCTTGTGCTATGCAGTATTCCTGCTCACTGCAACCCAAAGCAAAGCATGGGAATAAAACTAACTGTGACTTGATCGGGGAAATTAAGGCATGGACATGCCTTGGACACTAACCTCTCTCAGGTCTGATTCAAAGGATTCTTTTGGGACCTTAGGAAAGCTTTCCAAGTGGTTAGGGCATGCACGAGGTCTCTCTCTCTCTCTCCAGTTGTATCTGGAGAATTAAAAGATCAACGTTTCAGGCATTAGCAACTCCACTGCTTTGGAAGTAACAGCATGTTTATGTTTCCACCTCTTTCCCAAAGCCTACTGAGCACTTTCTGAGATCAGAGACAGGGCAATGGGAGGTATGTGTGTGTGTGATCCTATGATCTCAGGCCAAGGTTTTGGCCACTGCCCCAGGAAGTCAACAGAGGGCAGTTGAACAGACTGATAAAGATAGAGGCAGCTGCAGAGGGAAGAAAGCATCAAAGTTGCTTGATGTTGTTACAGCCCACATCTGTGGTCCCACACTTGCTATTTTTGAAAAGCAATATTTAATCAGGCTATCTTCTTAAATGGGAAGAGTCTATAGGAAGAAACAGCTTCTCCATCCACTGCAACATTGCCCTTTCAGTAGGAGAGCACTGCTATCCTTTTGCAAGATTTTCAAAGCAAATACAAACCCTATTGGAATTACAAAAACAGAAAGCCAGGAACAGGGCTTCTTGCTATCTAGTCACTTCTAAACTGGCTATCCTATCTTCCATTCAGCCATATGTTGTAAAAGTATCAGAGTGAAGGGAAGGCTGTGGCCATACTTAAAGGTAAATATATTTTAGCTCCTACCATACCCTGCAACTGTCCCAGTTTGGCAGTGACCGTCTTAATTAATCCTCTGTCATCCCATTATTTTTCTAGCTGCTTTTAAATTATCCCAGTTTCTCACTCCTTTTCCCATGGTTGCTGATCTACTTGCTGCAAATGGCTCTCAGATATACCAATTCATTTTGATCTATTGCCTGCTTGTCATCCATCTAGATTAAATCAACACTTTTTCATGGTGGTGCAGAGTCCATACAACTAATTAATTGTGTAGTGCTAGAAGAAAGTCAAATGTTTATGGAGTCTACAATGCAAATAGAAACCTAGCATGGTGTAATGCTTAGAGTGTTGGACTATGACTTTGGAGACCAGGATTCAAATCCCCACTCAGCCACGGAACCCACTGGGGCAAGTCACACCCTCTCAGCTTCAGAGGAATGCAAAGGCAAACTCCCTCTGAACAAATCTTGCCAAGAAAATCCCATGGTAGGTTTGCCTTAGTCAGAAGTCAGAAATGACTTGATGGAACACACAAACAACAATGCAAACGGGGGACAAGAGTTTATGAAAACTTATGTATCAAGTAGATTCAGGGCACTGAGAAAATCCAGGAGGGGATCTTCATCATGAAGAAATTTCCTTGTGTAAGACAGTCAAGTGAAAAAGCTCCAATTTAAGGGCATCCATAAAAAGCCTATTCCACTATAGGTATATCAATGATCACAATGTCCCATGGCTTTCTTTATAAAAGGATATGTTTGATCTAAACCAGCCATGATATTTATTTAATATCTGTCTGTCTGCCTATCTATCTATTACCTACCCATGTATTTAATAATTTAATGTAAGTGTTTTTTAAAATCTTTCCTTTAATTGCAACAAAGTAGCTCACCAAAAAGAAAAAGCCATAGAATACCTTCCCCTTGGAGGCCTGACATGCATTTAATTTAGTCACTAACTTGAAATTTGGGTGTTCATCAAGGCCTTTGGGTGTCATTAACCCATTCCAAGTCCTGTTGTACATAGTGTTAAAAATGTTTAAATATGTTTTTAACTCACTGTGTTGTTTAATAAGTGTTTAGTTTACATTAATTATTTTACTGTTTTAAACTGTTTGATCCATTTTAATAGTGTTTGTATTCTGCCTAGAGATCTTTTGATATAGAGTGGGGTATAAACATTTGTGGGTTTCCCTTTTGCAGATTTGATTGTTCATGGATTATTTGCTGTTACCTCTGCTGCCTCCCTATGCCATTTTTAATAGGGACTGCAAGCCTGGTGAGACTGAGAAACTGCAAACGAGGCCTGTAAGTCCCTATTAAAAATAATGTGGGGCAGCAGTGGAGGTGAGGCAGTAAGCCCCACCAGCCACCCACTTCTGCCTTGTGAAGTAACCCTGATGCCTCAAAGGAATCCATGATGGGTTGAATATGGAGATCATACTCTTTTGTGTATTAGACATGATTTTGGAGGGCATAGAGTTATTCATGGTTTTTCCACTGTCATGGGGGTCTTGTGCCCCAACCCTAGTGAATGTGGAGGGATGACTGTAATAATGATACTACTACTACTATTACTGCTACTAATAATAGCAAAACAATAAAACAACAATTTAAAATTGCACAGAATGCAATAGGATTGTAATCTTGTGTCTGGAGTCCACAAAAGCTTATCCTAGAAATTTCTTATTCTCAGTTAGTCTCAAATGTGCCAAAGGATTCTTTTATATATTTTTTCTTTATCAAATAGATTAAAAAAATATAAAACTCCAGACTTGGTCAGTAAAAATAAATACAGTGGCTCCTACACTTTTGTGAGGATTCAGTGAGCAGAACCCTTGTGAAAATGGAAAAACTGCGAATAACTCTCACCCTAAGCTCCCCTCTCATTTGCTTGCCTTTTGCATGGGTGTGCTTGCCTTCTGTCTCTGCATCCAGCAAAATGCAAGGAAAAGGAGGAGGAGAATGGGTGAGGGGAAGGCAAAGTGTACCTTGCAAATAATCGAATTCGTGAAGGTCAAACCCGTGAATATGGAGGGAGGACTGTGTAAGCTCAATCGTTAAAAGCCTGATGGAGTAAAAAGGTACCAAAGCCTAGACAAAAACAGCATGTAATTTAGGGCCTTGGAAGATTTCCCAAATCAGAGAGTTCCCCAAGCTTAGTGCCATCACCTAGATGGCTCTGTCCATAATGTCTTTTTATTCATAACAACTTCAAACTAAGAAACTTCTCAATTTCCTTAGGTGATTTAGCATTTATATCTGTTGCTCAGATGTGATGGCATAGCAATTTCCAGGAAAGACATACAGAAAATGAATTCCTTCTACCCTACAACCATTAGGAAAAGAAGCCAGCTTAACCACTAAAGCACTCTTTTTTGTACCATTTTCACATTTTTTCAATCTAATGCTCTGCATGAGTCATGGAGAAGGCAATTTCAGTGCCTTGTTCCTGACCATCTTAATCAGAGATGGGACCTTCCTTGGTGCTACTCCTGACTTATAAGATTCTGCCTCCACTCAACCCTGACTTGCCAAGTTTTGGTGCTACAGCTGCTGGCTGACATTGTTAGAGAGAATGCTGGTTAATAATAGTCCTTGGTGACAGAAGTTTCATAAACAGCAGCAAATGATAAGAAGATGAGTGGAAAATATGTTTTGAATGAAATCTCCACTGAAGCTTCTGGGAAATGCTCCTGCAAGTGAGGGGAAGGATTAGACATGTGGGGGTAGGGTGAGTAAGTGACTGAATAACAGCATTGTTAGAATTTGGACAAGGAAGGAGGGAGGGAGTTTGGAGAGTGAGTTAGAAGGAGGAAGAGCACTTTCAGCAGGAACAGGGTGTGGGGCTTTGATGGTTTGCCCAGTTTTGCTGTCTGGAGCATCCTGTCTTGTAGGAATACCTCTTGGCCTCCACTTTTGCTCAGCATGTGTATTTGTAAATAAAGCAAACATTAGAAAGGCATACTTTATAAAGCTTCTGTGTCTCCAGGTTCCTCCCTTCTGAAACAAACTAAACAGATAGTTCTTCCTCAGAAAAGTATGTGTGCTTAAAAAAGTGCAGAAGTTCCAGCATCACCATCTCTGAATTATTAGATTATCATTAGATTATTAGATTCTTATTAGATCTTGTGCTGGCTCTCTCAGTTCTGGCTCTACCTCCTGGTTTCCACAGGGGGCCAAATGTGCAACTCTATCCAGATAAAGAATGCAGGTATGTCTGTATGGCAGAGAAACTCAGCTGCTATCTTGCAGTGTGATGTTATGTACATTTACTTTACCCCCAGAAATTTGCTGTTCCATGTACAATAGTAGAAGATACTGTCCCAGATGCTTTGAAGGGCATTTATATTCAAATGCCTGCATGTTCAAGTCAAGTAAACACTTGCTCAAGGCTCCTCAGCTACTTTTAGCACTTCGTGGTTTAAGGCTAACACACCACCCTCAAAAGTTGTAGAAAACGGAGACACTGGAATTCTCTTGGTGAGCTACACTGGCATTCTTTATCAACCATGCAATCACAAAAATCCCCCCAACCCACCTTACAAGCAGTGCAGCCCTCACAATGCAGCCATTTCTGTGCTTTTGGAGAGCAGGAGAATCAGCAGAGATGCATTAAGCTGTTGTGCTATAGTGAAACACACTGCAAAGGCAATCTGCAAGGACCTTCTGAAAACACCCAGAGAGGTTTACTGGTGTCTGTTGCAGCACGTCCCAACTACAGAAAATATCCTGATGCATCCCCACTGATCTTTCACCAGTCTCCAATGATGGGGAAATGGCCATGTTGTGGGGACGGCTTGGAAAATGGTTCTTGGAACGGGGAGACATAACTGCATGCCGCACCTACGTCTCCTGAAACAAGATTCCAGCCAATGCCAAACTCATAACGGAAAAGGCTTTGGCTGTAGTATTCACCCTGGGAGCCTTTTTGAGCTAAATCATATAAATTTTCTATTCTAAATTGAAAATTAAAATCTTCTCAATAAATAACAAATAAATTATGGGAAAAGTGGCTTACAGAGTGCTAAGAACTGAGAAACAATGGGCTGAATCCAAGATACTGAAAACTAAATCTAGGAATCTGTTATGCTTTGTGTGTCAGTGTTGGATCAGAATGCAAGAGCAGCAGGAATGTACATCGTGGGCCCTAGAAGTGTAACCCACTGACCAGGTGGATCACCTGAGAATAGGGGAAAGAAAAAGAAAACTGGTAGAGTAGTGAGAAGGCACTGTAGTCTGTTTGGATTACCAAGGAAAAGGAAGCCATTCATCTCTAAGAGGAAACTGGCAGCATAGCTTTTGTGATCAAGAAAAAAAATGCTCCTGCTAATTGCAGAGTTTGGTTGTTTCTTCCATCAGCCTTAGTAGAGTGGAAGCAGAACAGAGTGATCTATTACTATGACCTGAGAGCTCAAGAGGTGGGTACAACAGAGGAACACTTGCATTCAAGCCTTCTAAACTAAAAGAATGGGAGATTTTGGCATTTGTCCAAACAACAGTGCAACAACAACATAAATCATATGCAATGTGAATTCACAGCTAGAGTGGGGTGGGCAGGGACACATCAAGAGGTATTGTCAGAACTTACTAAAGCATTTAATGGTCACTGCTACAGTTAATTCATTATGAATCCAATTCTGTGTGCATCTTCCCAGGTAATGTTTACTCACAAGTATGTGTGAATAAACTTGCAAGCTTAGTTCCATTTTACCCACTCTTTATTTGTCTATTTCCTATATCCCTTTTTCCCCTATTGTTTTGCAAGCATAATAATGTATCTTCCAACTCTGGGTTGTTTTTATTTCCACATTTTAGCAACACCTACCATATCACTGATGTTGCATGTTAGATCTAAACAGAAATAACGGTGGTACTACACTCTCATTTCCACTGTCAAAATATCTTGTCCTCAAAATCCAAACCAACTGCTCTAAATAAACCTCCAGTATTCCATTTAGTTGGGTAATGCATTCCAAGCAGATGTTAAGATGTAACTCCTCACTTCCTTTCTTTAAAAAAGGATTGGTCAAAATGTGCACCCCAGCAGTCCTAGCCAGCATAGCTATTAGTAAAGATTGCTGGGAGCTGAAGTCCAGCAAATATGAGGTCCACATGATTCCCCCCACCCCACTATAGCTAGCAGTGAATAATGTGGGGAGCTGTTGAACATCAAATGGACCATACTTTGCCTACCTCTGCTTTAAAATATACTTTGGTTACCTTTTCTGATGGATTCTTAACGTCTTCCATGATTGTCTAGGATAAAAAGCATCAGATGGTAGCCTGTAAGCTGAAATCATCCTATAACAATATTTTATCTGGCCTCCACTAGCTCTACCAATTTTAACTGTGATGTGGTAAAACTACAACCCCAGAGTTTAACTCACAAAGAAAATACATTTTTTTCTTTGCAAGTTGTGAGACAGTAAAACTTAACGTAACATTTCACAGATGTACCCTGTAATATACATCTATATTTGGGTTTTGATGTAATTCTTGGAGCCTCCAGCTATCTGGAAAAGCAATAAGGCACAGTATGTACTCTTTTCATATACATTTTATAGGGCTGCTATTCTGCATATGTTCTACCAAAGAAAAAGATCTCTGCCTGTTTTCCTCTTGAAGAAGGGGAAGGGCATGGTAGATGGGTGAGACTTTCATTTTAATTCATTTTTGATAAGAAGATAGAAAAATGTGCTAATTTAACGATATCTAGGATGGAAAAAAACTTGATAGTAAGGGGAAAAGTCACACATGGGAGAAATCAAAAGGACAGATTTGTTAATTTAAGCTCAAGGTTTTGAGTGCTTAACTTTTAAATGTCTGGCTTTGATGTATTCAGCTATTTCTATAGTGCTGATTTAGGGTTATCAACTTCTTTTTTCTGAAAAGTTCTTCATATTTAACACCTATATGGTAGGCAGGTACATCTACTTAATGTGGAAATAGCTGTACCTATTGAATTTGGCTGGTGCAAATCAGGTAGGGAGAGCCAGTGTGGGGTAGTAATCTGAGCATTGAACTACAACCCTGGAAGCCAGGGTTCAACTCCCTGCTTGGTCATGGAAACCCATTGGGTGACCTTGGGCATGTCACATACTCTAGTCCCAGAAAAACCCTGTGATAGGGTTGCATTAGGGTTGCCATATGTCAGAAATGATTTGAAGGTGTATAATAACAACAACAGTTAAGGTTCATTTCAATTTGCTTCTGAACAATTTATCAAAATGCACCGATTTATTAATATCTGGGATGAAAAGAACCTGAGGTGTTTTTTTTAAAAAAGAAATCAAACAGAAGAGAAAGCAAAATTGTCAAATTTCTTCATTCTAGTGTGCTTCTTCCTCAGAGGCAGGAGTTGGCCACCTTGTACTGCTCAAGTGCATGGGTTTGGATGCCCCTATCTGGTTGGGGAGCACTAATATTGTTACAACATTTAACTACTTGTGAAAGCTTTAGGTTGTACGACCTAACTATATTGATTATACTTAATTCGAGTCACTATTGAAATAAATATTGTAGATGAGATGACTCTGGTAGTTGCCACCAGAAGAAATTGTCCTGGGTACTTGTATGGTTCACAGAATGCTACTACACAGCTCCATACCAACATGAAGAGGTTTAATTTTATGCTTACCAGCATAGACAAAGATTGCAGTACAACATGCACCTCAGAACTAGAGTTTTACCCACCTAAAACTCAAGAAAGAGAGCCAATCAGAATTCTTCCACAAGTAAGGTCTACTACTTGGATACCATTATCAAGAAGGTCTGTTTTCATGTCCCCACCAACAACCTTCAGAGGAGGCAGATCAAAGAACAGGACCTCAGGCGTTGGTCATAAGGTGTGAACATAATGCTTTAGCAGGTTAACGTGGGAAGAGACAGTGATGTATCAGATAATCTCTACCTAAATCCAATTGCTAATCCAAACTAAGGTTTCTGAGTCAGTGGGATTTGTATAAGCATTGACTTACCATTCAACAACTGATTCAATGGATCTGCCCTAGTTGGGAATAGCAGTTAAGAATTAGGGTCCAGCACTAAGCCAGGGATATGAATCATCAAGCACTTCAGATATGGTTAGACTATAACTCCCAGCAGCTCTAAGCTATACAGCTAATGGTTAGGAATGCTAGAAGTTGCAGTTCAATAAACTGTGGTGGATTCTCATATCTGCACTAAGCTGTTTAGGGTATTATAGGGAATAACCAGCTCTCTGATTTATGTTTAGAAACTACTGCAATCCAGTATGAATGAAAAAGAAATGGTGTGCTCTATCTTGAGAAGCAGACACTAGAAACTGCATTGGATTGCATTTTAACAGCTAGAACTTCTGAACACTTCTTAACAGCAATATCACAATGATCCACTTTGGATATACCAGGGGATAAGTGATGCTGGCAAGATCTGCATTGTCTAGGAAAGGTTGCAGCCGGTGCATTCACCAAAATTAAGCAAAGGTATTCTTGGCCACAGCTATCACCTGAGCTACTAGGACTACTTCCAAATTGCAAACCTGATCTCTAAGAGGGATCCCTCCAGCACAGGCAAAAAACTCTACGCTCAGATCCTATTCACCCAAAGTATTTTCGTCTTGTCTAGACTAAGCTATAGCTGTCTTGCTCACAATCAGTCCATCACTGTGTTTAGACAAAAGTTTAAGATCTTCACATTGACTACATGAACAAAGATGTTCTTGTTTTATGAGATCTGAGCATTGTACAGTTGGTTAGCTAGGAAGGAGTAAAACTAGATGACTTCCAAGGGGTGGCTTGCATGGTAGTGTATGTATCTTCAACTTGCCTGTCTACTTATAGCAACCCCATGAATATCACAGGGTTTTCCTAGGCAAAGAATACACAGAAGTTGTTTGCCAGTTCCTTCCTCTGAAACACAGACTGCAGCACCTGGTATTTGTTTGCAATCTCCCTTCCCAGTACTAACCAGGACTGACCCTGCTTAGTACAGGATCTGGTGCCTTTAGGGTATTTAGGCCCACATGCCCACAAAAAATTCTGGAAAGCTCCACTTCAAAATGGGTCTAAAATTACACTGTATGCCCATTTGAAAAAGATTTTAGATTCCATAGGAAGGGCTGTAGAACACATGCTTTAAGTAAAGATGAATCAATTTATGATTGATTTCATTCTGTGCTGTCTGCTTCTACATTTTATCTTTAACATATGTTTCTCAAAAGGATCCCATTTTTTTGTATGACTGCATTTAAAACCTGCACAAAATCTCACCTTTAATCTCACATATGCATTTTGAAATGTATCCTCTCAAAATACACATTTCTAAATTTATTTTATCTCAAGATATGGAGTTTAAAATGTAGTTTCATTTTTTTTGTTTTGTTAAAATCAAGATCTCCCCTGAAAGATTTAGGAAGTGTAAGAACTGGTAGAGAAATAAGCCCTGACCTGCATAATTGTCCACGAACAGTGGATCAGGTCTGTTTATATCAGAGTTCACAACAATCAGATTTCCTCATACTCCTATGATGTTTGAATGCAAGTACTCCAGGTTTAATCCCTAGCACTGCCACAAAGCTAGGAAATATCTAAAAACCTGTTAAACTGCTACCAGTTAAAGTATAGTTTGAGCCAAATAGGTTAATAGCTGGACATGATATAAAGAAGTTTCCTATATTCTAGCCGAGTCTCTGTATTTTGAGGAACAACAAAACCTCTAAGATGATACCTCAAGGTCCTTAGTCCTGATAAAGGGAAGTAGGCCCACAAAAGTTTTTGTTCTAATAAGTTTGTTCACCTTTAAGGTGTTATAGAATATTTTATAGGAACACCATCAGTATGTGCTGATTTCTGAAGTTGGTCCTGGAAGGGAATATTCCAGAGACAGTAATCTTAGGTAATGAGCAGAGTTGGATTCCATTGCCCTAGTAATTTTATCCAGTACTATGGAGTGTTATATCTGAGAGTCAGCATGATGTAGTGCTTTGAGCATTGGACTATGACTCTAGAGACCAGGGATTAAATCCCCACTCAGCCATGGCAACCCACTGGGTGACCATGGGCAAGTTATACTCTCTCAGCCTCAGAAGAAAGCAAAGGCAAAGCCCCTCTGAACAAATCTTTCCAAGAAAACCCTGTGATAGGTTCATCTAAGGGTTGCCATAAATCAGAAATGACTTCAAGGCACACAACAATGATTATTATGCAAGAAATTAATGTAGGTGATTGAGAAGATGTGCTCTTGTTAAGCAAAGAGAGTGAAGGCTCACACCTAATTTTAACCTCTGGGAACAATCTGCTGCATGGCTCTATCCTTTTCCGAGATTGATTTCTTCTTGCACTCTTTATGCATCCTGATTTTCTAAAACAATACATGGGCTTTTTATTGATTTTGCTACAACAAACTAACACGACTACTCCTTTGGAAACTACATATTTTCAGTGTATCACCTAAACCCAGCTGCCCATACATATGTCTGAAAGGCTGAGAAGGAGATGCTTCATTAATAAGTAAATAACAGGTATCCTCCAGCATGTCGTATGTACAAAAAGAAAAAAAAAAGGCTTTAAACATGTTGGTGAGACATTTGCCTTCATTATCCAATAATATCCATGGGCACTTCCTCCTCCTTTCCCCCTTTGTCTACTGCTTATTTCAGACCATTTCGACACAAGACTGTTACAGCGCTATTATTGCACTTGCAACACTCTATGGAATCCTGGGGTTTGCAGTTTTGAGAGGGGCTAGGCGGCCTCTCTCGAAACTGCAAACCCCAGGATTCCATAGGATATTGCAAGTGGAATAATAGCGCTATAACAGTCTAGTACGGAAATGGCCTCAGTTGCTGCAAACTGAGTTCAAAGTTAATTCAGCAGTGGGAAGAAGAGCTGAAGAGGCGGAATATTGCCCTTCCCAGTAGGCTCAGGCAAAACAAACTGCTGCAGCCTCTCCTAGCTTATGTGATTCTTCCCATTAGTAACTTTTGCCATCTTGATCATACTCTGGTGTTGCTTGGCTACATGCATCCTGTTTTTCATCTGTGAAATGTTGTAGGGTACGGAAATGCACTCACATGATAAATATAGAGGGGACTTCGGTTAAGATGTTGGCATGGGTGGCAGCCTGATTTGGCTGTCGCTGGAATCCAAAGAAGAAGAAAAAGAGAACAATGTTACAACACAATAGCCCAGTATAAAGGGGTGAAGAAACCCACTTGCGGTTTGCGAGAGGGGTCAGGAGCGGCTCACAAAGTCCCGAGAGGACCCAGCGCTGGTGAGAGAAGTGGAAGGAGTTCCAGCGTGGATGGGGATGGGGGCAGAGCAAGATGCCATCGGGCTCCAGCCAGGCTTTTCCTGAATAGCACCGGCGATAACCTTTTAAAATTTTTAAAAATTTTCTTAAAGATCAAAGATCAAACTTGTAAGTAACCAATCCAACTCTAGAGTTTATAGATGCACCAGGGAAAGTGACAGTTTCACACCAATTAAGTGCACTAACCGATATCAAGAAAAAAGACTTTTAGAAATTAGAATACCTGGTGACAAAAATTATCGTGTGATCTGTTCTGGAAGTATGGCGATCGGTTTTAATATTTAGACAGAGAACTGTAAGAGAAGCTGTAAGAAACCAACCAACAGTTATTATTGATGATTGTTGTGAACATTGTTGTGAACATTAGTTGGAATTTATGGTATAAGCAGCAACAGAGGAAAACGGCAAACAAAAAGGGAAACGGCAACATGGATTAAGAAATAATGGTGGAGTCTGAGTAAAATAAAGGACGACAGAGAGAGGAGAGTGACAGAGGACAAATTGTGATGATAAGCTGTTGTTTTTTGGAGAAAGGGCTCTTTAAGAATTAGACTGAAGAAAATAAGAAAACCAAGATTTAATCTTCTTGTCAGACTTTGAGTTTTGGTGAGGACAGAGGAGAGTTTCGAGAAGAATGGCGGAATTTAGGAACATTGACTTTTTATTGTGACTGTGAGAGGAGAGGGAATGGAAAAGACTCACAAAAGAAGTAATTTAATGTAGGTCTTCGATACTGGACTGGACTGTTTTCGTCTACTTTCGGACATATGGAAATAGTTTAAAAAGAATAATTTCACTGGGTTGTGGAGAAACAAAGATGCATATAATTTGGGACATGTCCAAGGCAGTGATGTGGGTTTTTTTATGCAGCAGCAACAACAATTAAACAAAAAAAGAAATGAAAAACATCAAAAGTTACTTTCAGAATTACAGGAAAAAGAAAAAGAGCTAAAGAAGAACCTCCACAAGAAAACAGTGCAACAAGAGATTAAGGTACTCCAGAAAGAAATCTCTCAATTGCCAATAGAAGAGACAGAGAAAAAACTGAAATTTCTGAAACAAAGCCACTTTGGACAGGCAAATAAAATAGGGAGGTGGCTGGCATATAGACTGCGGAAAAAGAAAGAAAGAAATATACTAACAGAAGGAATGAAAGAAGATCATCACCAACCAAGAAAAAATAAAAAAGATATTTGAAAAATATCTGGCAAATTTATTTCAGGAAAAAAAAATACTTCCATAGACTCATATAAAAAAATAGCAGAATACCCAAAAAATCAGAAAAAATTGAGAATTTCAGATGACAAACAAAAACAATTGAATAAGCCTATAACACAAATGGAAATTCTGGAAGCTATTAAAAAATTAAAACAAGGAAAAGCACCGGGTCCAGACGGGTTCACTGCCTTTTATTATAAGACTTTTCAACAAGAATTAATAAAACCACTATTAGCCACTATTGCAGAAATCAAAAAACAAGGAAGATCCCAAACATGGGGAGAAGCAAATATTATGATGATACCAAAAGAAGGTCGGGATAAAAGAGAGGTGAACAACTAAAGACCTATATCATTATTAAACATCGATTATAAAATATTGACATCAATATTAGCTAAAAGAATGGAAATGATATTACAAGAAACAATTCAAGAAGATCAATCAGGCTTTTTACTGGGTAGATTTCTGAAGCAGAATATAAGAACGATATTGGATGTTTTAGAATACTATAATAAAAATCCCGGAAAAAGAGCCGCATTGATATTTCTTGATGCTGAAAAAGCGTTCGATAACGTATCGTGGAAGTTCTTATTAAAGGTCTTGGAAGACGCTAATTTTGGGGAAAACTATATTGAATGGATTGACACCATTTATCAAAGACAATCAGCCAGAATAATAATCAATGGAGAAATGTCAAATACAGTCAACATCTCTAAAGGAGTAAGACAAGGCTGCCCATTATCCCCTCTGATCTTTATCACAATGTTGGAAATTCTGATTGAAAAGATAAGGGAAGATCAGCAATTAACAGGTTTGAAGATTAGGAAAAAGGAATAAAAAATAAGAGCATTCGCAGATGATGTGGTTATTATTTTAGAAGAACCCCAAGACTCAATGCATAAATTATTAGTAACACTTCAAGAATTTGGACAAGTAGCTGGTTATAAAATAAACAAGAAAAAGACAACAGTGTTAACAATGAACATGCAGAAGGATGAGGAAGAAAAATTGAAAGGAATTTCCGGCTTCCAAATTGCAAAAAAAGTAAAATATTTGGGCATTATAATTAGAAAGAAAAATAAAGTTATTCAAAAATAATTATCAGAAAGTTTGGAAAGAGACAAGAAATGATTTGATAAAATGGAACAAGCTTAAAATCTCCTTATTAGGAAGAATTAATGCAATTAAGATGTCAGTACTTCCAAAGTTTATGTTTTTATTTCAAAACCTGCCAATAATTGTAAATGAAAAGCCTTTTCAGGAGTGGGAAAAAGAAATTTCAAAATTTATTTGGGTGGGGAAAAAACCAAGAGTTAAGATGAAGATGTTTCAGGATACCAAAGAGAGAGGAGGAATGGGGTTACCAATGTTGAAACTAAACTATTATGCCTGCTGCCTGGACTGGATGAAAGAATGGATTCAACTAGAAGATTCTGCACTGATGGAACTAGAAAAAGATGATGTAAGATTCAGGTGGCACGGATATCTGTGCTATAACAAAATTACAGTAGACTGTAATTTCAACAACCATTGCGTGTGAAGGCCATTATTAAAGGTATGGCAGAAAATAAAACCAAAATTCTATAGAGAACTTCCAAACTGGATGGCTATGCAAGAGGCTTTCAAGATAAGTAGTACCAGAGAAGGTAAATTATTAAGTTATAAAGACTTAATTATTTGGGATAAAGACAAAGCACGAATCAAGACGATGGAAGAATTGAAGCAGATGGGACACGAATTGAATTGACTCCCAATGAGACAACTAAAAGAAATATTTAGTATAGATCTAAAGTTATTACGATTCAAAAGAAAAGATAACGAATTAGATCCAATCTTGAACAGGACCCACAAAAAATTCATATCAAAAATTTATAAGCTGTTATTAGATAGAGACATGGAGCAGGAGATTGTTAAAGATACAATGGTGAAATGGGCCCAAATCATAGGACATCAAATAGAACTTGAAAAGTGGTTGAGAGTTTGGAGAGAGGACATAAAGTTTACCCCAAACTTAAACGTTAGAGAAAATTATTTTAAGATGCTACATAGATGGTACATGACACCCGAGAAGTTACAAAAAATTACAAAAAAATGTAATGTAATATGTTGGAAATGTGAAGTAACGATCAGTACTCATTACCACATGTGGTGGATGTGCAAAATAGCAAAAAAATTCTGGAAAGAAATTCATGAAGCAATTCAAAAAATCATCAAGTATAATTTTGAAATGAAGCCAGAACTGTACTTATTAAATATATTGGACCAAAACCCAGTAATGAAGACAAATAAAAAGATAATTCTTTATTTGGTGACAGCAGCCAGAATAATATATGCTCAGTACTGGAAAGAGGAAAAAAAAATAACTTTGGAAGATTGGAAATTTAAAATATTAGATATGATGGAATCAGACAAACTTGCTGGAGCATTAAAAAATGACTCCATACAGAAATTGGAAAGGGAATAGAGAGATGTTCTTATGTGGGTAAGGAGTAAATGAAATAATGGTATAGTACGTTATAATATATAAGGTATAGGAGGTTTGGTGGCACAAGTGAGAAAATGATATAGGAATAATATTTTCACAATATGAAGAGAAATATATGTATGTATGTATGTATGTATGTATATATATATATATATATCAAAAAACATACTGTGACAAATATGGTAATAGAAGGGATGAGGATTGAGGGAAATATAAAGTGGAACTGGAGTATAAACAACAGTTTACATAAACATCTGATTATGTTATTTTATATGATTATTTTATGGGGTTTTTTTTAGAAATTGAGATTATATATTGGTATTATTGCTTATGTTATTTTGTTTGTTTGTATAGCAATACCTTAATAAATATTATTATTAAAAAAAGATAAATATAGATTAGATGGAGCCTTCATTTTTATTGAAGAAAGCTTCATGGTTTTTTTCCAGGAAGCAGGCAGCGGAGACCACTTATGGTAGGGAAAACCATGGGGGTTTCCTGCTGCAAAGAAGGTTGTGTAACCCATACTGACCGAAAGCTGCCTCTTCAGAGAGCAGGAACCCACATCAGTCACGGTTCCCCTCCCATCCCACAGCCTCCTTTCTTCCCTGGTTTTGCAGAATTCAAATTAATGTGAAACAGCAGCTGTTGTATGTTTTGAAGCTAACGGGAAGCTGGTGCCCATTACATCACAGGGGCTCTTCTGGGAAGTGGGATGTGTGCACATGTGCGTATGAATTGTGTGGGCACAATTCAGCTAGCTGGCATCTTGCAAGAATCTTGTGAGAGGTGGGGGTGGGCCCAGGCTGGTCATTTTTAGCACAGCTGTCTTTTCCTAAGTAGAAGTCATGCTCTTTAACATCAATTTCAATGGAAAGAATAAGAGAATATTTTACATTCACAGGCAATCCCTTGTTTCACTCTAAAGATGGTGGCTGTTCCACTCTTTCATATTTTGATAATTGTAGCTTTAAAAAATTACTTTATGAATAGTCCTGGCTGAAGAGGTAATTGCAATAGGACATTATGGCCATGGGAGCCTTCGAGAAAGCGGAGCTGAAACAAGGGTGTGGATTATACAGGCACCATCCTTTCCTCTCCCTTTGTAATTTTTTTTTTTTTTAGACTACACCACTGCAGAATGAGAGTAAATAGAAAGGGAACTCTTTCATTCCAAGCCAGGATTTCTATATGATTTATAATCTCCTGTTTCTTTCCTGGTGCAAACCTTCTTACCCTTCTTACTAGGTCTTTCTTTTATCTTCCTTTTTTCTTTATAAACTTCATTCTTGATTTATTTTTCACAAACAAATGGAGATAGTATAGACCAGTGACCAGGAAAAAAGAAGTTAGTGGTAGTGAGTTCAGCATGCTATGCTCAGTACTTGCTAGTTTGCGTGTTTCTTTAAGAGTTAAACTGTAGCATGTATTCATGTCATTTCCTGTTTGATGGTCTCAGCCAAACCCTTTCTCTTCAGTTCATCTGCAGTTAGTCTGAATTTGTTCTTTATTTTATAGTTTGCAGTTCTCTCTCCCAGCTCCATTTTTGAAGACCAAATGATACAGAGCCTCTCCCTACAAGCTGTTATGAAATCCTTAACATTTGCAAGTAAACCTACTTCATATATTTTTACAGAGAAAACTAAGTCCATTTTATTTCTCTGCTAGACCCTCTGTGCGCACATGCACTGTGGTGGTGATGGTAGCATGGGACTGGTTGTTGCCCACTTTCTACTTGTGAATTAATATGCTTGTGGGATATACTACATTCCCTTGAATTCTTAAACAATAAAGACCTAGAGACTGAGAAAGCTGCATCTTGAGCAAAGACTGAAAGGAAGACTCTGAGGTGATACAAAAGAGGAAAAACATATTGGGAAACTACTGGAAGAAGGCACTCAAGAAATCAAAGGAGAGAGTTATTTTATGTGGGAACAGGGAAAAGGAATCAGAATTCAGAAAATATTAATGGTGGATAATAATTGCTCACCAAAAGAAGTGTTTGATATTAATGAAAAGACTTCAATAGTTTTGTGAACAGCTAATATTAATAATGATTTGTTACTGTTAGTACCTTTTCTATCTAAATTTGCTATGATTTCACTGTCAACATCCCACCTGAACCTCTAGAACAAAGGTGGGCAACTACACTGGGGCTGAGGGCAATTTTTCTGCTCCAGTGTCCCTCCAGCAGGATTTTTTGGAATGAGAAGCGATGTGAATTTTGGTTTCATCATATTGCCATTTTTGCAAAGCTTAGAGGTCAGAGGATGAGTGAAGGAAAGCTGGCATGTTTTGAGATGGTTTTGCGCAATTTTGAGCTACTAAGAGCAAAGAAGATCATCTGAAAAAATTAAAGAGAGGGTGTCCTGGGGGATTTAGAGCTTGCAAAAATACAGGCCACATATGATGCTCAGGTCAGGCCACATTTTCCCTATCCTGCTGTTGCTTCTACTTCATTCATCTAAGGGAGTGGGCTTTGAAAACTGATGCTATAATAAATCTGTTAAAGATGCCACACAGCACAGGACACTTCCTTGTTTCAGCTGCAATGGTCTTAACATAGCTACCCTCTTTAAAATAATTCCAGAGGCGAGTGTCTAAGAAACACATTTTGTTCATTTTGCATTCTGCACACTGGATTGCAGAATGCAGATGGGAAAGTTTATCTGGAATGTTTCATCTTACGTATTATGTATCTGTTGTGCTTGGGCTTAAGGTGGGCCAAACCTTATAATGAGGTTTCCGAAGGACAAAGAAAGAGGAATATGAGATAATACTTGCTGAAGATATTTTGCAGTAAAAGAAGATGTCTCCCACTACCGAGACAGAAGCTGACCTGAGCAGAAATTGAACTGTATTTCAACACTGGCATTGGGAAGTGCATCTTGTGGCATTAAGCTGACTTAGGGAATGCAGGGCAAGCTGTATGGCTCATTCAGCTTTGTCCTTTGCCAGTTCACTGCCTTGCCACAACATTTGCTGCCTGAGATACTTGCCTCATTTTGTGTAATGACAGAGCCATTATGGACTATATCTAAATTCTACAGGTCTGGTTAGCATATGCATGGTCCCTGGAATGGATGATGGCAGTGGGGGGAGTCTCAACCCCCCCAAGACTATGCTGGGTGTGTTTGTGGAGCTCTCTCTGATATGATTCGTCAAAATTGTACCACCAAGAGTCCTATGAAGTTGAGCCTCCTGAGGAATTATCAATCAGAGGTGTAGTACACGATCAAGCACTAAGAAACATTATCATTGTGCCCTCCCAGGACTAATAAAGGCTGCCTGCAATTTATCCTATGCACAGTTACTTGGGAGTATGGAACACTGAACATATGGAAGGCACTTCTTAAAACATATTGTGTTTGTCTTCATATTTAAGGACTCGAGTAGCATATTTTAATGATAACGGAGGGGGAAAGTAATTTGCCTCCCACCCTGCAAATATCCAGAAGTAGGCAAAATTAATAATGACCTGCTTGCCAATGTTGAGCTTTCTCTTAAAAACAATTCTGGGAGCCCTCAGTTTGTGTAAATCCAGAACAGCTCTCTTTACTTCTAGACTTCACTGTGTCGAGCAGGTGCTCCTGTGATAGCCTCGAAAGCAGTGGCAGGCTTTCAAGATCATCTCAGGATCCCACAGAACATGATCCAACTCTCCCCACTCTCTTTCTCTCAGACACACACGTTTCCTTCCTCCTTCCTTCACCTTCCTCTCTGTTTTATCCCAGCCAGGCCTTGTTGGATCAGGAGAAAAAAGCATTCTGCCATATCATGCAGCTGGCTCCTGCTTGCAGATTGAGATGCTAAATGCTGGGGATAAAGAGCTTGTGGAAAGATAATAAAGCAAAGGGGAGTAAATTAAAGTAGCTATAAATAGCACCAGGAGAAAAGAGAAGGGATGATGTCACCCACATTTACATAAGCTGGTATTTCTATCCATTCTTCCACACAAAGACTGCTCTCTCCCTTTGCCCTGTGTTGGAAATGGTTCAAACTGGAGCCAGGCTGTCCCTTACATGCAATTAGCTTTAATCGGAAGTATGGCACGTGACCCTCATTTTGGTCATACACCAAATTCACACGTGTGTGTTATAAACACGAACCGAACATCTCTTGTGCAGATTCAACAAGTGGTGAAGTGCTTGGGTGACTGTCTCAGCAGGTGTTCCTTGCCTGCAATTCAACCTGCTGAAAAAAGCTGCTGGATGAGGATTGTGTGGTATCACCATAAACATGAGCTCAGTTGTGAAATACTCCTGCAGCAAGGTGGTAACACAGCTTGTTCATGCTGGATTTGCACAAGTCACTTAAGATTGTTGGCAGACAGTATGAATGGGCTATGAATGATGTGAAAACACAAACTAGTAGAAAAGTCTGCAGATGAAAACAGGAAGTTGCATTGAGGCAAAGAGTCCAGGCACCAAGGCCACAATTCTAATACAACAACAAATGAATATAATCACAATCAAGCCAATTTACATCAAAAAAAAGCAGGGAGGGGTACAATGGGCACTGTGGTTCTAGATGAGTTCCTACCCTAGTAGGACAGTAAGCAATAGGGATACAGTAGCATCTGGCCAATCTGTGGGGTGAACCCAATAGGCTGTGAGAGGTAAGCCAACCTACAGATGCCCAAATCTGCAAGTTAGCTCCCCTCCTGAGCCATTAGGGAGCCCCGAGTTCCTCCTTTCCCATTTCAGGCATATCTGATGTTCCTCTGTCTTCCTTTCATACCTGCCAGTTGCCACAATGCAGCAATGCATAGACAGTCAGGTCTTGTGATGTAGTGCAGCAAGCAAAGTCCTACATGAAGTAGGGGGAAAACAACAGGGAAGGTGAAAGGTGAAAACCCATGCTACAGTAAGATCGAAAAAAACCCTTCCTGGTCCCCCAAAGGCAATGAGTTGCAGCCTGGGGATTGGCTGAATGTCTCACTGGCATCAAGGGAGGAAGGGTGAATGCGTTGAGGGTCTAGCTAGAAATGGCCATCTAGGATATTGTCTGAGCCTAAACATGTGCTGTCTCCATCTCACACAACATGCCTCCACTCCGCAAAGACACTATGGGTAGGCCAAGTAGGAAACTGTTCATAGCATTTTCATAGGAAGATAATGAAGCTACGTTATGACAGCCTATGTTATACCAATATACCGTATGTTATACTAGTTCAGATTAGGGCTTGGAAAAGTACTTTTTGGCTGTGCAATTCTTGAAAGTTGCAGTAAAAGTAATTTTTCCAAGCTTCGCATCAGATTGTTTCTTCACTTAGCTAAATGTTGTCTATTCTAGCTGGCATCAGCTCAACAAGGTCACAAAGAGTTTTTTTTCCCCTGTCACACCTGCTACCTGACGCTTTTATTTGAAGATTCTAGGGTTTAACATGGGGCCCTCTGCCATGAAAGGCAGATGTTTGATCAATTAGCTAAACAGAAAAATCTTTACTTGACTGTGAAAAGAAATAAGGGAGGGTGCCAATCTAACCCCTCAGGAAGTGAGTTCCAGAGCCTGGGACCAGCCACTGAGAATGCCCTCTCCCATGTTCCCATTCAATGTACATGTAAGGGTGGTGGGACAGACAGAAAGGCCTCCCCAGCAGATGCTGAAGAACAGGCTGGTTTTCAGGGGAAAATATTAGCTGTGATCCCTTCTCTCTTTTGCAGTCCTCCTAAAGTCTTGTGACAATGCCTATTATAACTACCATTTCATCATTAGAGCTCTGAGGCCGGAAAATAGTGACCTGCCCAAGATAGTTAACAGCTAAAGGTTGAAATGCACTGCTGTTGACTTATCTATTGCATGTGGTAAAATGCAGGGGACATGACAACATTAAGTAACATAGAACAGTGTTTCTTTCCTTGCCTTCTAAAAGAGCATGCAGAAATTTGTGTTAAGAAGAAGGGTATTTTACTCTTGTGTCAAAGCAAGATCATTTCCTCATTTCTCCCTGTATCAGCTCTTGAGTCCTGTTTGTACGGTATTTGCACAGAGGCCTCTGTGTTACGGCAAAGTATTTTTAACTACTTTACATAGGTATAATTACAAGGCAAGGTTTAACGTGGGATGAGGATACATGTGGGGAATAGAACAGGATATGGTAAAGTGGCCAAGACCTCCACTTCTCCTACTAATATTAACACCACAAGCTTTATATAGCACCTCCTGTGACCATTCATGGTTTTGAAAGAACTTTACAAATATGGGGTGAAGCCTCATACCACTAAGATGGGATACAAAGGAGAAGAATAATTTAGATATACAGAAGGTTAAAGGGACAAGACAAGGTCACATAATGAATCAGCAGCAATACTGGGAACAGTTAACCCCAACATGGGTTTAGGCAGCTTATACTCCATCTGCTTTAAATGTTAGAACTGGTACCATAAACCTAGGACAGAGGATTGTTGTTGTTACTGTTATGATTATTATTATTGTATATATTCATGCATGCATTTTGTAGTCAAATCTATTCTAAGATCCAGGAGGCAAAATTAGTACTGGATCAAGTTTTCAAATTGACAGGGTCTATGTGTAACAATCCAGATATGCCTGGCCCTGTGAAACACCTTCCCCATGACAGAGGAGGCAGTAACAAGCCTGGCATTGCTGCACCAAATCCTTTTCTCCTGAAGTTTGTTCAAGGTTTTTTTTAGTATTATGTCAGGGAACAGAAAAAGCCTTAAGCCTGCTGCAGCACTACACTCTGTGGTGGTGGAACTCCAAAGAGCAAACTGCCTTGGATGAGGAAGGCTGTTTCCCCACCGAGTTTGCTTTCTCAGAACTTGCTCTCTCTTAAACAGCAACCACTTTGTCCAGCCTGTTTAGAAGGAATTTGGCTGAAGTACCATGCAGCATGTTCAGTATGAAGATAAGGCCAGGCAGTACAAGAGACGTCCTTCCAGAGCTGAGGGTTGCTTCAGTCGGGTAAATTTCACTCCTGCTAGTCAGATATGGAAAACACTTGCCCCCTACCCCAAGGTTTTCCCCTGATCCCATGAAGTGGAAGAAAGCTAGCTAGACATGATATTTCTTTTGCTGGCTCCACTTCGCTGCTCCCCCTTGGTGGAATCCCTATCTGCCATATCTTGTCTTTTTGCAGTAGGACAACAGCAGGGTGATTGTGAGACAGAGGGATGTGAAGTCATCTGCTTTGTTTCTGTAAGATAACTACAGAGGCTCAATGCTCACTGTTAGAAAAAGCCTACAGGCAGCTTTATTACACTCACCTAATCATAGGACCAAGGAGATGTTCCTCCTGAACATTCTGGACAGTAATACATATTGACTAACTAGGAGCCAGGCTAACTAAGCAACCAGAAGTTCCTGCCATTTACCATGTGTGTCTTTCCATGATAATAATCCCAGTCCCTGCCAGTGTCACCACCACCATAGTCAGCCATTTTTACTAGTTTTCAAGCATGATACATGCACCAACATGCAAGATAGAAGAACATCTTGGTTAGATCTGGGAGGCAGCTTGACACCTAGAGAAATGTATGAAGGGAATGAAGAGAATGGTTTGTCCAGGCTTCACTTTTCATAAATTTAGATCGCTCACTTATCATAGAATTCTTTAACTGGTCTGTAGTTCAGTGCTAGAGCAGATACTTTTTACCAGGGCAGGTCAAGTGTGGGCTACAGGCTGTGCATTGCCCACAAGGCTGTTTTTGGCCCTCTCCCAAAGGAGCCTCTGTGCCTTTGAGTGGGGAAAAGGGTTTTCTACTCTTAAAGGCTGCAGGACTGGCAGTTTTTGCAACAAAATAGGTTGGGCCACCCTACGCTCACCTCCCCAGCCCCAAATCAAAACCAGTAGTAGACATCTAGCAACTTCTGGTATGATTTTTTGTTTGTTTCTTTTTGGGACATTTTCTAACCATGTGCAGTCCACAGTAGCTGTTAAGGGTGGAAACTTGGCCCCACGCTTGGAGAAGGTCCTAGGTTCAATCCCTGGCCTCTAAGGGTAAGGAGACCCACCTGCAGTCTGCATAGACCATACTGGCTAACTGTTCAGACTCATTCAACTGTGCATAAAAAGTGACTGACTTCTCTACGTAGCTTTCTCCACAGAGTCCTCAAAGTTCTTTCTTACTATCAATAGCTTTTTATTTCAATTTGCATTCCCACTGATGTTTTGTGCACCAACCATCAAGTAAGGAAAAACAATTGCCTCACTTTTTTTTTTTGGTTTTTCTTTTTTTATTTGTTTTGGCATAATTTCCAGCCTACTTTAAACAGAACCCCCCCTAACACACACACATACACTTCTTGTTTCCTAACTAAACATATTTTCCTGCAGATGTATTTTTCTGAGGAGATTCATTTAAAGTCTCATGGTGCCTCTCAACCATTTCCAGTACCATAATATACCAAATACGCTGGAAAAGAGAGGTGATTTCCTAACACATGGCTGAGCTGAAGAGAAAACATGCATACTGACCTTGCTTAATTGATCAGGGAGCTCTGAGTAGAGCAATAAATGTAAGTTGGAGGCTGGCAGGGGTTGATTTATGAGGATTTACCAGAAGAAACACATATGTGTACATTACATGGCAAAGAGATGACTAAGACGGGGGGGGAGAGAGAGAAACCCCTTGGAAGACAATTAGCAAACGGCTCTTTGCTTTTTGTGCTCTACTTGCCCTGTCATAGATGGAGCATTGGCCAAGAATTATTCTTTCTCATATAACAGATGGGGAAAGAGAGGTCTAGAAGCGGCTATGCATATTTTGCTGCCTGAGGCAAAGGACAAGATGCTCTCCCTCCAACCATGGACAGAGGCCAACTGCCAATTGAATCTTTATTTGAACAATGCTGACAGGAGAGCCTCTTCTGCAGCTTCTGAGGGCAGCAGACAAGTTGAGGGGGCACAGGTCAAGCCATATGGTGCGTGCATGTGCACACACACACACACATACCCCTCTGTCCTCAAATCATCACTCCTTGCTCCTTAGCCTTTCATGCCTGAGGCAGCTGCCTCATTCAGACTAATGGGCTGGGCCTGAGGACAGATTTACTCCAGAGGGACAGTTGCTTTTATATATTTATGTATAATATGATGTGGTAGTTGGGAGAAGAAAATACAGCTTTCAAAGGATTAAACAAACAAACAAAAAAGCCAGGAAGGCAGATGGAGGGAGGCAAATATTTTAGGAAATAGCACACACCAAAGATGTTTCCACAGTACAGTTATATCGATTTGATACCATTTTAATGGTCAAGGCTCTATCCTGAAGAGCTGTAGGATTTGTAGTTTAGTAAGGACTACAATGGCCAAGATTTACCAGATTTACATCTTGGTTATATTTCCATGGCCTGGAAGGACATGATGAGGACAGGAGAAGGGACCTTCTTGTTGGCTGCTCCAGGGCTGTGGAACTTCTTCCCACAGAAGGCTAGGCTGGTTCTCTTTCCACTGACAAGCAAAGACAGACTTGTTAATTTAGTCAGGATTTTAGTGACTGTTGCAGAAGCCTGTTTTTAGTCATTTCAAAAATTGGATACATTGCCCAATTTGTTATGGGTTTAAATGCTTTAAAAATATATTAAATATATTAAATTCAGTGCTGTTTTGAGATGATAAATTGTGCTTTACTATTATGATTAATATTTAGCTGTTATGTTATTTTAATCCATGTTACAATAAGACAAAGGAAACAAGGAAATAAACAAGGAAACAGATAAAATACTTTGAATTCTCTGCTAGAGAGAGCTCTATTGTAGTCCCTTAAACTAGATCCAATGCATCTTGAAAAGAGGGACTGACATTTAAATCTGGGCTGCAATGCTATGCACAAACTGAATTCAATGGGAGTTGCAAATGTATTGTATTGCACTGTTTCCTGCACAAAGAATGAGTATGTGGGCAAGGAGAGGTACTGTTGCGAAGCACCAAAACTCCAGCTTGGCTTCTACACCTAACAGTACCATATTTTTTCTTTCAGTAGGTACACCACAGCTTGGAAGTAATTAGCTACGTTTGTAATTTTTCCAGTAACAAAAATACACTACACTGCATTGCAATTTTAACTTAACAAGGGATACTGTCACCCTTTTTATAGTGTCACTGTAAATTTTAGTTCCTTTTATTATGATGGGGATGTGTCCACCTCAGATGGTGGAGGAATACTGCATGGTTCACGTGCTGTCTGGTGCTGTGTTGTAGGTCTTGGGGCAACAAAGATGCAAATGGAAGGAGACCTTGTTTTGTACCAAAGGCCAACATTATTTTTTTTAAAAAGCAACTAATGAGGAAGTTTAGTTATCTTTGAGAAGAAAGAAAGCATAGATAAATAATTGGGTTTTGGGAACTATAGGCCTGACCACTGAAAGTGTAATCAAAAGAAACTTGTCAAACTCTGGGGTACACAAGTTAAGCACCTCATTGTTGTATTAACTTGCCCAATATTTGTAGAGAATAGAATACTTCAGCTTCTCTTCAAACAAATGGAAATTAAAGAGAAAATATCCCCAAAGTATGCTTATTCAAAATCAAGCATAGCCATGACAAATGAACAAAGAGTTCTCATGAGCTACATTTGTAATTAATTCTATTTCTAATAACAAAAATAGAACAATACAACACTGCAATTTTTTTGATTGCTGAAAAGAAGAAAACAAATCATATCTGTGGGCATCTATAAGGTAGCTGAAACACCTCAGAAGTGTTTTAGATGCTTTATAATGGTACATCTTTAGAGCAGTGCAGCCTCTTTACACTGAGCTTCTGACACAGACACTCAAAGTACTAGGGAGCAAAGATGCTGGAATGTTGTATCAAAATATTTGTGAGGCAAGAGGAGATCATGTGTTTTTCTGGGTTATACCCTCAAGTAGACCAAATGAGTGATATATGTATGGAACAGAATTAAGACTAGAAACAATCCCAGGAAATAGAGTTGCCATGAGGCAAGATACCCAAAAGTAAGGTAGGCCATTTCTGCACTAGACTGTTATAGCTCTATTATTCCACTTTCAACATCCAGCTGGCCCCTCCCTAAACTGCAAACTCCAGGATTCAATAGGATGTTGAAAGTGGAATAATAGCACTATACCAGTCTAGTGAGGAAATGGATGTAGATGAAAAAAAAAGGCAATGGACTGAGAACCTGGCTTGCAGAAAAAGAAGAGAGCAAGAGTCTGAGACCGAAAGTAATGAGAAAAGGGGGAGAGTAGAGCTGAATTTCATATATTATGAAACAGTAATTTAGAAAGTACATAATTGTGGTCAGTTCTGGGTATATTTAGGGTGGGTGGGGGAGTAATGCGACCTTCAAGATATCGGATTGCAACTCCCAGTTTTGGCTAAGCTGTGCAACTGTGGGAGTGCAGTTCAGCAACATTTGGAGGAATACATGATTCCCACCTCTTATTTAGGGTTAATATAAGCACACTGTATGTCTTTAGCCACATAGAGCCAATGTCCAAGTCCTTTTTCTTTGCTTTGTCCTAGCACGAGTAACAACTAAGCCCCCAACTCTAAGCAAACTGTGCATGACCAGAGGAAAACCGTTCAGTGTGTAAGGCATCATAAACCCACAGAGACTTCTTAAATAAGTGAGGACTGAACCTAAAATCAAACTGTCCAGGTAAATTCGCACACCACATTCAGAAACTCTCACATAATCCCATGAAGACAACTTCGTAAATTGAAATGGTTAAAACTGGACCAAAACTTCTGATTTAAGTCATGTTAGCACTAGGAACTTCTCATGGTTCAGTGCTGAGTCAACAAGATGAACTGTAGACTCTTTGCTAGACATTTGGAATTAGTTAAGATTGGCTCAGAAATTTTAGCTGCCCATGGCCAAGTAGGATTGAATAAATTAAGAAGGTCCAGGCACAAACTGAGATTGTCCTAGAGCCTGTGATGTTGCAGAGGATTATGGGGAATAACTTTGAGGCCTGTTTTTACTGGAAGAGACACATATAAATATTTGAAATAAGTACATGACATCAAATACTCTTTAGTTTACCAAGGGAACAACCATGCCAGTAGCAGTGTGAGCCAATTTATGTTCTACTTTCAGCTTGGCCATGCCCCTTTAATTGTGCCATCTCAGGAAGCAGCCTCGTTCCACACTTCAGCCTGTTGTGGAATTGGTTTATGTAATTCCAGGAGCAAAGATTACAGATCTGAGGGCTCATCCACAGTGCCATCTACTGTAGCACTAACCAGTCAAATGCTGGTTGTATTCTGCCCCTCCCCCACAGTAAATTAATAATATAGACACAAATAGAATGAACAAGGATAAACCACTCGTAGGCATCACATATTCAACCAAATGCCACCACCGGTAACAGAATATTATCTGGTACTCATTTTTCTGCTTTTGCAAATGGAGATAACTGCACACTCCTGACAATTAATTTCTGCTGGACACAGAGAGAAATGCTTTCAACTGTATTGCTTAATTGTTTCCAAACAATTTCATTTCATCTCACTAAATTCACCTATTTGAGTTACTCTGAGTGGAGGAAACCACTTATCAGAAATTTGCAGGCTGAGCAACTTTATTTGGTGTATCTGAAGGCTACACCTCTACAGACAAATCTCTTTTCTTAGAACAGGACTAAAAATGATAAGGACACTTTAGGGTATAGTGTGCTCATGAGGGAAAGTTCCCAGTCCCATCCTCTGCCTCAAGAGCTACCTCTTCATAACATTGGTGATCAGATGATAAATGCAAACAGGATCAGGAGCCATCCCTTCTGCCAATAAACCTCATGTGAGCAAACAGTGGACTGGAAAATACAGTGACAAAACTTCCTTTCCCGTTCTCTTTCTGTTTGCTGGACTCTTCCCAAAGTCAACGCTCACCAAAGGCGTTCCTGTAACATCACCTCAGTGATTCCCTGAAGAGCAATTAAACAATCCCCAGCTGCCAGTGGTGCTGCCGATCAAGCTAACGACCACGGACAAAGACAAGAAGGTGAAACAAACGTGGATCTCGCATCCTTGCCTGAGGCAGGGTGACCACCTCCTGGGTTGTCAGAAAAAGGGGAGGGCATCAGGGCCAGGAAAGCAAGCGTGGGACTGCCAGTGGGGTGGTGAATTCCTCAGGGTTCATCTGTTGCCTTCCTCTGTGATGATCAGAAGTATACCTGTGAGAGGAGGAGGTGTCCTTGCAAAACCACAGAACAGGCCTACCTCAAGAGACCTCAGTGAACCTTCACGTGGCAATTGCAAAGCAAGTGATCAATCCAGTCCAGTGTGGAAGAAAAGTGGCCTCCCCTCCCTTCCTCCTTGGGACCATGACAACAACAGATAAGGATACAATAAGGGCAATCAGTAGCATGTTGCTGTCAGGCATTACATTGATAGCTGAGTTGCAATTGTGGCTTTGCAATCTGCACATTGAAACAGTTAAGGAAACCGCATACAAACAGGAATGTTTATACTTTTCCTCATCCCCTGGGACACAAATTGCAATTCAAGGAGGGCTATACAAAAGTGCTTCCATGGGTTTCTTAAGCCATAGTCCCCACTGGGTACACAGCTCAGGGAAGACTGTAAGCACTGTGAGTTTGGGAATGGTACAATCCCTGAGCTTGTTTAACTGAGACTGGCAAAGTTGTCCAACTCAACCCATCCTTCCCCACAGTCTGTTCAGTTCTCCCTGCAGCCAGGTAATTGGTAGCTGCTGTGCTGCAGCACACTCTCAATCCTGTCTACAATTACATGGTGTTGATTTGAGATGGGAATCATGCCTCTCTTCACATGTTGTTGGGTTGCAGCTTCCAGAATCCCTCAACACTGGTAAGCTAGCTACTGCTACTGGGACCTGATATCCAACAATTTTTGGACAGCCACATGATTTCCACTCCTGGGCAAGCTCAGGGACTCTGCAGTTCCCTATAACATGAGTGTGGACTCTTTAATCCTCCAGGTATTCTAAACAACTAAGCCCTTGCTACTATCCTTGGTGGATGGAAATAATGGGATGTTATTGCACCACAATGCCCCCCCCAAAAAAAATTCCTTTGAGAACATTATTTAGTTCTAGACTCAGACAGCTGAACACACCAGAAATGGAGCTGGAAAAAACAAACACTTAAAAAAAAAACACCTTTAGAAATCTCTTCTGATTCACCTCTGGTTGTAAAACATATATTCTTGCAATGCAGTAGTTGATCCAAGACTCATTTCCTCTGACTTACTGTATTTAGAGGTATATCTGTCCTTAGTTTTGAAAAGATTTTGGAATCCAGTTTATTATAGATCAGATGAGCCTACGTGCAGGTGTGCTTTTCGTGGACATTTCTCCTTCCTTTCAACATTCTGTCGGAGCTGCAGATGAAGTTGAAAGTAGTTACAGCACTGTTCCCTCACTACACATTCAGAATGTGAACAGTGCTTACTACCCTCACACTGAATGCTTTTTGGCATCATCACCCAGTCAAATAAAATTTTGTCATTGACTACATAACCTGATTTAAAAAAAAACCCCGAGGATCATGTAACCAAGATGACATGATAGTGCCACATAGCTGAATCTACCCTGAGGCTAATTCAGAATGAGGGCACAAAACTTGACTGTCACTCTGAACTGGCTTTGTGATATTGTCACATAGGTAACTACAACATGGTATCATCATCAAGACTATGTGATCCCCATCAGGCTGGAATCAGAGTCAACAAGGCGAGTGACATATGTAGCAGCTGATCAGAACTTCCAATGGATTATGATAGCAATTAAAATGTTGACCAAGGGAGGTTTAGGAAACATTTCAGAAGCCCTGTTTGCACAACCACAATGATTCTATTTGCAAGTATTTGGTCTAGAACTCTAATTTAATGAATTTCTAGATTCCAGATTGAATGCACATAGCTACTGATTCTGTGCTACTTTCCTATATCCTGTTGTCTAAAATCTGTGTGGCATCAGCCATGAGGCTCTGGTCTATGCAATAAGTTGTTATCAAACTGGGGGAATATGTTTCTTGCTCTCTTTGGGAATCTCTCGAGGAATTTTCTTATGGTGCCCAAAGTGCTGAACTGATAGCAGAGAAAGTTGAAGATTCAGACAGGTAAAGTACAGGGCTTCTCATTTCCCCACCATCTTCTGCTACAGTAATAAAATAGTATTGCTTACAAATACCACTAGCTGTGGTTACATGCATTCCATGGGTATAAACCCTCATGAAAAAAAACACAAAACAAACCCCAGCTGAACACACTCCAAACAAATGGTGAAACATGAGGAAACTCCTCACTCGAAGAGATATCTACACCACAGACTATCTTTGTTGGCACATCTTCAGAATTTGGGGTCAACTGATACATCCCATACCTTGTCCTTAGGAGTACAGTAAATCAAACGCAGGCTGCAGGTAATCACCAGACCTCCTTGTGTTTCATATTATTGACCACAAAGCCCACATGGATTTCCTCATTCTTTTTTAGATGCCAACATTTTCTGTTATTTCCTACCTGGTGCTGGCTGGACATCAGACACTCCACCAGTTATGATGAGAGCCTCAATAATTTTCACTTGGTGCTCAGGATTCATCTCCATGCTAGGAAGACAACGACATAGGACTTAGTGCAAGATTAGCCAGGCTTTCTATGTGTGCAGTGTGATTACAAGAGCTGATGGACATTCTGAAATCTTGAACATGATATGACACACAGCCAGTGTCCAAATTTTTTGCATTATATTTTGATATTTCCAAGGATCCCAGTACATTACAAGAGTTTCACTGGCAACAATAGGAACACCACAATCACCAGTGATACTCCTAATGTTAACAATGGATTAGTATTTAAATAATTTAAAAGTTACTTTAACAGAATGGCAACAGTCTTGTGCTTGTCTCCATGCTGTTCTGGTTATATGTTTGTTTATATTTATTTAACTGCACGCATTTATTACTCTCTGTCAAAGGAGGCAAATCACTACATTTTATAATAATGTCTTTGCTATCTAAGTTACATTACACAAAAGGAATGGAAGACAAAAATAAGACAGTTCAGGTAACAATTCTTGTATAATATTACATAATTCATAATTAGTTGTGTTCTCATGTAATGAAAAAAAAGATAGGTTACCATGGTAGAACAACTCTAGTGTCCTGTAGGCTCACACAACAACCTCCCCTTCTCTTCCTCCAATGCTTGTTCAGAGAAGTTGGAAGCTTTCATTTGCATTTTGTATTAACCAATGTATGTTACTGTGGTACCATTTCACTATCATTTGTTTGAAATGAGTGAACTATGGTTTATGAAGCTGGCTTGTTTCAAGAAACTGTATTACACACTAACCACAGTGTGGGGTTTGGATGGGAAACTGAACTGCAATTTATCTAAAATGGAAGTAGAAGTTTCTAATCTCCACATAGCCAGAGTAGGATGTGACAGTGGACCAGGAACATGGAAGGTTAGGGGAAAGTGGCAATGGTTCAGCTGGTAGACCTAAATCAATGAAATTATCTGATGATAATTGTCTAGAGAGGTGAAAAGAGCAAAAAGTCATGAGAAATGACATTTAGTTAACATTTAAATTACAAGTGGGACAATAGGTATACAATAGCCTATTGAAAACCTTTATTCTAAGCTTGCTGTGCTTTGAATCAGGGCGAACAATAAAGGACTTCGCTTCACCATCTAAACTGTAAATGATTTTCACATAAGACATTTTTCAGAAGCAGGTGCAATTTGAAATGGTTTTCCTTCCTTCATCTCCTTCCCACACACAGAGCAGGAATCATGGTTTTTATTATAAGCCTGGTTTTAAAATGGAGTTTTAGACAGGCCAATTTGCTCAAGGAGAAAAGACAGAAGAAGAAGAAGAAGAAAAAAACAAATAAGAAAAACCCACCCATTGCCATATTTCTGGCAAACATTGAAGTCTGGTACATGCCCAAATGGGTTACCTTGATGAGGATGGTTTAAAAAGCACTTCACAAAAGGCCTCTCCAAGAAACCTGGGTGTAAGGTGATTCTTGCTGCTATGATGGCACAGTTTACAGAAATGTCTGGTCAGATGTTGCAGAAGGAGTCTGTGCCATTGAGGCAAGGAGGGAGATTCCAGGATGAGCTTTATTTGCTGACCACATTCCTCCAGAGTCTGTGTTTCTGTGGGCGAGAAGCGAGAAGAAGAGTTTTTACACACTCTTAGCCCCAGAAAACCCCATGTTTTCCCTTAGGGTTGCCGTAAGTTAGAAACAATATGAAAGCACACAACAACAGCAGCAAAAATTAATGTAGGTGACATCGGTGTGTCTGTTCAGAATAACTTGTCTCAGAAACATGGTACAGACTGCAGTTGTCCCAGTGAAGAAAAAGTGTATGGACAATGCTGGGTCCCTGAATGTGGATGAAGCTGCAATACAGCTGCAACATACCCCAGCTGTCTTTTAAGAAGCCTCCAAGAGTGCAGACACAATTTTGCCAGCTTATTTCATATCACTCATCTGGCCATGGAACTATATTATGAGTCAAAAGTGTATTTTTACTGGAGATGTAATTCTTCACTAAGTTTCTTCTTGAAGGAAATCACAGTTTTCAAAGGCTATTAGCAATTCAGGACTTATTCTGCACAAAATTCACATGTAGTTGTTTTGTGCAGGAAACAGTATTTTCTGTGCAGGATACAGCATTTTCTGCATTGAAAATAATATTTCAATGCTGAAATATTAAACCTTGCACAGAAAATGCTGTCTCCATACAAATTAACCACGTGTGAATTTTATGAAGACTAAATCCTCAATTACAGCATTTTCTGCACAGAAAACAGCATTTTTCTCTGTAGAAATTAGTATTTTTGTGTTGAAATATTATTTTCCACTTAGAAAATGCTTTTTCATGCATGAAAGAACCATGTATGAATTTTGTACAGAATAAGTCCCGAACTGCAAAGATTCTCATCAGTCAAGGATTCATCTCATCAGGGTTCTCAATGCACGAAAAGCATGTTCTTTGCCCAGTTTTTGAATATGTTCAAATATTATTTCGAGCTCTATATCTAACCCTAAATCCAACATCTTCCTAGAATCTTCCTCCTCCTCTTCTCCTTCTTCTCCTTCTTCCTTCTTCCATTCAGCCCACAAGCAGATCATCATGGCTGGATACACCTGCCCAATGTGTGCATTCATTTTCAGCTGATAACACATGATGCAACAATAAGTTTCATTTATCAGGTACATCCTGGAAACTGTATCAGGAAGCCAACATCAGCCCTGAAATCCTCTAACATGGTACGTACTTCTATTGTCTGTTTTTTTTTACATAATGATCTTTATTACACATTATTAAAAAAAATGAGCAAGTAATATGAACACAAACGTTATTGTTGCTGTTTTTGTGTGCCTTCAGGTTGACTCTAATTTTGGCAAGATTTATTCAGAGGAGGATTGCCATTGCCTTCCTTTATGGCTGAGAAAGTGACTGGCCCAATGGCACACAGAGGATTTCTGTGGTTGAGCAGGGATTCAGTTCATGGGTGCCCAGACTCCTAGCTCCACATTGCAACCACTATACCACACTGGCTCATATAAATACAAATCGCAGAATTTGTAATATGATCAAAATCCTTAATCATATTGTTTAAAGATTATGGCTTCATTTTCCGTTGTTACTCAGTTCTCAACAATATGGTCATGTTTTCTTCCTTTCTTCTACATTTACATAGTGTGTTAATACACACATTCTCATGTATTCATATGACTTTGGTCCAGCTATCTGAAAGACTGGATTCCCCTGTGTGAGCATGCTTGGTCCCTGAGATCTTCACAGGAAGGCCTTTTTTTTTGGTTCCACTACTTTCACAGGCACATTTGTGAAGACACAAAAGAGGACCATCTTGGTAGTTGCTCCCAGGCTGTAGAGCTTCCATCTAAAGTCTCCAGCTTGTTGTTCTTTTGTTGGCAACTGGCAAGTTGTTGAGATAGCTGATTTTAATGGATTGCTGATGGACTTTTAACTGATCTGCTTTAAAACTGCTTTTTAATTCAACAGAGTTATAGTATAGCAGACTTAACAGAGTTAAGAACAGCAAACAAGCATTAGGTTAAGTCCACCTTTCAAAACCAGGAAATGGCCTCTGAAATTGAAAGCTACTTGCTATTTTTTCCCCTCACCTTTTAGGTCTGTTTGACTTCAGAATATTTAGCATACATAGCTATTGCTACATATTGAGGTTTATACAAATAGTAAAATGAAAAACTGCCAAGTGCCTGATGCTGTTAGTGTTCATCTTATTGGTCAAAATATTAGCCAAAATCAGACAGAGCTGGCTACTACCCTTTAGACACTGCTCAGCCTGTGATAGAGCCCTTGGTTCATTTCTCCACATTTCCGCCAATTAATTTAAATATATGACAGGCATCCATTTTGTTCATATCATGGAACTCCTACTCATCCTTTTCATGGCTCCTATCATGCTCGAGAAGTGATTGCTTCGTCCCTCACTACTCACCCTGTTACAATCATGGGAACAGCTAAAGCTATTAAACAAAGTAGCAGAAGGAAGCCTCTTCTCTTGGGACCAGCAGACGCGACAAAGTCTGGAGACGACAGTGTGGGGAAACATCCAAGTTTATCCCCAGAGTGGAACAGATGGCCCTTCTTAGGTTTTCCCTGGGAATTTCTAAATAACTCTTGCAAGGTTCAGGATGCTAGTATTTGAAGGATGGGTGAAAGATACATAAACAGAGAAGCAGCATCCAGTCATAGAAACTTTGGTGATCAGCTTTAAATCACATCAATGCTGACTTGGGGAAAAAAAACTTTTTGCAATAGAGCGATGGTTCTTTTTTCAGCTATCACTTTTTGGTTTTAATATACGATATTATGCTTGATCTTGTGGCACTGCTGACTATTTTTGTTATGAACAAAATTTAGTTGATGGCTATATATGGCTCTAAAGCTGAGATAGCCACCATCTGTGTCCTTGGAGGCTAATCTGTTCTGTGGGCAGAGGTCCAGGTCCGGGTCCTGGAAACCCATTTTGTTGCACTACATGACCCCTTCACTTGTGGTCATTCACTTTATATTAAAAGACTACAGCAGCTAGCAGTAAGGACTTCACATTTTTAGAGCAGCACTTACTCTCAGGCAAAATGAGGATAATATACAAAAATCCAAGTGCTGTGACAGTAAAATTTGATTTTTTGAAACAACCTTGCAACTTTGGTAAGAGATGTACTTTTTTCCTAAAAGCAATATGAACGAAATATTAATCACAACATAGCTAAAGTGTGTTGAGTCTCTGGGAAGCCAGTTAGAATTACGCAGCAAGATAAGAGTGGCCACTTGTGCAAAAGAACAGGAAATGCATCACGAAAGAAGAAAGAGAATAAGAATTTGAATAAGATTTGCACAAGCTAGTGCATATGCATCAATGCAAACCAAGAAAGAATTACCATAATTTGAACAGAAATACAATAGCTGTCACCATAGTGGGAAGCCTATGACCAAGTGACCTGTACTCCTGCAGAGATAACTTGTTCATGTGCTAATTGTCAATGGTCAGCTTCAAAGCCCATGCCTACTCTCCCAGCTCCATATGAGCCTTTATCTTTAAAATGGATTTGAACCAGAGAGCCCTCTAAATAGAGGACACCTTCCATTGAAGGACTGGTGCCTCCTGATAGCCTTTCAAATGAAGAATTGCTCTTCCTAAAGGAGGATGCATGTCCCCATGCTGGGGAGCAGCTCTTTGTAGACCACATACTGGAATGTGAATCCTCACTTATTTCATCTTTCACATACAAGAATGAAGAGTGGAAGACATTATCTTTCCACTGAGTGAGATGACAAGAGCTTTTCAGCATTTCTTTTTATAAATTTTGACATTTTGAGATCTGTTTTTGCAGAAATTAGTGAAGAAAATACATTGGAGCTGCTGCTTCCTCCTCTCTTTCTTCTAGAATATTTTGGTGAAATTTTTAAAAAAGAAGTTGCCAAATGTGAAAAATTTCATGGTGGTGAACTTCTCTTCCTTTCTTTCTTGACTAGGTGTCTTAATGTGTCCAGATATCTTTCATCATGGTAGATGAGATAACTGATGTGTATTCTTTACACTCCTAGACAGCATTGAACCCTGAAAAAAATTGCAGGTTCTAGCCCTGATCCTATCCTGGCTGACAGGGTGTACATGAAAATATATTAATTATTTTAATATACTTTTCATATAAACACAGAAATGGGTCAAAGATAGAGGTCTGAGCTCTTTGTAGGATATAGAAGTTTTGCTGGGGCCTGAATATATTCTTACACATTTAATATAAACATATATTAGCATATGCAACCTTTATGCAAATATCTATCCCATGGGCATGGGCTTCAAATATGTTCTTAGCAATGTCACAAATAGGATGTTCACTTGTTCAGGCCTTGCTATACTGTGGTTAGGACAGCCTGATTGTAAGCAAAAGTAATCCATTACAAATAATGATATGACTTGGAATGTGTCATTTTTTACATTGTTATAATATGATGACTGATAGTCTTACGTTTTTTGGTGTAATGCCTAACATATACTCATAAGCCCTGAAATTTGCTTTGTAAGGTTCATGGAGGGGGGAGGGGGGAATATATATTTCTGTATTTTATTTTTCAGTTAACTCAAAAGTAATTTAAAAATAATGAGCAGGAAGGAACAATGCAATAAATTATTTTAATGATGAGACTCAAGGAACATTAATGGATTGCCTTTTTTTAAAATTAATGAGCAACAAGTAACAACATAACTCTACAAAGTAACATTCCAACTCCTGCTCTAAACATAAATAAGTCCAACTAATTAAGCCTAAACTCTCAATAGAAGCCAAGATAACTAAATAAAGGCTTTTATACTATGGACATACCATGAGACAATGTGACCCACTAGAAAAGACAATAATCCTGAGAATAGTGGTAGTAGAAAAAGAGGAAGACTGTATTCCAGATGTATTGATTCTATTAAGAAAGCCACACCTTTGAGCCCACAAGGCCTGAGCAGAACAACTGATGACCAGGGTTCTTGCTCATTCATACGGTTGACATATGTTGAGTCTGTATGTGTTGTGCACCTTGAAGTTATTTCTGATTTATGGTGACCTGGTTACAAGGTTTTCTTGGCAAGGGGTTTGTTGGGGTGGGTGGGTCTGCCATAGCTCTCCTCTGAGGCTGAGATTCCATGAGCAAGGATCCAAACTCTGTTCTTCAGAGTCCTAGCCCAGGACTCATACCACTGTACCAAACTGGTTGTTGAAGTTGACTTGATGACAAGTAATAGCAGCAATAACAAAAGTGCAGCAAGGACTGGGAAATTACTTCCTATTTAGGATTTCAGCTAGAAGTTTGTAATCCTGCTACTAATACGGCCAGTTCCTGAGAACAGGACTTCTTTGAGGTTAATTAGGAAAACCTTTTGCTGTACAGAATATTCTTCTAAAGGGCCTTTCCTCCCCCAATAAACCAGTCAGATTTCTTTCAGTCTTCTGAATGTGATCTGAATGTTACTGTCATTGGGTTATTGGCACCTGTTCTGGAAAAATGAAAATCCTGATCTTGAAAAAGTTTACTCAGCAACCACCATTGGCTCTACCACATCTGCAACATGAGAGGCTGATGATAATAATTAGCCAGCAGGATTTGATGATGTGGTGCTGCAGCTCGTTAACGAGGCTGTGGGGATGTGAAATGGGCTGGGCTATGCATTGTTAATGAGGCAGCGGGGAAAGACTTCTGACCCAAGGGCCCATCAAACAAGACTGCTGGGAGAGGGTGGGAGGCAGCACAACTCCAGGAAACAGAGCTGCAATTAAGAGCAGGCAGACAAAGAAGAATCAAATCAAAGATAAATGTGGCTAGGAGCCGAGGAGTGCCTTGGCTCCAGCCCCAGAAAATCTGGGTCATTACAGCTCCCTAAATGCCCATGAGGGAGCATGAAGGGTATCTGCAATGTAATGATGAACTAAAGGCTTTGAACCGTGTTAGGATAAGGAAAGACCAAATATCATGACATTCCCTCCTCCACCCAGCTTAGATGTTTGCTGGTAAAACTCTGTAACTGCTCCATGCCCTACTCAGTTCAAGTTGCCTTCTCTTTACTAGGTACACTTTCTCTTTTTATAGCATAAATCACACCTAGTGTACACATGATAATATACCAAGGTATAGGTTAGCTATACTTCCAGGTCCCCACAAAAAGATGTGTATAATGCTTCCCTCTAGTGGATATAAACAGAGATATTGTACTGTGTGTCATTGCCCTTTAGCTTCTACCCACCTATGTTTCACAGTGAAAACCAGGACACAACACTAGAGTATGGTCAAAATGGCAAATGTTATTAACGAGAATGATTACATGAGCTAGGACAGGCTGCAGCAGTTTGCTTTTGGCTGAGTCTACTGGGAAGGGTAAGCTTCCACTCCTCCTCTTCCCTACTGGTGAATTAATTGAGTACAAGCTACGTTTGTACTTTGAACTTAGTCTGCAGCAATTAAAGTAAACTGAGGACAAAGGGGGAAAATGGGAGAAGGACAGAGAAACTGGGACATTTTAAAAGTGAGATGACAGAGGATTTAGCTGGGACTATCCTTGACAAATCAGGATAGCTGGAGGGTATGCTAATGACTTAGGCCATTTCCTCGCTACACTGTTATAGCACAATTATTCCACTTTTGACATCCTACGGAATCCTGGGGTTTGCAATTTAGGGAGCGGCCAGGATTCCATAGGATGTTGAAAATGGAATAATCGCACTATAAGAGTATAGTGCGGAAATGGCCTTACTCATGGAGTCATCATCAGTGAACAGAGAGCTTTCTGGACCTCTATATAATTTTTAATTAATTAATATCTGAAGGAACTGTCATTGTTGATTTGTTTTTTAAAAGACTGACAAGCCCCCATATAGAGCCAGCATTAGAAACTTTACATAGCTACTTCTACAAGAAGGTAAATTACGTCTGACTTTTCACTGCCTGGTAGCACGACTGAAGGAGATGAGGTTGCCACAACCTTTGAATGGCTTAATATTATTGCTAGATGAAAATTCAGTATCACAAGTTTGACATGGGCTATGTGGTCTAATCCCTATTCAGTCTCCTGAATTGCTACCATAGCCTTCCCAAATACCAGTTAGTATTGCAAGACTAATAAGTAATTAAGTAAATAAATAAATAAATAAATACATAATAAGCTAAGAAAAGTAAGAATATTGTTTAAAATGGTGTGGTCTTGTAACCCCTGTGAGTATTCGTTTGGTCCAGTGGATGAAGAGACCCTATGAAACTGGCTGCACTTTCTGGTTGAGTTTGAAAGGAGAGCTAGACAAGAAGCTGCAGTTGCCAGGGCTAAGGAGGAGGCCCTTGTCACCTTGAATAAGGTAGTGGTAGAGAGTGAGCATGGTGAAGTGGTTTGGGTTTTCGACCATGACCCTGGAAACCAGGGTTCGATTCCCCACTTGGCCATGGAAACCCACTGGGTCACCTAAGGTGTATCACACACTCTCAGACCCCAGAAAACCCCATGATAAAGCCTTAGGGTTGTCATAAGTTGGAAATGAGTTGAAAGCATTTGAAAACAACAACAATTTTCAGTTGTGTATTTAGGAAGGAACAAAAGGGTAATTCTTTGTAGTGTAATTTCTATACTGCACTTGCTTCTGTTTTGTACGTTGTTATTTAGGTCTTTAAGGTTGCACCAGCTGCTGCAGAATTACTGAGCAGTATAGGCAGAAATGTCTTGTGATCAAATCCTGCTCTGTCATCTTACTGGATGCGCTGAACTTCTGGAACAGTGTATATGTGTCCAATTTTATATATAATTCACATTTTTTAAAAAAAATACATTAAAATTTAAAGTATAATCATGCATGCAATATTCAATTATAGCTGGCACCACAGAACCCAGAAAGAGGTACAAAATTGGCACCCAGCAAGCATGGGGCCTAAAGTGAAAACTCCTGACTCTTTAGCCCTGGTAACTCCAGCTCCAGCTTTGTCTCTTCTTCTGAACCAAACCAACAAGGGTCAGAAGGGGGAGATGAGGAAAGAGAAGGATCGTGGAAGTTAGACTGTGAAAATCCCAAGCAACATCCCACTGCGTTGTGGTAGAGTGGGGTCAATCAGTGGGTGGTGGCAGCAAAACTAAGAGAATTTGGGGGAAATTCCTAGCTCCTTTGTCAAGGCTGTAGGCAGCAGTGAGAAGGAGAAAGGCCCCTCTTTCCCCGAATCTCCACAGTCTTTAAGGTTAGGCTTAGGGTTTCCCTACCCACTGGGCCAAACCAATACTCATAGGGCTTACACTCAGCTTTTTTTCTTTGTGTTTTTAAATTCATGCTCTAAATGTATTATACAACTGTTTTTAACTACCGTGTCCTTTCCACTTTCGTGATGGTCCAGGGCACAGAACCCTTGTGAAAGTGGAGAAACTTTGAATCCTCCACCTCCATGCTCCTCCTCCCATTCCCTTCCAGGCCTCCACCCACATTCCCTTGCCTGTTGCCTTGGTGCACCTGCCTTCCTTCTTTGTGTCCAGGCAAAAGGCAAGGGAATGAATGGAAGGAGCACATGCCTTCCCTCTATTCCCTTGCCTTTCGCCCTGCATGCTGTGCCTTTCTTCTCTACACGTGGTGCTCCCCCTCCCATTCCCTTGCCGTTTGCCAAGGTGCAGAGAAGGAAGGAACATCGTGCCCAGGCAAAAGGAAAGGGAATGGGAGGAAGAGACTTGAAGTGGGGGGGAGAATGCATGCACCTTGTGAATAATCAAATTTGCAAAGGTCCAACCCACAAATGTAGAGGGAGAACTGTATGTGCTTTTAACAGAATTGACACTTTTTTTTTTTAATTTTTGTATGGTAGAATTTTTGGCCAAACTTTTATTTTAAATTTTGTAAGCTGCCTTGGGTTCCTTGGCAGGAGCAAGGCAAGACAGAAATTGTATTAACTAAATAGGGAAGGAAAACTGAGCTCAGACAGAAATTCTATTGTTTCTGGAATTTCTGATACAAGTTTAGCAAAAGGTTTTGTGAAACTCTAAAGACTAACATGTTTACTCTGGTAGGAGCTTTCATGGATCAAAGTTTCCTTCATTAAACCTTAAAACATAAAAGCTTATCCCACAATAAATTTGCTAGCCTTTCAGGTGCTATGAGACTCAGTTTTTGCTGCAAGAAACTACGGTTCTTTTCAGATTACTGATTATAACACTTTGATGCCACTTTTAACTTCTGTGGCTACCTTGTACAGAGGGCTAGCATTTGTAGTTTGGTGAGCTCTCTAGCAGAGTAGTTACAAATCCCAGGATGCCATTGGATAGAGCCATGATAGTTAGTTATATCAAAGTGCACCAATTGTGTAGTCTTAAAGAGATCTAAAAAGGCTACTCCTCTGGATATTAATTCAAAGTGGATCAGTTTGATATCCTGCAGATATATCTTGCCCCAATCTTGGGTATATGATGTCTTCTATGCCTTAACCTGCTTGGATTGGCTTTTCACAAGCCCTGCTTCTTACGAGTCTTATCCAGGTGTTATGACCAGAACTGAAGATCAATACATGGACAGGGAAAACGACTGCACCAACTAATCTCACCTTCATATCATGCATGTCACATAGCTTCTCCTTAGGAGCTCATGTGTACACTATGAACATCTGCCAGAGTGGAGCTTCACATAGCTGCATGTACTGAGATGCTTGTGCAGACTCGAAGTCCATTCTGTTGCTGTTCTGGCACATGTGGATGCTTCCATCTACACACCTATATGAATGAAAAGCCTTTCTCTGTAAACATTTTTGCCACATGAATGTATATTATAGAGAGGAAAAAGTTGGTGGGAACAGGGCTTCTTTTCCTGCTCAGATGCCTAGGAAAGCACTGTTCATAATGGCTGAATAGGACAGTATGATATTGAGTCCTTCATCTCCAAAAACTTGTGGGCATCTGTGATGTGGAAATCCTTTTGCCCAACCCTCCAGGGTTCTCTCTATTGAAATAATGTGATGAGACTCTTGAACCACTTTTTCTGGACTTCAGATTCAAATGGGCTTTTCTTTTGTTTTCTTTTGCTATAAGGGAAAAGTTTGTATTCCTCATTCTAACCCTAGCTTCCCCCTGGAACCTGACTCTATGGAATGGATTCTTTGAATATGCAACCTGAGCAACTGCATTTCTGACCCCAATAGGTTATAGGGCTTTTTAGAAATAACTTCTTTCTGTTTATCATATATGTTTCACTGATCCGAATTCCAAATAATAACCCTATGTCTATCTGTTGAATTAATATAGATATAGAGTAGAACTTCCCTAACACTACATGCTTAAAACACATATATTCTAAATCTGTAGGAAACAAGACTTTTCCAAATGTCTAGAAGGGTAAAAAGAAAGTCTGATCCCATGGATTTAGGGTTCTGCTCATTCTTCTTCATCCTGCAGTCTAATAAGCTGCCAGTTGTTATATAAAGAATGCTATCTTATACCCTGATTTTACACCCAAAAATTAATCCCCCCAGCCCAGTAGTTCTTACCCTGACTTGCGCAGTTCTCCAGGCTCTTCAACAGAGCTTTTTCACATAACCTGCTCCCTGATCATTTTAACCAGCCATGGTGTGATTGAACTGAGGGTCTTATACATGGAGAGGTCTGATCCAGCTTTGTTTGTCCATTTGCATCATGGCACCATCACACTGCTCTCCATAGTGTGATAACAACATAGTTTTGGTTACTCAGAAATTTCTTGACTTTTGCATGAATTTCCAGTCCCTGGAAATATATCTGCAATAATATGTGGACGGAATTGGATGCCCAGAGGAAGAAAAGAGTCCACAGATCCAAAGTGCCAGACTGAGGAATCAAGAGCACAAAACATCTACAAGGTTAGTGTAACTTATTTTGATGCCTGGGCTAAGGACAAGATGGTGCTTTCCCCTATTCTGTGTACAAAACCAAACTGGGCTGGCGTTCAAATCTCACTTCAGTATTGGTGACAGGATAGCACTTTCTATTGTACCTGAAGATAGCAGAATAACTTAGGTATCAAGCAAAGCAATGTCATCTCACACCATGACATTGCTTTCTGCCTCTTGCTATCTTTCACATGAGGCAGCTGCTTCACTTTGTTTCTTTATAGGGGACCAATTTATGGACAAAAGTATAAATCTTCAATCTCATCTGATGCTATATCCACTTTACTTGGCTGCAAAGCAAAGGCTGTGTTTTAAGTAGAGCTGCACAGTTTACTGAATTATTTTGTTAGATTAATCCACTGAAAATCTTTTGAGCTGAATGGAAAAGTCCTCTCAATTCATCAGCAGTTTTCAAAAGAGATACAGTAAAAGCCCACAGATCAACTGTTCATAGCAATTACCATCATAAAGGACAGATTCCCTCTCCTGTGTGAGAGAAACCCACACTGCTGAGAATTCCTTCTGTGAAGAGACCATAAGAGAAGTCCTCAAGAATTGCTTGGGAGTACTTCCATCACTGGTCCTTGTTCTCCCCTCTTAGGTTGCATTCATGTGAATAAAACAGGACCAGATTCTTCTAAAGAAACTTGTTCAAAAGCATACTCTCCAACATTTTTATGAATGAAACCTGGGACGTATGTGGTAAAGCAACATCAGAATATGATCAAGATGACAAAAGTTATTGATGAGGAAGAACACATAAGTTAGGAGAGGCTGCAGCAGTTTCCTTTTGCCTCAGCCTATTGAAAAGGGCAAGGTCTTGCCCCCTCCTCCCTGCTGAATTGATTGAGTGCAAACTATTTTTGCATGTTGAACTCAATTGGCACAACTGAGGTAAGTTGAGTACAAACAGAGAAAGTGGGCAGAGGAGAGAGGAACTGGTACACTTTAAAAGCAGCTGAAAAAGTGGGATGACAAAGAATTAATTTGGATTACCTCTGCCAAACCAGGACAGTTGGAGGGTATGGAATTTAGGCACTGAAACAGGCAAAGCACATCAACAGGAACCAAATTGAGATTGCTTCACTTTAGGATTAATTTTCTAGAAGATTAATTGGAACTGTTCCTGCCCAGTTGGGACAATTGGAAGGTATGCAAAATGTTGTCTTGGCTTGGCACTACTCGTGTATGAATCCAAATACATTCTCCACAAGAAAGGAGATTTTAATGTATAGGTACCCTACAGTCCTCCTACATGTCCATCTACTACAGAGGTGAGTATCTTAGAGCCTACAGGAAGGGGGTGTCCAGTGTAGGCCTTTAAAATCCAAACTACTCCCCCAAATCTCCCAGCATCCCCTGAAAAAAGTCTCATCTGAACCCCTCCCACCTCATCTGATGCACTAAAAGGCTACACTGAGAAGGAAGTTCACCCCCAAATGGCCAGGAATTTTCCTGATGGGGGGAAACTAAAGCCAACCAGGATAGAATCTACACAGCAGTCTGTTCTAAGCTTCTCTTGACTCTGTTTGGATTATATTTGGCCCAGGTCAGCCTCTGGCATGCCACAGTAGTGTTTTTATTCCAGGTCTGAATTGGTCTTGTGAGCCACACTCAAGAGTATGGGGGTGTGCCAGCAGTGTGCACATGGGTCTCTCATTAGGACAAAATCCAGTATTGTCTTTGCCACATGGTTCAGTATGAGCTGTAGCCACTGGATTTTTTAAAAAAATCTCCTCAGCACATGCACATTTGTGCTTTTTCAGGAAATATTTGTATTTATATTTATACTTATATACACACTCATATATATGTAGATTTGATATCTTGTTAAATCAATCCTTTGGAGTGTATTTAATCTGCATTTTAAACACCAACTTATCTCTGCCTTATTTGTGCATGCCCCTCTGTGTTATCTTTGCTTTACACATTGTAATCCTATGTGTCTGCTTGTAAGAATGCCCCATTGGCTTCAGTGGGACATACTCCCAAGTAAATGCTCTCTCTCTAGCCATCCCTTCACTTTTGGTGAAAAAGGGTCATAGAGAGTCATAGAATCATAGAGTTGGAAGAGACCACAGGGGCCATCCAGTCCAACCCCCCTACCATGCAGGAACACACATTAAAGCACTCCAGACAGATGGCCATCCAATCTCTGCTTAAAAACCTCCAAAGAAGGAGACTGTATCACACTCTGAGGCAGCATATTCCACTGCCAGACAGCTCTGACCATCAGGAAGTTCTTCCTGAGATTTAAGTGGAATCTCTTTTCCTGCAAATTTGAATCCATTGCTCTTGTCCTAGTCTCTGGAGCAGCATAAAATAAGCCTGCTCCCTCCTTGACGTGACATCCCTTCAAATATTATATGTGGCTATCACATCCCCTCTTAACCTTCTCTTCTGCAGACTAAACACACCCAGCTCAACATACCTAAGGGGGGAGAATCTGAGTTTTCTTCCAGGGGCCAATGTCAGGAATCCTGCTGAGATCACCCTTATCCTTCACACACTGTATTCGGGAAATGGTATTCGACAAAATATTGCACTGGAAGGCTTGGGGTCTGACTTGTCAGAAGTAGCAGCAACCATGAAAGGTCTCCCCCAAGGCTTCAGGCCCACTGGACTGCCCCAGAGCAGCACTTTTCTACCTGCTCCTCCATTTGTCTTTGCTGGGAAACACGCATCCCTCGCCCTCTCCAGTCTGAGGCAGATACTATGCAGTGGTGCATATGTCCACATTGTCCCAAGCTGGAAAGGTGACAGTTCCCATGAAAAAATAACCGAAACCTCCATACACACCCCTGTCCACTACCTGATTCAGGATCAATGCTAGACTAAACCATGGCTAAGACCACACATAAAAAACCAGACAACCCCCCTGGACTAAAACATGATCCCTTTTAACCTAAGTTTAATCCATGGGAACAAGAAGAAATGAGAGTTTGACTCAGGAGTCAGCAAACTTTATGTATCAGCATAGTGTATGTATCCACAAACAGAGCTGAAGTGCATTTTCAGCTCTGAGTAGATTAGGCTCAGGAATGATGTGATATCACTTCTAGTCATACAAAATAGCAGATGGGACATCATGGAGAAACCCTCCAGAGCCTTACAGGCAGCCAAAATGATGTGACGAGGCCTTTCCCAATCTGAAGGGTGCCTTGATTTATTAGCTAGAAATGCTAGGCTCTGAGACATTGTGGAACAAAATGGAAGAGGCTCTACTCTGATAACATTCTTCAAACCACATGTTCAGGTATGTTCTTCAAACCACATGTTCAGGAGTATTATCCTCCTCCTGTTAAAAGAAAAGAATTCCCATTTTTTTCGCTTCTCCTTTTTGCTTTGTTATTTATTAACCCTTCTCTTAAGTGAGCAACAAAGATAAAGCAGGATAAAAGTTTGTCAATCTACAGTCATTGGGTGTAGGATAATATAACGATGGGGTGGAGGATGAATAGCCTTGCCACCTCTGCTATTCTGTGCACACACACACACACACCAGTTTGTGATCTCTTCGATACCACGCTGGGTAGTAATTAATCTCAGAAAAGCTGCTTCAATGGAATAAATAAATCCCAGCAGCACTCACAGGCAGCTCTCCTAAACACTGGCGATGGGGGCGGGGGTGGAGGGGGGTTAGCTGAAATCTGCTCGGCCACATTTCCCCAGCAAATAGGATCTGGGCAAATCCACTTAGTAGTGGAGAAAGCAAAGCCTTTGGGCTGGCTGTGTAGCTGCTGCTTTGCATCGCTCTCTGTACCACTCACCCACTCCCAACCCCCCCTTTTCTCTCCAGGACTGGCAAAGTCTTCCTTTGATGTCTCACTGGCACCCTCACCCCCACCCCATTCTTCATTAGAGCGTTAGCAACACTCTGTGTGCTTGACCTTTCCTCTAGCAAAGGATTCAAGGAGCTCATTTGATTTAAACGGTCCAAGGGGGGAAAAAGCCCTAGCAACAATATAAACTCCACCATTGCACCTTTCAGATGCTACAACCACCATTGTGGATAAACGTGTCGAGAGTCATGCCATTTTAGAGATGTCTCTTACCGGAACATGCAGATTTTACATGGAACCTAAGGTGGGAGGGCCAGAGGGAAGCAGCTTGAATCATAATGCTCCCTGGAGCCAGTTTGGAAAGGGCAAGAGATATCCTAAATAACATTGTATACAATAAATAAGCTAAATACTTGGATCTCTAGATCTCCTTCCAGATCCACTCCCACTACGCACAACATAACATATTAGAAAGAATAACATGCAGATGTCATCCAGCTTAGCTAAATTTTGGTCTCTGCCCTCCCCCATGAGCATTTTCTTCTGGTGCATTTTCAACAAAGTGGATGTTTGTGTGTTTTTGCTTTTCCTTTTGCTTTCCTCCAGGTTCTGAAAGGGAAGGCAAGGAGAACTGCAGGGAGTAGAAGGAAAGCTGAGATTCATGGATCGTACTTAGAGGTCACTCATTTATATGGCCTCCACACATCAAAGTTGACTTGATGTCACTTAACGGTGTATGGGAAATGGATATTAGTTTTTTGGACTGGGTGAGAAGCTAAAAGCTTCACTGGCTCTGATGATCAGTGGAATCCTCTCCAAATCTGCCCTTATCTGCCACCATCTAATCCTTTATAAGTGTACATTTTGTTCATGTCTGCTCTGCACTTTGGGAGGAAAAACTTGTCTCTTTGGCAGAACATGGCTAGATTCTTGCAAATGTGATCAAGCAGTCTTTACATCTTTAGGATGTATGACTGGAGAATTTCTCCCTTGAATAATGGGACCTTTCTGATAGGAAACTGCTTTATCCACCACGTCTGTGTATTCATCAAATTCCAGTATGATCAACTGGCAAACCCTTTCCTAACCCTTGCTATTTCACCATTCTTAGCTGGAGATGCCAAAGCTAGATTTGTGGATCTCCTGTATCCAAAAATTAAACATGTCCTTTGTCACTGAGTTATAGCCCATCTAAAAGAAGAATTTTAATAACACATTATTGGTACAAACAATACTTTTACAAGTGGGTTTTAATTTTGTGTTTTAGATTTGTTAAATGCTTTGACTTATTTTGTATTTTAATTGGATGCCACCTTAAGTCTCATTTGTGTGGAGAAGGCAGGATATAAACTGAATAAATAAAGAGCCATCAGCTTCATAGAAGATACAGTCATCTGAACCTGGAATTAATATGTTATAAGTAGTGCTGCTGATTTATATTGTGTTATTTTAGGATTATGACATGACCAACTTCACTGTTTTTAAAGAGTAATGTAACAAGTTGCAATATCATCATCTTGTTGGCATGACAAGTAACTTTTAAAATGTTGGTTTGGGGTAATCATGGGGTGGGGTTTTTGGCTATTTTTGGCTAATGTATTTATATATATTAAAAGTATGTAAAAGTAACATGCTTCTAACAGATGATGTAGAAACTTAAAAGTTAAGGGTAAAAGTTTTTCATTTTTTAAAAAAGTAACACTGCAAACTGGCGTAATAAAAGCATACATGAAATTAAAGCTACAAGCAATGGAGAAGTCGAGGAATTAGATGACTCTTGAATCTGATTGACCTGGAAGCCTAGACTAAACATTTGGGCAGAAAGGTTGTCCATTAAAAATCTCGTGATGATCAGAAGAAAAATGAAATAGCAAAGTGCAAAATCCACATCAAGGAAGGTGATGGTGTGTCCTATTTTACAGAGAAAAGTTTTTTTAATGAAGGGCGGTCAAGGAACATTGATTTGTCTGAAGGTTTCCTGCAACCCAAGTCTGGTTTAGAAACAAAAAATCCATTAAAAAATTAGAAGTAGGTGAGAGTAGGCACATAAGTCACCTAGTCATCTTCCTGGTGTGATAGAATTTTAAATTTTTAAAATTTAAGTTATAGTAACTATTTCTAAAGTTGCATATCAGCATAAACCAGAATATACTGATTATACCCCCCTCCTTCTTCCACCCAACATCGAGGCAATGTGCCAAATGTTCCAATTTTAAGGGCCCTTTCCAGATTTTAATTGAGCTTGCTTGAAAACTCACAGGTTGGTGTCTATGAAATTCTATTATCAGGTTTACTATCAAAATGTAGATTTACTCAAGGGTTTTTGTTTACCTGAGATACCCTCATACTGAATGGTTTCTCGACTAGGAATCTTTTATCTTTTTGACAATTTGTGGTAGTAAAAAGGGAACAGGGTTGTTTATCCTTCAGACCTGATAACCTAATTTAATTCTGGAGGTAGAAGAATCCATTACATAAAAAGCTATTGGGCTCAATCTGCATGATGGTTGGCAACAGGAAAGATTTGTTGCATCAAGGAAAATGGTAGCAATGGCTAGTGAGATAGTATCACAGGCAGTATATGGCCATTACTGTTGAGTGGCAACCAATGGACAAGGGACGCTATTGCTGATGGGACACTCTTGTGGATGCAGAGAGGCACAACCAGCCACTGCACAGATGTATAATTGACATCGCTGTCTTGCTTGTGATATCATGTCCAAAGCAAAATTCCACCCACTCATGGCTGTAAAAATGGGGTGGGGGAGAGGTTAACTGTCAAGTCTACTGTATTCAACTCGGTGGACACCATCCCACCCTCTGTACCCTAAAACACACCAGATGTAGCATTATTGGGGGAGTTGGAAATTGTGCCCCACTCCACTGATTACTGACATTTTGAGGATGGGGACAGCCATTTACACCCAGAATGCCCCAAAATGAAGTCCAAAAACTGCCACAAATCTCCTTCTCACATTGCAGTACGTTCCATCTTTATGTAGTACTTTCTATTGACTGTACTAAAGGGATTGGATTGGATTGGAGGTGATGTAGTACTCCATGACTGCACTGTTTGATGTTCTACAAATGGCAAGGTAACATTCTGGGCTACTTATTAATGGTTCCATACTGCTGTTTAGACAACCTTTCGACTAACCTTTTCATGGACTTCCTTTTTTTATCCCTCTCCAACTACCCTGGCCACAGGCTAAAATACCCCACTGCTTTTATTGTCCCCAGATTAAATGGCTTATGTAATTCCACAAAGCCAGACACATATCTTGTTTCTTCATATTACAGCCCGATATATATTGCTGTGTACCTTTAAGTGATTTCTGACTTATGGATACCCTAAGGCAACTCTATCACAGGATTTTCTTGGCAAGATTTGTTCAGAGGGGGTTTGCCACTGCCTTCCTCTGAAGCTGAAGGAGTATGACTTGCTCAAGGTCTCCCAATGGATTTCCATGGTGAAGTAAGGATTTGAACCCTGGTTTCCCAAACCACTACACCATGCTGGTGTTGGGGGCTGCTGTTATATTCCCTTCATGTCCTGCTGATGGGCTTTTCTGTTTGGTTGGCTACTGTGAGACCAGAGCACTAGACTAAATAGGTTGCTGCTCTGACACAGCTGAGCTCTTCTTATCCTCTTGTGTGGTGAAGTCCAGATGAAAGCCGAGTGGCTGCATTTGGGGCCAATTAAATTTCCAAAGTTCTTTTCAAGGGCAACCCCACATATAGCACATTTCACTAGTGAGAATGAAAGAGATTACCACAGTGGCCAGCTACATGGTCTTCAGTACTCAGGACCTCTATAGGAGAAGTTTTTGGTTTTTTTTTTTAAAGAAAATTTAACTTGAATTTCTCTCCCAAAGGATAACTTTTAAATGTCTCTGTTGGAAACACTTTTTTTGACTCTTTGCTGCAGGCATTGGCATGCTCCTTGCATTCCAAAATAAGTAGAGATCACACAGCTACCATGGAATTCTAGGAATGCTTTGGCTGAGAGGTGTGGAGAAAGCAGGAAGAGGCAGGGGGAGATGGCTCTGCTTTGAAGTAATTTAATGAGCAAACCCAACTAATTGCTTTCTAATTAAGATTTTTTTTTTCTTTCTTGGGCAGAAGAGACCCTTTGATTTCCACTGGAGTGCATAGGACAAGATATGCAATGCTGCATACCCTTCAAAGACAGATTCAGGATGTCATTGGGAAAAATATACCGAATAGTCAAATTAATGTGGGAAAGTTTGAGGTAGAGTAGAGAAGAGATGTTTGTAATGAAGGAGGAGATTACTACCAGCCATGTCGTCAAGGGAGCTCAGTGGATAAGGGAAGCAGATACAAGATACCTATGCATGGCTAGAAAAAGTTACATTCTGGACAATTTGCCTAGCTAACATGGCTTGTAAACAAGCTCATAGTCATAGTTGGAAAGAAATTTCTCTTAAACTTTATATTTAGGTACAGAAAACCAAAAGAATAATGTTACTCGAAGTGGTGGTCAGTGGTGGTCCCTGGACTGGAGTTAGTCTGCAAGACATTGGGCCTTTCCACACTACACTGTTATAGTGATATTATTCCACTTTCAACATCCTGTGGAATTCTGGGGTTTGTAGTTTACTGAGGCCAAAGAGCTCTCTGGCTGAGAATTCTACATGCCCTTCCCTAAATTGCAAACCCTAGGATTCTACAGGATGTTGAAAGTGGAATAATAGCATTATAACAGTGTAGTGCAGACAGGTACTACATTGTCTGCTGGCGTATGGAAAGTTTCCAGGAAAAAAAATTGTTGCCAATGTGCTCAAATATGATATTGAGTCCTGCTAAATAAAGGGAAAAAAATCTGCCTCCTTAATCAGGTAGCCTGAAAAGTGCTATATTAAAGGACAGAGGAAACAGAAAGGGGACTATGGAATCACAAGTAAGGCACCCTGTAAATTTTGGTTGTTCTTAGTTCTTAATTAAACTTTTGTCTTACATGTTGAGAATTCTTCTAGTTGTTAAGTTCAACGTAAAATTTTGTTTCAAGGTTGCATGGAAATCCATATGCACTTTTGTTTACATTTTACTTTGTTGTTGTTGTTCTGTGCCTTCAAGTCATTTCTGACTTATAGTGACCCTATCATGTTTTTTTCTTGGCAAGATTTGTTCAGAAGTAGTTTGCCTTTGTCTTCCTTTGAAGCTAAGAGAGTGTGACTTACCCAAGGTCAACCAATGGGTTTCCATGGCCAAGAGGGGATTCAAACCCTGATTTCCAGAATTGTAGTCCAATGCTCACACTGGCTCTCTTTTCTTTCTTTACTTCATACCTCTTTTTAAATACACAATTTTGTCTAATATGAACATTTTTTTTGTGATGAATTTTCCTAAAATAATCAATTTAATGTGATATTCACTTGTATTTGCATTTTTGGGAGCATTTTTTCCTAATACACATCTGTATTCAATTTTTGATTGGAGAGCTTCATTACAAAATTCAGAGAAAGACAAATGTCAAAGGATAACTATTCACTTACTGGTTTAAAATGTCAAAATTAGGTAAGTTCATCACAAAATGAAAACAAGAAAAGTTTTTCCTCCTCCATAGGTGATGTCTTGTTGGTTTTGACCAGTGGCCACTCTATGAATGAGATACCTTCATGTTGCCCTGTCATCAGCAACCCTGCTCAGGTCTTGCAATTTCATGGCTGTGGCTTCCTTGATTATGTCTATCTACCTATAATGCAGTCTCCCTACTGTCTTCTGTCTTGCCAAGTTTTATTGTCTACTGAGTTGTGTCTTCTCATGGTATGTCCAAAGTACGAAAATCTCAGCTTAGTCATCTATATTGGCCATCAGATGATACCTCAGGTGACAATATGGACATATTTCTGTTCTGAGACACAGATGCTTATAGAAGCAAAGACTCAGAAAGGATTGTTCAGTGGGACCTTCCAGCAATCCTTTGGGAAGGCATAATGTGGAATTCTTTTTGGTAAAGTGAAAGCCAAACTGGAATTGCCATGGAATTTTTGTGTACATTTAAACTCAAAACTCCCTTGATTACACAGAGCGGTATTTATGAATGAGGGGTGTAGGAACCTCTCCCTGACCGTGGCTTACCTCACAGCTTCCTTCCTTATGTGGTTTCTCCTCAGACAATTTTTGATACCTCATGTGACTTGGAGAAAGGGACCATAAGGAATCGAGTGGTGAATGTTTTTTTGTGTGCATTCAGTTCTTTTAACAATGCCTCCTCCTTTAACTGTTCAGATCATTTCTCATCTCCTTTCTTGGGGACTGGGGCAATTCCGCCTTTAATCACAGAGAATTGCTGCCTGTCATGTGTAGTTGGTCCCAAGAATCTGCAACTTTAGAGATGGCCATGAGAGAGCATGCAATAAACTATCTCCACTCCTGGGAAAGAGGTTTTGGTTGACTGGCTAGAATGTTAATTTTCCAGACCACAGAGGCTGAGTTCAGCATTATGCCAAAGGGTGAAACAAGAGCCTATGATGGCACTCCCTCCAGCATGAGGGGAATCCCTGCCTTGTGTGCAGTTCTTGTGTTACCCAAAATTGGCTGAACCACAATAGGAGTGAGGGTGGAGAGTAGCCCAAGACCTGCTTGTCTGAGATCACTCAGTACTCTTGCCTTCCCTTTATGAAAGCTTCACTACAGACATGATATGATGCTAAGCTCTCAGTTCTTCCAAGTAATTTCTGAGGAAAACATTTCCACCACTCAAGGGAATTTTCCCAGTTTTCAGGGGGCAAGTTAGCAAGAAGTACATCTAATCAATTTTGTTTCTGTTCAGCTAATTTGTTCAGTTTAACACTGGTAGAAAAGCTGTTGCCAAGTTTAGGTCTGGCTTTAGCACTGAGAGGCCCCTGAGCAAAGATAACTCTACAAATTCTCTCTCTCCTTTTTTTAAAAAAATTGTCAGCTCCTTTGTAGATTGGCCATGGTCTGTATGTTTTTACAGGATGTGTGTGTGTGTATGTGTGTGTACCTCAGTCTGCCCCTTGGTCAGATCTGACCTGGCAGCAACAGTATTCAGAACAGTCTATCTACTTTTGACCCATGCTGTGTCAGGGGCATTGTGAAAAATGCATCTGGCAGTTACTCCAATTGTCCACTGTGGAGTCTAAAGGCCAGACTAGATTTTATTTTTAATGGAGGGGTACCTCAGTGCCCAAGCATAGCAGGTAGTGACTCTTGTCCCCCAGGTTGTATGGCAAACTCTCTGTTAATTCTTTGCTCCACTGGCTTTGCTACATTCCAATGGTTTCAGCTATGGACATGTCCATATGCTGACTTGAATCACTGTCAGTCTTGTCTTCTTAAGGAGGTACCACATTAAAAATACTTCATAGGATATTTCCATGTACTGAAGGTTATTGGGATATTTTACAGATAATATTATACCAAATTTGCCCTCAAACCTCAAACTGCTAATACAAATTAATCTCTAAAAGGATTTTTTTTTTGGTGTGTCCAGAAGTTCAGTGAAAGAAGACTAGTAGAGAACTAGATCAGGAATTGAAATTAAACTAATATGATAGCTTGTCTGGAAAACAAAACCAGAGGTTGCAATAGTTACTTTTTTATATGACAATTACCAGAATCGTGCACAGAAGAGAAATGTCTACCCAGTGGGTTTTTAAAGAAGCATAGAGTCAAAGTTCAGAATGCTATGAAAATGTTGACTTTGGTTCTTGCAGACTGCTGTTTCTCATGAAGAAGTATCACTGGAATTGTGTGGGTGTATCTGTCAGACTGTGTGTTGGGGGAAATAGGTAGTTCATTTCAAAGCTGAAACACAGATGGGCACCAATGTTCCCCATTGTTGGAAGTGGAGAAGTGCTGCTATGATTGCACAGGCAACTATGTGCCTACTGGGGCCAGTTAGTGATACTGATAGGTAGTTATGGTTCCCAGGTGTGTACCCTCTTTGTCGTGTCTGGTCTATTGCTTCCTTGCATATAGGTTGATATTTTCAGACCTGTGTTTCCTCTCATGCCTTTTTTCCTGCAGTTTTTTCTTAGTCATGTAATTGTACCCATTCTTCTTTATCAGGTATGCAGTTTTCTTAATGAATACTTTCTCTTTGCTTAAGATGGTCTCTGATAACATTTCCAAGTAGCTGGCTTCTACACACCTGCAACAATCTTAACTCTGTTCTTCCATGCAGATAATAATAAGAAGCAATCTGCAAGAACCAAAGCCAAACTGAACCGCTAAGGAAAAAACAAGTTCTTCTGTTATACAAAGTGTCTGCTTTCCATTCAGAACCACATTTTGCTCATACAGGTATCATGCTGACTGTTGATACTGGATCACTGTTATTCTTTACACAATGATTTTCTGGTCAGATTATCTTTTTTGTTTTTCAAAAGTAGTTGAAAGGTTGAGAGCCAGTGTGGTATAGTGGTTTGAGCAATGGTCAATGACCCTGGAGGCCAGGGTCTGATTCCCCACTTGGCTATGGAAAGCCACCATGTAAGCTTGGATACATCACACACTGTCAGCCTGCAGATAACACTGCCGTAGGACTGCCAGAAATGACTTGAAGGCACACAGCAACAACAATGTAAAGGTGTGTATGCTGTATATTTAGATCAGGAGAGAAATACTTTTGATATGTCTTGGGAGAGGATGGAGTTTTGCTATTACAGTTAGGGCTGCTGTACCTCCCAGATTGCTGGGTTTTACCTGGATTCTAGCCATGCCACCAACTGCCTATTGGGACTGCCATGTGGCCCACATTCCAAGGAGCTGAGATATGGGGCAAAATGCAGAGGCACTGTTCTGTCAAATTGCTCTGCAAGAAACAGGTCTGCCCCTGCCTTTCAGGCACATAATTAAAATAATCTGCATAATATGAAAAATCAGATGCCTGGATTTGAGGAAGTAGAATATGGCTACCATATTTACAACAAATACAATGATTTTAGTGGGGTAAAAGGTGGTATCCCAATTTTAGCTGGGGCACATATAAAGAGGTTTAGAAGTTACAATCCAGGTTTCAAAGGAATGTGTTTAGGCTGGACGAAGCTGAAAGGATATTGTCTTTGAAAGATTCTGGGAATGCAGTATGAAAACAGTGGCTTTCTGTGGTATGAAACAAACTGTAATGATGCGAGACAGTCCTGTCACTGGTCCATGAAGTGATGAGATTGCCTCTGCCCTTCTGCACAGGAAATATGTGTTTGATTTTTGTTGTTCCTTGAGGGGACAGAAATGGTTAGCAAATGAGGAGCACACACAGAATATACAGAGGATGTGCCTCTTATTGCAGAAAAAGCAGGAGAAGCAGGAGATGGGTTGACACAAGTAACCCCTGGTCTGAAGGCATAGTTTTTGTGCCATTAGAAGATGTGTGTTGGAGGACCAGTATGCCAGCCTAGATAGGCCTGATGTCTGATTCAGTGTGGCTTTCCTGGATGACATCAAAGGTGTCCACAGAGGTCAATTGCACACCAACAGGAAACTGGCAAAGCAGAGCATAAAGGTAGAATAAGAATAATAAAGTATCTTTGTTACAGGGCTTTTCTTAGCCTTATCAAAAATATCCAGAGTGAATATTACCTATCAATACCATCACACACACATCAAGAAAGGCAAACCTGACAATATTAAAGCATCACATATCAGGATACTTCTGCCTCAAACAGCTTGGGAAAAGAAAGAAAAAGGTTCTGTGAGTAGGAAACTGAAAGTTGAACTTTTAGCAAACAAAATTTTGCTGCTAAGATTTGAAATTCTCCAGAAAAAAGAAAAAAAAGAATGTCATCACTGAAATTCAAGACCTATATTGCAAAATGTGCATTAACAAATGCTGTACACTATTTGGATTCAGATGTTTAGAACTCTGTCACCTCTTTATATGCTGGGATTCTAGTGCTCTAAACAGAGTGCTGTTTCATAACCAGGAAGTTCAAGAGGGATGCAAGCGCCTGACTTCTACTTCTCTTTGTTGTAAGAACTAAGGAACTGTGATTGGATCCATAACAGAGTAAATGCTGTTGGTTAATCCCAGGTAAAGTACACCCACTGAACCACCTGCTGAATAGTGTGAGTCACCATATAGGCAAATTCCACTGATTCAATGGGTCTACACTACATGGGGCTACCAATAGGATTTGGGCTACTCTATCTGTAGCCACAAAAAGCTATATTGATGTGCAGGCTGAAAAGACAGCCAAAACTACTGTAAATCACTACAGACTGGTTATAAATCAGAAGACACATGGTAACATTTAAGTGTTTATATATAAACTTTTAGAAAGGAATGATATTTGTAGTATGTAACTAGATAAAACACCTGCATGTGACATTCAAAGCTACTTTTGCAGTCCTCCTTTTTAGGACTTTCCATTGGTCAACTGTGCCCCCAGAAGTCTCAAGCAGGTACAGTTTAGCAGATCAGACCCTGGGGTATTTTAGGTGGGGAAAGTGACATCAAAGGACATCCTTACCTTGCTTTGAATCAGTTCCTCACTCTGGCCTAATGAGGGCGCTTTAGACATAAGAGCAGGCTTCCACACATGTAGATTGTGTACAAAAGCCAACTTCCCCTTCCATGAATGCAGATGGGTAATAGCTAACATGGTGCCAATAATCCTGTATCCTGTGCTTAGCAACTCACAAATGGTTTCTGTTGCCAGATCAGGCCCACCTGCAGAGTGCTGAGCGAGTGCTTGGCAGTATCACTTTTGACAACAGCAGTCACCAGTTTAGAAGGGGCAAAGGAAAAGATCCAGGCTTCCCCATCCTTTCCCACAGGCAACTGGCATTGGCAAAAGTAACAGCATCAACCATCTGTTTGATTTGTGTGCATTCTTTTCACATTACAGCAGTGTGAGCTAGTAGCTCTCTCTAACTTTGACAGACAGTATATATGTATATCTAGAAGACAGTTATAAATAATACATGCAAACTAAGTAGCAAACTATCTTTTTTTTAATAGGTTATGGGTAGGTGCCATTAATCATATCGGGTCTAAGCTCACACAAGACAGATGAAGGGTGGGATGCTCAAGAATTGTATGTTTATAGTCATTTTTAAAATAAAAAGTGCATCTGTTTTACAGGGGCTCTGGAACCAAGTAGCTGAGATTCTCCGCCTGATAACCGAGAAATCATAGTCTTCCCTTCCAAGTTTTGTTTCTTTTAACTTTCACAGTTTCAAGTATTTGGTCTGTTGGGTCCAACAAATAATTCCAGTAAAACCTAAATCTGAGCATGGAAACATATTTATATAGGGCCAAAAGAGGAGAGTCACAGAGAGGGAGAGAGAGATACTCTATAAGAACTGAGTGGGGCTTCCAACATGCCGAGCTAAAAACTAAAAAAAAAGGCCCCAGAGATTTTTCTATGCCCATATAAAGCCAAAAAAGGACTCGTTTACAGTAGAAACCAACCAGGCAGCTCAGCCAAAATATTACAATAACACTTTCTTTCTAGGCCAGTATCACAGGGACTTGGCAGCCACTTGGGCTTCTGGCCTGGAGTAATATGCACGATCTAAGCTTATATCCTTTTCAGTGCTTGAGGCAGCTCTATGTCTCCTGATGTGCCCCGTCTGCTAAGAATAGGAAGAATGTGAACTGGAATTTGGACAGGGCTCTTAACAGTTTCCAGTCTCCTTCTGTAATTTCTTTCAAGGCCATAACCCTCCCCAGCTGTCTCTGGCACAAGAACTGACTGATGCTGGGTTGAGCACTGGCTGCTACTACTAGGGTTCCCAGATTTGAGGCACTAGCCCCTCTTCTCCTATTCTTAGGGCAAGGGGGAGGAATTTCAGTGTAAGAGCACTACCTTGAAAAGTATGTGTGTGTGTGTTTTCCTCATGACTTAGATTTGATATTTGTTTTTCATTTCATTGGTGTATTCTGTATAACTGGTTGTTGCTTAAGAATGACATGAGCAAGGGCTGCCCCTTGTCAGATCCTCCTGCAGCATCACCAGGGTCCATCTTTTGTGGTATCATGAGGTATCATCTCTAGGTCTTAGGATTTGGCCCTGAAATCTCTGCCAGACTTAGCTACTACTGTCTCTGGTATGCTCAGGCACCTCAGCAAACTACTTGCAAAATATATAGGCAAGGCTTGTGACATGATATCAGTTCCAAGCCAAAAAGGGCACAGCTTCAACCAGCTACAAACTTTATGCACTCCATTTGGTATCTCTGCTTTTATTCTCAGTAGCACAGGCATTCTATTAATCTTGAATGGACAAAGCAGAATTAGAGACATGCCTAACCTCCACCTTGCTATTTTAATTTTGCCATTTCATTTTTTTTAAAGGGCACGAATGATGCAATACATTGTAACTGAATCAATGCAGAAAAGTGGGGGCCAAACTGAATAATAGGTAGATCAGCAAACTCAGCTTGCCAATGCCATCTCCTTTGTTCTTAGAACACATGTAAAAAGTCATCTAATACGCACCTGAAAAGAAATCTTACAAAACAAGAATATTTGGCACATTTTAAAGTAACTAGTTGGCAGCAGCATTTAGCGCACTGGAGGAATGCTGCCATTCTGGCCTGGTAGCCAAGCAAAGGCAACTAAATGCTTATTTCTTCCCATACTGATAGAAAAAATTGCATAAGCAGGCAGTTTCAACTAGGGGGAAAAAGACTGGAGGGAAAGGATGAAGGAGACCTTCTCCCCTCTCCAGTTAAAACTTACAACCTCTCATGTTTGTTTTGCAGGTCTGGTCGTCTTTTTCTTCAAGTTGGATGAACTATGCATGTGACTTCATGTCACATATAGGCTGGACCTTAAGACAAGGTCCTCCACATATTAATGTACAGTGCACCTCATGGGGTGTAGGCACATTGTGCCTTCCTTCTCTTCTCCAGAGCTCCCCCTCCCATTTCCTGCCTCTGGTCCCAGCACTGAGAACTTGTGCCCAAGCAAAAGGGAAGGGAATGGGGAGAAGGCTCAAGTGAGCCTTTCTTTGCCCCAGTTGGAGCTTTCCCTCCCATTCCCTCACCTCTGGTGATGCTGTAAGAGGATCTGACAAGGGACAGCCCTTGCTGAGAACTCCTGCCAAGGCAATAAACAAGGGAATTGGGGGGAGGTTCACACAAGCCTTCCTTTTCTCTTTCGGAACTCCCCCTCCCATTCCCTTGCCTCTGGCCCTGGAGCTGAGAACTTGCACTGAGGCAAGTTGAGGGGCATAAGGCTTCCATGAGCCTTCTTTCTCCCCTCCTGAGCTCCCCTCTCCACTTTCCTTGCCCCTGGCCCCAGTGCTGAGATCATGCGCTGAAGCAAAAGGGAAGGGAATGAGGAGGGGAAGGCTCACACAAGCCTTCCTTCTCCTCTCTGGCGGCCCCCCCCGCTCCCTTGCCCCTGGCTCCAGGGTGCAAAAGGCAAGGAAATGGGAGGGGTGAGCCCGCGAAGGGAATAGGAGGAAGATCGACAGGAGGGGGAGTTATTGACAATTTTTCCACTTTTGAGAGGGTTCTGTGTCCCGAACCCTGATGACAGTGGAGGGGCCACTGTATTGGGGTCTTTAAAATATTATTTTGCTTTCTTCTGAATGGCCGCCAACCTCACAGAAAATGTAAATCTAAGTAACAAGGACAGAGGTGCATGTGGGCATGAGGTACTAGCAGGACTTGCATTCCAGCATTTCAAGGAAAGTACCAAGCCCCACAGGTAAACCCTCCCAGTGGCTGGCATATGAAGAGGGTGGGTAGATAAAGAGCAACGAGTATACTTTGATCAGTATCCTCTGCTGCTCAATCAAGCAGAGCTGTAACTAGACATAGCAAAAGAGAAAACAAGGCAGAATGAAGGTACCAGGCCAGTGCTACAATCAAGAAACACAACTACGCTATCCTGGCACAAGGCTGAAAGGCAGCAAGCAAGCATTTTTGGAGAGCAGGGCAGGCAAGAGCAGTAAACTGTTTTAAAACAGGGATGGGGAACTGTGGGAGGCTAGGGGGATGGTATTAGCCCTCAGGAGACCTTGGAGAACTGCAAGCCCCACTGCACCCCATTAAAATTTATTTATCTCAAATACCCTCTAGGGGGTGTGGGGGACATTTTCACCAGCTGGGCATTCCCACCTGCCATCCCATGCTAATGGCTTTCTCCCATTCCAGGTTCTCCATAGCTCTTCTGTCTCTCTCTTGCAGGTGGAAATGTCCTCACTCTCCTTCCCCTGAACTCTTGGCCACATTATTGCCTGAATAGTTATGCTGGAACATATGGAGTGTGGTGGCGTGATACATCTGATATTGCCTCTGCTGGTGCGCAGAGCATGCAAGCAGTTCAATTGGTACTTGCTGTCATCTAAAAATGATCCCAATCTGTGCTTGACTACATCTATGGGGACTTAGCCTCTCTTTCTCTGCAGGCTGTGTAGGCACCACTGGTGAAGGCTCTACCATGGAGCAGATGCCCCTGGCGGATGATGTTGGGGGGTTATGAACAAACAGCTAATTGTTGTTTAATATTATTATTATTATTATTCTCATCATCATCATCATCATCATCATCATCATCATCATCATCACCACTACCACTACTACTATTGCTGGAAAGGGAAGAGGCATCTGTCCCACGAGTCAAAAATAGCTTCACCAGCCTTCCATATCATGCATCTTTTGTTGGGAGGTGGGTGCCATTTTCTCCCGTGTCTTGGTCAGAGGTCTGTCTAAGCTAGTCCTGGGCCTCAAAGGAGCAGATAGGGAAAATCTCCAGGCACTCTGTGTGCTCACCCTGCCACTTGTCTCAACAAGACTGCTTCCTGAGTTTTGAGGACTTCTGGCAATCAACAATTCCCCTCTCCAATTTTTTTTTTTTTTGACTACAACTTTCAGAATTCCTCAGTCATATTTTCCAGGCTCTGCAGAAGATCTTCATCTTCTGGACAAGAGTGTCCACTATGTCTTAGATTTCCTGTAGGAATTCCATGTTGAGGTGTTAATATTAGACTGTTTCATCTTTACAAGTGAGGATAAATAATTTCCAAAGTTTTCTCCCTGGTACTGAGAAAACAAGTATTCCTGCACTGTTCTCCTTTGGTATTTGCACATCCCAAAAATGTTTCAGGAAATGATTAAGCACTGAAATACACATGGGATTTTTTTTGCATGGTTTTGTGGCACAAAAACACTTTTTCCAGATGGTCACATTTGTTTTTGGTGCAATTTGTTGTTTTCTGCACAATAGACAACTGTCTTACACACACAAATATATAACCACCTAGAGGGGAAGTGTACTAGTTTGTGTGTGTGGGTATAATATTGCAGGGTTCTTTTGTGCAGATATGGTTATCTGGGAACAGTATTTTTTTGCATGAAAAATATGGTTTTTTTCCACCAAAAAAGTTTGTCATGTGAAAACTCCACAAGCATTTCTAGGCAGAATAATTTCCTGCAAAAATTTCAAGATATGTGAATTCTGGGCAAAAACTGCAAAATTCTTGCCAATGTATTATTCTTCCTGACTGGACTTCCTTAACATTGGGAAACCCATTCTTCAGCCAGGAAAAAAATTATATTCAGCATCCTTTCCATTTGTAACTCCAAGACTGTTCACAATGGAACTACTGGTGCCATCCTCAGACCTCTGCAGAACCAAGTCGCCTGAGGCTCAGAGGCAGTGTAAACATCTCCAGAACTGGAATATTCACCCTGGAAGCATGTCTCATCTCAGGCATTTCCAGAAATTTACTGCAGTCACGGATTAAAAGCACTAGAGAGAATGTTGCTGCATCAATTTCAATGAGTCCTGCTGACCCATGTGTGCAAACACACAATGGGCTCAGCCTCGGACACATATTCATTCAAGCACACATAATTATATCACTAGTATCAAACTGCAGGCTATTTAAACAGAAAACAGGGCTGAGTCAGAAGCCTCCAGTCATACAATCAGGCCTCTTTCGCAAGATTTCTTGAAAATGATTACCTAACTGAACTCCTGAAGTCCACAACAGAACTCCTTTAAAATGAGGTAAGAAACACAGAATGGAGGTTTACCTTGAACTACATGGAACAATTCATTATATATTGCTGGATGGATCACAGGGCAACGGAGTTCCTTCAGGTAGCACCTAAGCATTTCAGCTAATGTCTGCCCATCAAATGAGTCCAATTCAACTGATGCCATGTCTGAAAGAAAGGGGGGAGGTAGTCATTAGGCCAAGGAAAAAATTAAGTTCTTTTTCAAGGGCAAAAATCATTGCTTGTATGGAAGGAATCTAGCTTTGGAAGAAGGATTACAAATTCTTATGTTGGAAAACAGATTTTACTAAATCATGTAACAAATGTGCCTTTTCTTCTGTATTCATTCTAATGCAGAAATTCATTCATTCATTCATTCATTCATTCATTCATTCATTCTCTCTGAACTACTGGATTTGAAGAGTTCTGAACCATTCACAGAAAATGGCATATTCTAGAGGCCCAGAAAGTAATCTCTCAGATCTGCCCTGAGCCTCTTCTTTCAGGGAGATTAAAGACAGATTATAATTCAGGTACAGATTGTTGTTGTTGTTGTTGCCTTCAAATAATTTCTGATTTATGGTGATCTTAAAGTGATCCTATCACAGGGGTTTTGGGAGGGTTGAAAGTATGTGAAATACCCAAGGTCACACAGTTGGTTTCCATGGCTGAGTGGGAAATCCAACCCTGGTCTCCAGGGTCATAGTCTAATGCTCAAACAGCTATACCACACTGGCAGACAAATGAACAACAATTCAGCAACCTCTTAACCCAGAGATAGTACTCTTGGCATCGTATTAAGTCTTAAATATCTGAGTTTCATGGTTTTATGGTTATGCTAGAGTCAGACAGACCCACACACTTATTGGTAATGAAGAAAGGCGATGTTACATTTGAAAATCAACACCAGCTCTTAGAATGTATTCCATATATCTGAATCAAAATAGTATGGATAACCACATGGAATTACAACAGGCAAATAAACAAACCTATTTCTGATTTCCATCACTTTCCCCACTCTGCTGTGAAAGAAAGAAAGAACGAAAGAAAGGAAGGAAGGAGGGAAGGAAGAAATGCCTAACTTTTCAATATGCAGTCACTCATAGTAAGTTTCTGACAGTTAATTATAAATAACTTTCTCTCCAGGTAGAACAAAAATTCTCACCTCTTTAAATGTATCACAAACCACTGAAAAAACCTACTTCATAGCCATCATAAATTACAGAAAATGGAGCAATTTTGAAGATAACCAAATATTTATGACAAGTAGTTTTGGGGTCATATATTTTAAAAAGGATTACATCAACAAAAGATTGTCTCTTTTTCCTTAGAAAAGAGCCTGTAATTTGCCTAAAAATAAGAACTGACAATTAGAAATGGCAAGCAACCACAAACCATGGGGACACCTAATTATATTCCCTGTGTCCTACATGTCACCCCTTGGAAAAGAGGTGTGTGACGCACAACTCAGCCTCAAGCCCACTAGTTCCATGGAACAGTTTATGTGTCAAAGCAATTGCACATACAGAGGGACTTCCATTTGTAGTGATCATATGACAGAAGCTTCAGGCCTTTAAAGCACAATGACACACATGCCTGAGGGGAAAGAAAGCTCATTTTAGCCATTGCACAACACTCCTGTATGAGAAATGTGACCCATATCCCGATTGCTAAAATTTAGCCAGTCCGTCTCTCTGTTTTTTAACATATCCTAAACTCTGCTTTATAGGTGATTTTCTTCCATCAGTTGTTAGCACGTGAAACAAGGCTCTGGGAAATGGATTTCTCAACACCGAGCATTCTGTAACTTCAGAAACATGAGCCTTGTTTCTTTTCACCAATCTGGGAAGAAAGTTCGCTTTTCCACTGGATTTTTAAAAAACTTCTTTCATTCTTGTTTGCATGTCATCTGATACTGATACCTAAAAATAAACCTATTTTTCTATTCACCCAAATTCCTGTGCCTATGGATTGAAGTCCTCTACGCCCACCCATATTTAAATGTTCTGCTGTGCTCACTCTGCTGGAAACCAGATAACTTTGAATTTTTGATATGAGAACTGTATGTGTCTTCAAGTTGCCTGTCAACTTATGGTACCTTCAAGTTGCCTGTCAATTTATGGTGAGCCTATGAATTTCATACAGTTTTCTTAGGCAAGGAATATTCAGAGGTGGTTTTGCCAGTTTTTTTTCCTCTGAAATGTAGCCTACAGCACCTGGTATTCATTCATGGTCTCCCATCCAAGTACTAATTCAGAGCGGGGCCTGTGTAGCTTCCAAGATCAGATAGGAACTGGTGCACTTAAGGGTAATCTGAGGAATCTTCAAATATCTGAAGGATAGCTATGCATGTATCAGTATTTAAATAAGATGCCAGTGAAATGGTGATCCCATTCAGAGGCCGTTCCCTGCTAAGAAAGAAGAAGAAAACTTAATAAGGCAGGGACAGTTAGCATCACAACTGGTTATCACTCATTATATCACTAATAGATGCTCATCAGTGGAACCTGGAAAAGTTACTGTTTTTGGACTCCCAGAACACGTCTTCCCCCAGGTAGCATTGTCACTGGTCATGTTGTGTGGAAGATTCTGGGCACTGCAATTAGGGTTGCTAGGTTATAATACGCCAGGTCCTACGATCTGAGGGCGGGGAGGGCAACCCTGAAATTTAGGACCTCTTGTAATGTCAGAGGAAGTAGAGTGTGATACATTAAACATCAACCACAGTTGCAAAAGTATGTTATTTTAAATTTTAAAAAATCAAGTTTAAAAAAGGAGGAATATATATATATATATATATATATAGAGAGAGAGAGAGAGAGAGAGAGAGAGAGAGAGAGTGCTTTCAAGGCAGTGCTCTGACCCTGAGATTCTCACCCTAAGAACTGGAGAAAAGGGGCCAGGTCCTGAGATCTGGTAATCCTAGCAGTGATCCAAAAAAGGGACTTCTCAAGCTTTACTCATGACCCTAGCATGGTACCTTTTTTTTTTTCAGTCAAACACTATAGCAATGAACATGTCACAGCAGGAAATATTATTTTTCCTTTGGTACCACGTATTGTACTCTCAATGCTCAGAAAACAAGATATTCCTGTGACAGTACTACCATGAGTGCAAGCATGTGAACTGTACATTTAAAATGGGAAACCTACTGTATGCATTCACTATGCACTAAAGATTTCTGGGAAACCATTACAATTTTTGTTTTTTGTTATATATGCCTGTGGTCCACACTGTCCTGCTTGCAACATGAAGCAGTGGGTGGGCAGGGGAGGCAATCAATTGCAGCTTCTCGACATATCTCCTTTAACATCTGAGTAGGCCATACACAGATTTAGATGAACAGCTGCCCTGAAGGAGTGGCTGTTGGCATGAGTGTACCGGCATGACTTTGCAGCAAAATGAATTTCAGAATCTCTTCTTTTCTGCAATGATATTTCCAAATATTCATAGTAACTGCCTACCGCTTGGTGACTATTCAACTTTTCAGTTGAATATACTCCTAAAAATACAGGAGGTCTATCACAACCAACTGTGGCATCAGCAATGGAGTTGACTTGCTATAATGGTTAAAATGATGGCCTAGGACTTGGGAGATGTAGGGTGAAGTTTCCATTCAGTCACAAAGTGCAATCCTAGCTGAAGCTGAAGAGGGGAAATGTCATGACAGGCTTTCAGATAAAAAGGGGAGGCTGCTGCTAGACTAGAAGCAGGCAGAGAAGACAATGGCCAACAGTGCTATCTAAGGGGTAGAGTGTCAGGTTGACAGGCACCCTAAATAAACTGCAGTTCATAGTATGGGTGGGCAAAGCATTGCAGATGGGCTGCATGTGGCCTATCAAGACTATTGGAAGCCCACTTCGGCAGCTCCCCAGTGGTTCCTCAGTGACCTCCTGCAATTCCCAAGGGTTTCCACCCCAAGTAGCTTCCAGAAGAGGAAGTTCTGTGTTTAAAGGAAGCACAGGGCTTCCCAAACAACATAACACCCTCCGCCCCCAAAGTAAAACAAAACAAAATTGGAAGTCAAGGACATGGGTGGTTCCTGAGGTGACAACTGGGCTCCCAGATAGTGAGAAGCTGCCAACTACTGATACAGATGAGGGACCTTTGAATGTAAAACAATACCAAACACTTACTGCACTATTGCCTAATTGTGTTTTGCAGAACCTTTTTTTTTTTTTTTAAATAAAGCAAACAAAGAAAACAGACTCAAAACTAAATATCATTCTGATACAACTTTTTGGTGGTGGTGAGCTCTCTTAATCTTAACACTGCTTATGGTAAGTGTATCTTAACCCAGCCCTGACAGGAGGATGGTGTTGCTCTCTGCACATGTTTGTGTACCTTCTCAATTGCACTTTCCCTTTCCTTCAGTCCTAGTGTGCAAAGGAGGAGCTGGGGTGCCCATGTCTGTAGCTTTGCTGGTCTAGTTCAGACCCTTTGGGGAGGGGGATTCAGGGGACAGAGAGCCATGGCCACAGAAACAGTAGCATATGAGGAAAGACTACCAGGTAACCTTGGGCCAGTCACACTTTCTCAACCTCAGTGGAAGGTAACTGCAAACCTCCTCTCAATAAATTTTGCCAGGAAATCACCATGATAGTTTCACCTTAGAGTTGCCATAAGTTGGAAGCTACTTGGAGGCACTCAACAACAAGAACACTTACTCTTCTGCTTGTTAGTAGGAGTTTTTGCAGCTAGGTGTCAGCACCACGTCTGCCCAAACACTAGGACCACCCTGGCTATAAGTTCAGGCACAGTCTCTGCTCAAAAATAAGCCCTGCTGATTTCAGTGGAACTCCAAGGAATGGCAGATGACAGAAGGAGCATGGGTATACCACACACACAAGAGTGTTGGTGCTGGCCAATTTGCTGTGCGCAGTTTTAAGTAACAAATTTGAAATTCCAAATGTGCACTGGTGGGGGAGAGCTTCCTCGGGGCATAAAAGGGAGCCCTGATATTTTTAATGGGTAGAAAATAGGTGACAAAGCTGTAAGGCACTGCTACAAAGAGTCCTGAAGCATAAAAAAGTTTAGAATACAAGTATAGTGTTACAGCATTGCTGTTAAGCTTTACATTTAAAAAAGGGGAGGAAAATGGTACTACTTTGAGGTACTACTGTTAAGATTCCTGAGGTTAAAGGGGGAGTGGAGCGAAAAAAAGGAGGCCCCATTGACCCTTTGGGGGTTATTGAGTGTGGGCCTGCAGAACTGGTGCAAACTATAAGTGAACTACAAATAAAACAAGGAAGGGATCCTGAAATGAAATGAATTGGGATGGGCCACAGAAAAGTAAATGAAATATTACATTTCCTTTTCTTATTACTTAATTCTCTCTTCCCCCACATACTCTGTTCTGATGATAATTGTCTTTTACAAATGTAGATTGCTCCTAGATGGGGGAAATGGATCTTGGTAATGTGCTTAACCTCTGAGCAGACATGCAGAGCATTTAGGTGTGGTTGCTATGGCTTACTTCTAAGTAGGCAAGCAAAGATCAATTTTATGATTTTCACAGCCAAAACTGTACTGCACCTATGGTGCCACAATACTTTCAGACAGACATAAACAAAGAGAAGCTTTCAAGAAGTGTGAAAATACATTGTTGTACTTCATACACAGAGAGATTTTTAATGGGGGGAGATCAAACTAGTGTTCTGGTCTTTCTGCCAAGCACAGAACATACACACTATGCTTCTAGTTTTGTTTTTTAATATCCACTCCCAGACTTGTGTGTGTCTGGGAAACCAGCTCAAAACAAAAGCCATATCGCTTCATCTCTGCCATACTTGGCTAGGGCAGTATCCCCAACGTGTCTCCGCTACCAGTTTTCTCACGGGTCATCAAGCGCATAAAACCTGCCAAGGGTTGCTGTTTTCCCAAGGGCATTGCAATGAGGTTTGTGGTCACTCTTGTGGTCACCCTTGACTATGAGATAGTGTCTCCAGCTGCTGGGTTAGAGGTTTCATTTCTGGAGATTCATGTGGAGTGCTTTCCTCCTCCACCCCCACCTTCTTTCTTGTTCTGCAAGCTATACACATTGCTAAGCACTGAACTGAAGAAGTAGGGTAGAAGGTGAACCTGCACAGGCATTTGAAAATAAGCAACCTGTTAATTTTTTTTCTTTAATGTCAAGACATTTTAACCAGCTGCTTTCGGAATGGAACACTCATCCTGTTGTCCAAATTTTAGTTTGGAAACCCTCAGGGGACATAAGCAAATTAGTTCCACAACCATTTATACTAAGGTCAGGGTGGGCTGCTGTCCTCAGCCTTCCTCTGACCTCAGTACTTCCCTGTACTTTCCACCCAGGCATTCCAGCTTGTTCAGCCACAAGCAATCAGCTTCAAGGAAATGGACAGCCTCCTTTCTAAAGATGTCCAGGCCCAGCCATAGAGATGACCAGTAAGAGCCATAATCAGAGGCCTTCCTTCACTTCCATTTCTAAAGAACAATATATAGGAACAGAAAAAGGAAGTAAGAAGGGGGAGGGAGAAAATATAAAATTCCAGCCTCTGACTCCCAAAATTTTTTTTTTACAAGTGCATTTATTTTTTAAAAAGATGTGTCTTTAAAAGAGATGTTAGGAAATAAAACTGAATTATATAAAAGAAATAAAGAAATAACGTAAGAAAGAAAGACTACATAGAACTCAGCTCATCACTGTGTGCTACTTTTTCTACAGTACAATCCATTGTTAAACTCTTGTACCTTATTATTATTGAGATACAGTCTATTTGCAGTGGTTTAACTAAGTGGCTGAGGACTACATGGATTCTCTTGTTTTAATTCACTGACACCTTTTGATCTTGATAAGGCTATTAAACAATTTTCAGCACTGCATTCTGTTTTATCTACAAAAGGGGTACCATACCGGTCAGGTAAAAGAAAGGCAAGTATCAGTGGCTGGTATATGAAGGATTGGAAGTTGGTTCATAAGGCTGTTCTACTCTTTTTGGACTTCCTGTCTTTATGGTAGGGATGGGAAATTTGTGCTCCCTCCAATGATGCTGGGCAGGAACTCACCATTGGCTATGCTGGATAAAGATTATGGGAGTTGCAGTCCAACAATATCTGGAAGGTCACTCACTTCTGCTCTAAGACCTTCCAATCCTCATTCTGCAACAAATGGGACTCTGCTAATCCACACCCTTCAACATTTCATGGCTGAAAACTGGGATAGCACGCACAAGCAACATCAGAGTGTAGTCTTGCCTGCAAAAGTCCTTGACGAGGAACAACACACAACCTAGAAGAGGCTGCAGCAGTTTGCTTTTCCCTGAGTCTACAGAGAAGGGCAAGACTCTGCTTCCTCCCTTCTTTTCTCCCCTGCTGATTTAACTGAGTACAAACTATTCCTGCACTTTGAACTCAGTTAGTTTTCAACAACTGAAGTAAACTGAGGATAAACGGGGAAAGTGGGAGGAGGACAGCAAACTGGGACATTTTTAAAAGCAGATGAAAAAGAATGATGCCAAACTGGAACAGTTGTAGGGAGTGCTAATGCTGGTTCCCAAGTGGATTAAGATGTGTTGAACCTCTGATCTATCTAGATTATGTAAAACTTGAAATTTAGTAAATCTGGTGATATCATTAATATACATGTATGTTAAACATTGAGAGGCCCCTTATAACCTGAAACCATGAACTATAGTTTACTTAATATCTGACTCCCTGGCACACTGAAAACTCAGCATGCATACATCACTTCTCTAGCTGTCCATGTAAACATTTTACATTACCTTAAATTGAAAAGGTGCAGACTATCTCCTCTCATAGAAGATCCAAATCTCACCTTTAGGAGATTCAAGTGCTACCAGGCCATACCTTCTGTTGCCTGTTTCAGAAGACTAAAGTTCTATAAAACTCTGAAGACCAGATGCTACAACTTCACAGTGTCTCTTATCTTGGTCATTTTTGCTTTGGAAACTACATAGGACCTTATTTTCTACACTCAAACAGTGCATGCCTTGTTGGTCTAAAGAACACTTTTGAGATTTCAATGTTTGATTTAGAGTGCTTTTCTTCTTTTTACTGTAGCCAAAAAATGAGAAAACAACTCCTGTTATTTTTCTGTTAATCCCCTTTCTTGTACATCCCACTTGTAATGTGTGTGTGGGAACCTTTAATTATGGGATCTCTATTTTTCTTTGTCCCTGGACAAGAGTGGGAGGAGGAAGAAATTTTGCCTTTCTTTGCTCTGCACAGTAATTTTGACCAGGTCTCCTGATGCAGAAATAATGGGTGGCAATTATTTATCTTCCTCCCCTGGGTAGTCATTTTGTATATAATTTCCCATTTTCTCATCTGAATTTACACTTGAAATAATTATCATAGATTGCCTGAAACAGCTCTGGATCTCTGATCATCAAGTTACAAGTGATACAAGTGATACCACTACTGAAAGCTAGATAATGTTTCAATATCCCATCAGACAATATTAGCAACCCATATTTCTATTTTCTTGATTTTGTTTCTTCTCAGTTCTTCGAAAGACTATTGTTAGCTGCATGAAATAAAGACAAAGAGGACCTGCCTGTTAGGTGTAATGGTACAGAATCAAATGTCTGATCCATTTTGCCTTGTGCAAAAACTTTGGTCCACAAGACCTACCAATCCATAAAAAGAACAACATAATAGCTCTCTGTTGGTGGCTTTCTTTCTGCCACGACTGTTTCATTTTTGGTCCACAGGATCCTTAGTTCCACTCTGAAGAAGACACACACTCTTTTTTTATGATTATAGACACCTCTTGAACTCTCTCTAGAAACTAGTAAATGGGGACATGGATATTCTTAACCTGTAGCATAATGGGGAATTCCTGAGGGAGAATGGAGCAGAAAATAAAAAACTAACTCCTCCCACTTGAAGCAATGAGGTTCTTAAAAAATTATTCCCTTATTGTTGTTTATTTTCTTCATGTTTCAAATCATATAAGGAAATAGAAAACCAGAGGAGTCTCATATCTTAAAGTTCTTTTATCATCACTTGTAACTGGAAATGGTAGCATGGGGTAAGTTTTTAGCTAGCTTTTGCCAATGTGAATCAAAGCTATCAACTGATTTTCCTTCTGCCCACAGTATGGTGTGTCTTGTTCTTAATGTCTTTTATTCAGCAACACATATGGGCTTCCATGGGAGGTCATCCTTTCCCTCCACTACGTTTCCCACACAAATGGACCAGCCCTGAATGACAAAATCTAACATTGCCTTCACATATATAATTTCTTTTAGACAGATGCAGATGCTAGCTCAGATAACTCTAACAACATAGGCCTTTTCAAAGGTGGTATATTTTAAAATAAATTAACTCCATCCTTTTTATAATGTTCTCCCTCATAGAGCTGTTTTTTCTGTCAACATCACCACTTGTGTTCCAGCTTTCATCAGATGAGGTGCAAGATGCATAGAGACTGCAGAAGTTATGACCACATTTCTACCAGGACCCATCTTCTAAGGTTACAAAAAAATCAAGAGACATTTTAACTTCTGTATGTGACTGTATCATACACTTCCTGTGCATTACTTTTTCCCCTACCATTTGGTAAACTATTTAACTTTTCTTATTTTTGTGTTATTTAACGTGAGTCCTTATCTATTTGAGGGCCAGCGTGCTGTAATTGTTTGAGAGTTGGGTTCAAATTCCCACTCAGGCGTGGAAATTCACTGACTGACCCTGGGCATGTCATTTTTTCTCTACCACAGAGGAAGGCAATGGAAATCCCTCTGAACAAATCTTGCCAAGAAAACCCTGTCATAGGTTCACCACAGGAGAGCCATAAGTTGGAAAGAAAGAACCACCACGGCCACCTAAGTATTTATGTCCTATCACTCTCAATAGCCTTACATTTTTTAGAAAAAAAATGCACTAAAATAATCTATTCAATTCCCCCACAACTTAATAATTATGTATGATTTATCCCAATTTGCAGAACATCTTTTAAAGAAGGCATGAGATGAGTAGTGAGATGAAAAAATTCCTAACTTTCCCAAATTCTGTAAGTATTACTATTATTCTTTCCACATGTTTTTGCTTGCTATATTGTTAGATAACTGAAAGATAGATGAGGCACAGATTTACTGCCTTCAATTGTCTGAAATGTCTAGTGGTCAGAAACATTTAGTGGCTAGGATGGATGAATCAGTTACTTTTTGTCTCTTTCTGTTTATCCTCCTACCCCAGTCTTATATTCAATTTGTTCTGAGCTTTAAACATTTTTCCACTCTAATGTTCAGTTCATTCTAAATACCGAAAAATTTTAAATAGTTACATGAGCACTTGTAGGCATTTTTATGTATAATTCCCTTAAGAAGTACGTTTTTGTTTCCTATTTTAAGTAATATAGATATGTACACACACACATGCATGCACACGCACATGCATGCACATGCATGCACACGCACGCACACACATGCAATTTTCCTAATAAAATGCATTTGTGAACATTATTTTCATAAATAGCTCAATTTGGGGTACTGTTTTCTCTAACATATATAATGCTGTATGCATATTTTTCCCCACTGGCAAGCTCCATTTGGAGGAGTGAGAATTTCAGAGTACAACTCAGTTTCAATTTGCACATTAATCTGCATTCATAGTGAAGTGAAAACTATATAAACTTTCGTCCTTTCACTCACAGAGCAATAGGTCTCAACATATTTTTCTCTTGTAGGTGCTGTTCATTTGAGGATCCAGCACAAGGGAATTTGCCTTGCAGGTTTTCCAGGTCTAACAACAATAACTTCTGGTGTGGTACATCATGGACTTTTCCATTATTCATCTGGATCATCTTCTCCAGACTAACCTCGTGTGAAATCTGAAATATCTTACAGGGCAGTGAACCAGGACAAGGATTCTCAAAGGTTGTTTTAGTGGGTTACATATAATCAAGTCTATATAAGGGCCTAAGTAAACTATCACTAGACAGATGATTTGGTTGGTGGCAATTGCTCTTGCCTGAGGCCTACGGGGAGACAAATGAAAAGGTGTCAAACTGGACATACAGACTCACCACAACATGGTTAAGTTCTCAAAAATCCCACAGAAATGGTGGTAGGTAAAAAAATGGTCATTCAGTAACACTCATGTGAAGAGCTCACACCTATCCTTTTTACATCCATGAAACACATGTACAAAAGCTGAATGCTACCAGCTCATGCTACCAACTTGCACAACTGAAACTAAGATCCATCTTAAAAGCTGACTTTGAGAATCACTGAATTACAAGCAGATTTCATCCAACCCAACAATTTTATGGTTCTATTGTGTGTGGTCTTGAACTCTGTATAGTTTGGAATGGCTTCAATTAGATCACAAGCCATGGGACCCAAGCTGACCCAGACCAGATGGGCAGATGGACTGCATGGGTTGCCTTCCCTCCCTGGAGATCTTTATCCAATCCTTGACCTTAAGGTTGCATTTGGCAGTGACCACTGGTTTGTAGCAAGCAAAAGACAAAGGACAGCATTCATAGTGTGCCAACAAGGATGACCAATGAAGTCACTTTGGTACAGAAAGTACTTTGTTCTGCTGGCCTCTGTACTGGTGTGACACTCAGACTGAGGGACCTGACGGTGCCCTAGGCTCAGTGTTGCTGGAACCAGGCTCACAGAGACAGCGTGATGAGTCACAGTTTCATCTGAATGTTTGACATCTAGGCTGAGAAGTCAAAATAAAGGAATGACTAGTGAGATCATCTCTCTGTGCACAGTACCTTTGAGGTTTGCTCTATGCTTTCGTTTCTTTGAAGGCCATTAGGTCACATAACTGTATGCTTCATCCCAGGGCACATTTCTCTTGTTCTTTGTCACAGATCACCCAGTAGGACACTGCCCACCATCACCTCAGCACACCTCAACACTTGCTGGAATTAGGGAAGTCTTTTATTCCTGAGATAGCTGTTCTTACAGACAGCTCTGCACATTAAAGGAGAAAATCTCATATTCACATTCAGTAGCAGGACTTTATTTTGGGACCATAATACAGTGGTAGAACATAAGTTTTGTATGCTGAAGGACCTAGGTTCAACCCCTAGCATCTCCAGCAAGCAATGGAAAAGGCCACTGCCTGAGACTCTGGTGAGCCACTGTCAGAGTACACAATGCTGGACAAATAGACCAAGCTGATAAAAGATGGCTTCTGACATTCCTAATTAATTTGAATGAAATTCCCTGCAGAAATCATTCTATGCTAATACTGGGGCAAGGCGTGATTGGAGGCAAAGTCTCTGCCATAGACATAACTCTTGCTGTACTGAAATCTGCCCCATTTGATTATTAACCCTTCAAACCTACAGCTTACTTATTTTTGAGGGGGATTCTAATCCCAGCTGTGATGCAAGGTCCTTGTAGTTTAATAAGAGTAGACAGCCCAAGAGACCTTCAAAGAGAAAAGCTTTTTGTCTGTTGGGCTCTTCAGAAGCAGCAGGAGCAAGAAAGAATTCTCCATTAGCCTGAGAAATGCCAAGGCTAATAAGATAGTCGGTGCTGCCAGACACTAACCACTACATCTCAAACACGATGTGGGTGGACAATTCCAGGGTGCATGCAGGGAACAACATGAAAATGAATTTCCATTCTATTTTCAGGGAGGAGGACTTCTGGAGATGCAGTATTACTCAGCCTGCCCCCTTTGTCCTCCCTCCCCAAGCCTGCATAGCAGCCTAAGCCTCAGGCAGCCACCACCACGACAGTGGGGAAAATGGCACGATGGCTCTTCATCCAGCACATCAGCAGAGAGTTCGCCACTGGGTCTTGGCTTTAATGAGGATTGACTAGATGGGGTGAAACACCAGCAATCTGCTTCTGAACTAGGTAAAGCTGCTCATAATTGGTCCAAGCCTCAGGCTATTGGCCCTGGGGACCCCCTCCCTCAACTAATTGGATCATTAGCATATTTCTTCATAACAAGGCTTTAGGGGAAGGATTTCAAAGGCAAAGACTTGATTTTTTAAAAAATTATTTCCTTTTCATTCTAAAGCAAGCTATCTCACATTTTCAAGCGTCAATACATACACACAGCAAGAAATAGCCCCAAAAGTCCGAAGTTTGTGCTCATTCACACTTGTGGACAGAACTTGGAAAAATTAGCTTTTTTGGATGACCCGTCCCAAAATCTTCCAACAATAGCCATGTTGGCTGAGGACTCTGGGATTTTTAGCCTGAAAAAAATAACTTTTCCAAGCTCTGCTTGTAGGTTACTGCACCACAAGTTATGAATTTATCATTCAGAGCTGCTTCAAATAATATGCATATCCTGTATGTAAAGCACATACATGTAGAAACATGAATGAAAGATACTTGTAGGTTGTGAGATGTAACAAGTGTGTAACTGTTTCACAGCATGTTTAAGCACACTGTCCAATTATGAATTCATTAGGAAATAGACAGATGACTGCCTATCTACAATTTATAAGTTGGTTTCACCCATTTTTCTACTTGAAAAATAATATGCGTGTAGGAAACAAGGCTGGCCTGCCACAATTTGCCATGTAAAGTGAAAGACAAGGTGGCACCCTTTCCTGTTCCATGTATAGAAGCCAACGGCCTCAATTGTTGAACCTTACTTCAACACTGGTGATCAGGAGCAGCCCAAGACACAGTTGCCTCTTGAGGCAGCAGCAAGAGGGCAGCATTCCATGTAGCAGAACTGACTGGACTGGCAGTTGCATCTTTCTCCACCACTGGTACTGGAGTAACATCCGTCACCTTACTTGAAGGCAGCAGTCTGACTTAGTGGATAAAGGATAAACTATGTGATCCATACTCATTCCCTCCGATAGTCTGCTGCTACTTCCTGGTAGCTGCCTCTAGAGGTGACTGCTCACGCTGCCTCATGGTAGAGGCAGCCCTTCTAGTGATGACCTCTGTCACATTTGTAAGCAGTAGGTTAGCTTTGCAGCATGAAGCAGCCACAAGGTACACACAGCTCTGCTGCGCCTGGCCTGCATCCCAAGATGGATGGGGTAAAGTCCTTGTTTACTTCTAAAGGAGGATTTCATCCTGCAATTGCCCTTCCTCAAACACAACGTTTTAAGTGAGAATCCAGTTGCCTACATTTGTAACATTTTGTTCTTTGCCAGCTTTTTTCTCACCAGGAAAAAAAAAATGAATGAAAGAAAAATATTGTGCATGCTAAGGAAAGAGACTATATGCTTCCATTTCTGCTTTGCACAAGTCTGTCTTCAAAGCAAGACCTGCACTGTGGTCTGTGTTTAGTCTATCATGAGCTTCTGTCCACCACTGCTCATTTTCATGAAGCGACAAATCATCACTGGTCATTATATTACATCTGAACTGAACTATAGGAGGTTAAAACAAAAAATCACCCAATAGATACAGGAAGTTTGGAACACTGCAAAACATGGAGGGCCACATTCATCAAATGAGTCACCACCACCCGCAAAGATTTGGTGGCCTCAGAGGTCATCCCCACTAGCAGAGCTCCTGCACAGTTTCCATGTGGAGTGGAAGCGCTGACCTTGGAGGCTTCCCATCTCCTCCATCCAATTACTGGCCTTGGCTATCCACAAGTCTCTTGCAGATATCAGGTTGAGATTATAGCTATCTATAATAAGTTAATGATGTTTTGGCTCTGAGCCACTTCTCTCTGTGGCTCTCCAGATGTCACGAGGAGGCAGTCCGTTGCTGTAGGTTTTCATTAAGGAGGCACCATCCCTTCCCAAAATGACAGAGGGAGAATTTTTGGTTGCTGCTGGTGGTTTCCCTCCCCTTCCCCACAAAAGGTCTGTTTTAAGCTACAATAACATTTTAAAAACATGAAACAAAATATCCCCTGTTCTGATGATCCAAACTAATCTAAACCTCTCAGCTGTCCTACTATCTGCCTTGCAAGGGCTCTCTCTCTGGTCTTTGTCCAGGAATGAACATTCAGCCTTGAGGGAGATGGATAAGTGCCAGTGTTTTTACTGCTGTTTTAAAGGGCAGAAGTGAAAAGTTAAAAGGTTTCCTCTCCCATCCCTTCCATTTGAAGTCTCAAAATGGCCACTGGGTCACACAACAAGGCCAACAAAATGCAACGGATGTTTCTCCTTCTGCTCTGCTGAAGGAGAAAAGCTCTCTGAATTGGCAGACTAGCTTTTTTGAGGGGGGGGGTTTGCTTCTCCCTAATCCACACTGGCACACCTTCTGAGACCCATTCAAATGTTGAACAAGCAGGTCAAACTCAAAACAATACTTATATTCAACAATGGTTATGGATTTAGAAAGACAAAACCTGTATGAGTAGTCATTGCATGTCCTAGTGTAACTTCTCTGTCTTTACCTTTGTATGTCTTATTATGAAAGAAGATCTGTACAAATGTTTGAGGGGAAAAAAGATTCAAATCATGCTGGATTAGAAAAGCAGTTAAGAGAACAGAATTAAGATGTCTTAGCGTGTGTAACTTTCCCCCCTATTTAAATCATCAGCAGACCCTCTTTGATGTTCTAAATGCTCACTATCAAACCAGTACAGTCAGGTTTACTTGGTCTTACAAAGTCAGAAACTACCAGGAGGCAAATTAGATAATATCATTTCTTAGATTAATTGCTTTTTAAATGAAAGCAAGTTTATTCAGCTTCAGATTCCTGCCCTCAAATGGATGTTTAGAATCAAAGAATTTTTGAAAAAAATAACATACTTGCTATTGTAGCATGACTGGCTTTATCCAGCTATGTTGATACCCCTTTCAGTAGTAAAATGAGACAGAAACTCAGAAATTTGCAGAGATTTCCATTCCTGGCATTCTCCCTTGAGAATGGTATTATGTGAAGGACCAAGAAGTTGACTTGCCAACATATTCAACACCCACTAATCAGACACCAATTTTGCTAAGCTGTCCCAAGGAAACAACACCAGTCAGACAAAGCCAGTAACAATAGCTTCAGACCTCACAGCAACAGATTCCAATTGGACCAAACCTCAAAACTTCCTCCTCTTGAGGAAACCTCTACTCTTGAGGGGCATCTTCTATCTAAGGAGACTTCCATCTCCTGCACAGCTTGGTGTCTGCCACTTAGTGATGCAACATGATATTGCAGGCTACTGTTGTGGGCCTTCAAGTCATTTCCAGCTTATGGCAACCCTCAGGCAAACCTATCACAGGGGTTTCTTGGTCAAAATCTGTTCAAAGGTTTGCCTTTGCATTTGAGAGAATGCGACTTGCTGAAGTTTACCCAGTGGATTTCCATGGGTGAATGGGGATTTGAAGCCTCTGAAGTTGTAGTTCAATGCTCAGACCACTATACAACACTGGCTCTCACTGTGGGCTTTGGACAGATACTAATTTATCAAAATTAACTATTTAGTTTTAGAAACAAAATAACCCTAAGATGCAAATTCCCAGGGTGCCCTTAGTATTCATGTCAACTTTCAGATATCTAAGTTTCACAGTCTTTGAGGCTTGATGGAGATATCCAAGAGAGACGCTCCATTTCATTCCAGTCCATTCCATTCCATTCCATTCCAGTTATTGTTAAAAAGTTGTCAAAGTGCAACCTGAGCATCAGTATGTTTGGGTCAAATGGCTAGCAGTTGGATGTGTACCTGGTGCAATCTCACAACCACTTGAGTGCGTAATGATGCTTGGAACCATCCAATCAATACTGATAACATACTAACTCTGCACATGGATGGAGGCCCACACTTTCTGCAGTGGTGCTGTGTTAAACAAGGGCCAGGTTTATCTGTGGAATGTGGTGCAGAAAACAAATACTTCAGTTTGTGCTGCACGCTGAATGGATCTGCTAGAACTATGTTTCACACAGAGCTTGGAAACTTACTTTAAGAAGCAATGAATTAAATTATAGACCCAAGGCCCGCAAAGTAGTCAGTTGTTGCTATGGCCACTTAAAAACAATAAAACAACTCATCTTAATTACTGTAAAAATATGAATGCTCCCATTATGGCACAAAAACATATTCTCCTTGCATCCATATCATTTTCCTATCCAGCTCCACACCCACAAAAACAGAGCACTTGGAGGTGGCAGCAGCAGGCACTGTATGAACCAGTAAGTGGTATTATTCAGTCATAGGCTTGCCAGTTCAGGATTGTCCCAGGCGCTGAGGTCTCTGAGCCAAATCCTAGGGGCAGCCCCTTGTAATGCTATTAAGTATCATGTAGTAACTAAGTAGTAACCACAGTTGTACACAACTTGTCATTCAAATACACACCCATCCACCCACATTTTCCTGTTTGCCAACTAAAACCTAGCTAAAAGAGCTGTTCCCAAATCAAGGAGAAATAAGGAGATTATTCCTTCCCAGTTAGGAGATAGGATAAGACGCATTTAATCTAGCCTGCTTGCTTCTGGCTAGAATCTGGAAGGTGAGTCCTGGTGCCATAATGACTTGGGGGTAAGCTAACTAAGTAAATCCACAGAGTCTCAGAGGTGCTTAGCAAGATCCAGCAACAAATCAATGAAGACTTGAATATCATAAAAAACTATTGTTCTCCTGTCCGAGCTGGAGATTTTAACAGAGCTCTTTCATCATGCCCAGGGCTGAGTCCACCAAAACTGGAGAATTTGCACCTTTGTCTCCTGCTTGGAGACAAAGACAAACAATGGACACCTGTGTGGCCAGGTCCTGAGATCTGGCAACTCTGTTCAGCTACCAGTATTGAGATTGCACTATCATATGCTTTTTTCTTGGGAATTAATTACAAAAAAAAGGAATTAATTACAAATTATTAGTAACTAGTCATTCCCAGCTCTGTTTCATAATATAAAGCACCACGTAGGATATATGTAGTGGCTTCTGTGATAAGTCATTAGGGCTTGTCCAAACAACAGCTTTCCATATGGCAGTTATTCCTCTACAGTTGTAAATCAAAAAGTTTAAAAAGCCTGTGTGAAAAACAAACTTTTATACACAAGCTCTGTGTGGAAGCAGGATGTGAAAGGGGCAGGGGAGAGGCAGAATGGGAAGAGACCAGTGGCTTCTCACACAATTTTCTGGTTAGGATTTGGTTCCTAGTGCTGGTTCTGCTGGGTTTGCCCCTTCTGTGTTCTTTGGGCTAGTAGAGAACGGATCAGCATGCTCCTTGTCTGACTTGGAGGTAGCCAGAGGTTGGCTGAATAAGCACAACTAACATTTCACACTCCCTGTTCCCGAAGAACCTTATGTTGCCAGTTGTCCAGTCTCAGGAGAAATGCAATTCTCCACATCATGGAACTTGCAAGAAGTGAGTCAAAAGAGATGAAAAAATCCCACGCACATTTACAAAGGGATGAAAAGGGCAGCACTCCTTCCTGAGCAGCTCAAAATAGCCAAGGGTAGTGGGAGGAGATAAGCCCTAAGCACAGATGAATTTGATTTGATTATTCTCTCCATGCTACAGATTCCAGGGAGTTGGCTTGGCCGTCTTGTTTGGGATTTAAGGGCGGCTTTGTTTAAAGCTGACTCCAGCTCTTTGGCTATGACCTATGGTGACTGAAAAATCAAATCAAACTGGCCTAGCTTTTCTATTAGTTTTTTTTTTAAAGCAGTGCCTTCAAAGGGAAAGGCTAGACCATCCTCCACAAATTGGGACAGATAGGCTTTGTTGCATAGCCTTAAACATGCATGGCTTCCCAGAAAAGATCTAAGGCACTCACTGGTATTGTCCACACCCAGATTAGCTGAAGTTGAGCCTCACTCCCAAGCTATTCTGAATTGTTTAACTCATATATATGTGAACATGTCAAGGATCCTTTCCCTGTGCCAGTCAAAAAGGGACATACTTACCATGAAGTTTGAATATGGATAAGAATATCTCCTGCCTCCCCACTTATATTCAGGAGACAACCACAGGGCTCTTCTTTGAGGAATCAGAGGCACTGAGTCTGCATTGCTTCTCCACCAGTGATCCATAACAATTATTCCTAATGCTGCTATACTGCTTTAGAGTGTTCAGAGAGTTACAGCTGTCATTTGAAAATCACTTTCAGTAACCTGTACAATACCCCTATATGGTAGATAAGCCTTCTTGTCTTCATAATGCAGAGAATGGAGAAAAGAGCTGGGCTAGACAGTGAGTGGATTAAACCTCTTGTGAGACAGTGCTTAAGATCAGAACTTGGTAAACTTGCATTTTGGAATACAGCTCCCAGAATCCCCTACCAGCATAGCCATTGCTTTCTTGGTTTTGGGTTTTTGAGAGGTGCAGTCCAAAAACAAAGGAGACTTTTACAGGTTCTGACTGAATGAAACATTAACCAAGGACTGTATAGCCTTGATTTTTAACAATAATAATACATCTGCTTCAGCATGTCCAGGATGAGCTGTATATTTTGTATGGCCAGGTTTCTACCAGGTATTATGAGAAGGGGCCAGGATCAGCATCTGATATTTTTAGGGGATTACTAAGAGTTATATACCCCAGTGGCTTGGAACCCACCATTTCAAATTATCCACAGTGCCTCAGAGTACCAAACACAACACCTCTTTTGGGCATTAAACACAGTACCTCAGTGAGAAAAAGCCCATTTTTCTGAGATTCCTTCAAACCCAAAATTAGTCTTGTTATGGGAGAAGAGGTAAAGTACATCTTTTGTGCAGATACACCCCATACTTTCAGTTGCATCAAGAGAAAAGCAAAGCTGCCATCTGGCATTTCTTTGTGTCATCATTTCTCTATATACCTAGATCCAGTGGGCTCAAGGAATAGGGTGGGTGGTGACACAGGAGACATAAAGTGGGGCTTTGAATATCAGGTGCTGTAGACTATATTTCAGAAGAAGGAATTGGTAAACCACTTCTGAGTATTCCTTGCCTATGAAAACCTTGTGAAATTCATGGAGTTGTCATTAGTCAATAGGCAACTTTAAGGGAGACACACACACACATATGCGCATAGAACTAAACTGCATTTTAAGAGACGAAATTTGTTTTCAACTTACTTATCTTATCTTCACTCTATTCCCTGGTCATTTGTAGACTTTAGCACCACATGAAAAATGAGAAAGCTTGCAGGGCTTCCGTGCCTTAAAAGCTGTTTGGCAGAAATTAAACTTGCAAAATCTCAGTGCTTGGGAAAGTGATACAAGTTGAATTTCTGCGTAGGTGCTGCCATAAAACCACACATCTCTCACCACAAGTAAACCCAAACAATATTATGAACATTCCCCCTGCACCCCTGTATCATACAAATCTGTCAGAAAGTTTGGGACTAAGTGATTCATGGAGATGTCAAACACAGAAACCTGAACCTTGGGTTCTTCCACACTATGCGGTTGTAATGCTATTGTTCCACTTAGTTTGATCCTATGGAAACCTTGAATTTGCAGTTTAGGGAGGGATATTTAGAATTAGAATTTAGAGAGCTCTAATTCTGCACCAGACTACAAGTTCCAGGATTCCACCGGATGCAGCCATGTCTTTTAAGCTGGAATGATAGTGCTATAATTGTGTAGTTTGAAAGAGCAGATTTGAATGCACAAGTTATTCAAGATCCCCTCTGACTGAAAAAAAAAATCTCAATAACGTTATACAAGAGATGCACAGAAAGATTACAACACCTCCATACCAAGCACAAATCTGAAAGTTAGCTTTTGTAAACGTATTAGTTCTGTTCAGGTCTATTGCTCCCAAGCCTTCCATCCCTTACTTCCCTGTATTGAGAAGGAATGTCTAAAGAGGAACCCTTAATTGTTTTTGGATAAATGGAGCTAGAAAACTCGTTGTAGGGTTGAGGACATGCTATTGGCCTAGGGACTGAATTATAATCTGGGAAGGGCCTTGAGACAATCTTCTAGAAGTACATGGGAATAAGAGCACAGAATGAGGCCGAAGTAAATTGATCAGGACCAGATGTAAATCTTGCTAATTTGCTCCAGAGCAAAAACTTTCAGGTATTCAAAAGCTTGCCAGTAAGCAAACCAAGGCTCCTCTTTTATGTAAACTTTGGCAGTCTGCAAACCAGAGTATTCCTGTTCTATAAAAAAGCTTGCCAGTCAGCCAGCAAAAGATTCTGGTTAATGCAAAATCGAGAACTGTTCTGTGTGAAACCCTGAAATTCTGCAATCCAGAGTTTCTGCTGTATGAATAACCTTCCGGAGCTAGAACTCAGAGCTCATGACATCACAAAACCATGTGTGTGTATATCTGCCTTCAAGTTGCTGTCAACCTATAGTAACCCCATGAATTTCATAGGATTTTGTTAGGCAAGGAAGACTCACATGTGGCTTGTCAGTTCCTTCTGTGAAATATAGTTTATAGCACCTGGTATTTGTTGTTGATCTCCCATCCAAGTACTAATTGGGGCTTACCCTACTCAGCTTCTAAGATTAGAGAGGATTTGGTGTTTTTAGTTTCTTATCTCTGCTCTTGATCACTGATTACAAATAGGGGCAAAAGAAGCTCTGCTACTAATCGGGAATCCATGGGGCTTAATTAGGCTGGCAGAATAAACTTTTCCCTCCTCTCCTCTAGGATGTCAGGAAGGAAGAACAGATGACAAAAAATTTTAGTTCACTTTTGAGATGAACGTATTCAAATGTACAAATTCTTCACATTCAGGGTGGAAAGAATTTGTGATTTTAACTTTTAAATTTTGGGAGAAACCAAAACAAGAGTCAACCGTCCAGGTTCAGGGCTTTGAGTACTTAAGTATGTCCTTAAAAGTCCAGTTTTGAATCCCTGCATATTCAGCTGTCTTAATTGGAAATTAAGGTGGCCACTTATTTTTTTTAGCGGTTTCCCCAATTTTTATACCCATAGAGAAGGCAAGGTCAACATAGTCCTCTTTATCCTTGATATACTTTGTACCTTGGATTTGTCCAGTACAAATGGAGTATAATTTCTTCTTAATCCAATTTTGGAAATATGTACCAAAATTCACGCATTTCTTCATATGAAGAAAGAACAGGAGGATTAAAAAAAAAACGAGAATCAAAGAAAGAAACTGACAGATTTTCCCATCGCTGTCAGGAACTCTGTACAACTTGGATTTGTAATGCACTGTAATAGTCTTCAGACAAACACAGTCATAGTTTCTTCTAAGACCTTCCTTGTCAACTTAATGATGTTGGGGTTAACGTATGCATTTCTTCATGCATACAGTTGTTGAAGAGCAATTGTGAAGAGCATACTGTCCAACTATTCTGATTTGGCAAGGATAGTCCAGTTGTTCCTCTCTCAACCCACTTTTGCAGCTGCTTTAAAAAAGTTCTGATTTCTCTCTCCACCTCCCACTTTCCCACTTTGTCTATGGCTTGCCTCTATTGGTACAAATTGGGTTCAAAAGGCAGAAGTAGTCTGTACTCAACTCAGCATAGGGGAGAGGATAGGAGGGGGCAGAGTCTTGCCCTTCCCAGTGGGCTCAGGCAAAAGCAAACTATTGCAGCCTGTCCTTGCTTCTGTATTCTTCTTCATTAATAACATCTGCCATCTTGACCACCCTCTGATATTGGTCACATGTCTCCTGGTTTTCATCCGTGGAATGTTGGAGGATGAAGTCCCAAGTTAAAAACTTAGTTCAGCCATGAATTCACTGTGTAGACTAAAGCAAGTCAGATTCTTATGTTCTATTTTGACTGTCTGTGAAATGGGACCATTCAGGACTCATTCTAAAGAGTGGGAATGTTAGAGTAAGCAGAGCACAGACACACATATCTCTTTAGCTTTGTGAATCTGTTCTGAAGAACTAGCCACATGTCTGAACTCTGTGGGACAAAGTAAGATCGCAGGGACAGATGGCTATTACAAGAGGCAAGATGGCTGTGCGACAGGGTAGCTGGCAAAAGAGCTAATGCGAAGCAGGTTAAGGATCTGTCTGTGTGTTGCGAGACAGGATAGATTCTCCCCAGGAAACTAGAGGGGAGATTGGTGAATAATATAGCTTGTATTATATTAAAAGATAAAAATCCCCCTTTAATTTGTAATATCCCAAAATATTAATTAGGAGTAGCTTTAGTGATTTTCCTGTGTTCTAGCCAAGAAGCAGACAGTATAACATGTGCTGAAACTCCTATCATCCCGCGACATAAGGATCTATCTATTTCTTATCTATTTATCTTGTTAAGTGTGATTGGTGGGTTTAGATACACACTGTTTTGTTTTGTATTGCTTTTTCTATCTTTCACTTGATTTTTTTTTGTTTTTTTTTTGTTTTTTTTTTGTTGTTTTCTGTTTTTATTGTTGTTATTTATATGTGTATATGTATCATTAGGGAAGGAATCGATTCATGGTGTGGCCATTTCCACACTAGACTGTTATAGTGCTATTATTCCACGTTCAACATCCTATGGAATCCTGGGGTTTGCAGTTTAGGGAGAGGTTTCAAAAGCCCCTCCCTAAACTGAAAACCCCAGGATTCCATAGGATGTTGAAAGTAGAATAATAGTGCTGTAACAGTCTAGTGTGGAAAGAGTTTGGTATATGGAGGCACTTTTGAACCATTAAAAAAAAGACTTCAGTGAAGACAGAGGATTCAACCAAAGGATAATAATGAAGGAGTTCAGAGCAATGAAAGCAGTGGAATTGCTTCACCAAGAAAGAGAAAAGGAAATTAAGAATGGTAGCCAGATGACAAGATGATTCAAGTTCAGATGCGAAGACTGCTAGAGTTGGATCTAGAGTTTGGAAAAGCTACTTATCATTAAGAAGGTTGTGGCTGGTGAATACTACTTGTCATTGCTCCTGTTTGTTCTTGGCTTATGCCTTAATCTTATCCAAAAAAAAAAAAAATTAAAAATAAAAAGAAGCCAGGATGCTGGGTTCTGATCCAGAGATCTGAAAGTTTTCCTCTTTGTATTATAACACCCCAGAATCCCCAACCAGCATGACCAGTGATTTTTCAATAAGCAATCCATAGACTGAAGGTCAGTGGTTTGCTTAGCTACTCCAACCTGCAGTGGGAATGAGCAGGCAACACACAACATCAAACTGCCTAGGTTCCTCCCAATAAACCAGGATGGAAATAATTTTGGTGTATTAGGTTTACCAAATATGCCCAATTTTATATGAATACATATAAATATGAATATATGAATAAAGTCAGAAAAGCCAGAAAGATCCCTCTTTCGGGGGTTCTACCTCACATCTCCTTATTCCCGCCCCTAAACTATTGGTTGCCGTTTCTGCTTGGTCTTTCCAAAGGGCCTATCTTGATGCTCAGAGCTTGTGCTGAGTTAAGTCTGACAAATGGAACAGGAAAACGGGCAGCTCCAATGCTATTTCCTTTGCCTCATGGGATGAATGGGGGCTGTGAGCCATGGAATTCAGCTGACTCAAGCCAGACAGGAAATGGTGTTAAACCTTCCCCATCAATATGAAATAAAACAGGGGCCGAGGCAGAGAGGCTGTTGCGTGACTCATGTAAAATAGGGGTGGCTGTGTGAGCCTCCAACGTTACTTTCAGTAACCTGGGAGGATGTTTAGTTAGAGAAAGTGGCAGAGGAGCAGAAACAGCTGCAGGCGGAAAAATATCTCTTAGACGACAGCAGCATGACATGACGGACGCCCACATTTATAGTTTTCCAGTTATGCTCCCATTATTATACTCCTAATTTCCTTCCTATTGCTCAGAAACAAATCTACTTAAAGATAGATTCTGTCTTTAACCCCCCTCCAAAAAAATTCACTTTCACTTTTTTAGTGTCTTTACCTCTTGTCCCTGCCCCTACTCCTTATAAATCACACTAACAGAACAGTCCCATCATTGAGCTATGCTTGCTCAGTTGGACATAAATCAGAATCTTATGTTTGTTGCTCAGGAGAGGGGGAAGGAACAGTGCTTGGAAAAATTATTTCTGAAGTTGGATTACAACTTCCATAATCCAGAGATTAAAAGTTTTTGTTTGAAAACAAAAACTTTCTAAACTTGGATTATGCCTACAAAAGAGGTGATATAAATGGAAACATTGGAATTGATAGAGAACTATGGGCAACTGTTCCAACTTCTGTCCTTTCTACACCCAAAGCCAGAAGAGAGGATTTGACTCTAAAACTGCAACCCGCCCCCAGAGATCAAGAACCAAGCACCATTTTGGGCTACCCAGAATGTGTAATATGGGTCCTAGATTCATAGAATCATAGAACTGGAAGAGACTATAAGGGTCATCAAGTCCAGCCCACCATCATGGAGGAATACACAATCAAAGCACTCCTAGCAGATGGCTATCCAGCCTCTGTTTAGAAGACTCCATCAAACTCCAAGGAACTGTTGAACTACTGTTACTGTTGGGAAGTTCTTCCTAATGTTTAGGTGGAATCTCTTCCTGTCATTTGAAACCATTGCTCCATGTTCTTGTCTCTGGAGCAGCAGAAAACAAGCTTGTCCCATCTACCATATGATATGCTTTCAAATACAGTCCTCCCTCCAAATTTGCTAGGGTTAGGGGCACGGGACCCCTATGAAAGTGGAAAAACCATGAATAACTCTATGCCCTCCCAAACCATATTTAACATACAAAAAGGTATGATCCCCATATTCAACCCACCATGAATTCCTTTAAGGCATCAGAGACCCTTCCCAAAGCAGATGTGGGGGGCTGGTGGGGCTGACTGCAATCTCCACTGATGCCCCACACTATTTTTAAGAGGGACTTACAAGCCTCCATCTCAGTCTCAGTCTCATAAGGCTTGCAGTCCCTACTAAAAATGGCCTACTGAGGCAGCAGAGGGGATAGCAAAGAATCTGTGAATAATCAAATCCGCAAAAATGAAACCTGCAAATGTGGAGGGCTGACTGCATTTAAACAAGGCTATTATGTCACCTCTCAATTTTCTCTTTTCCAGGCTAAACATACCCAGCTTCCTAAGCAGCTCCTCATAGGGCATGGTTTCCAGACCTTTTACCATTTTGGTCACCCTCCTCTGGACATGTTCTAGCTTGTCAATATCATCTCTCATATACATAATCACAATCCTGTACTATATCTTCATTCTCACAAGCAGTCATGAAAGAGAAGTTCAAATTGAGGAAATCTTTTGAACTATAGCTCCCAGAATCCTCCAGCCATCAAGGTCACTTGATGGGGAATTCTGAGAACTATATTCCAACACCCCCCACTTTCCAGGAAACCTCCAAATCAAAACAGCACTCCTTCCCTGAGTTCTGAGAGAAGGTTCTGTAGTGCCTTGTAAAGTACTGTTTGTCACTAGGAATGGTACTTTTGATCTGAGTTCATGTGGTGCTGGAATTGAACTTAACTCCATTTAGCTACCTAATGTGACTTCTGGAGGCCATGGGTTGCACCAGAGCTTAGATGTATTGTAGCAAAAGGGATGAGGACTTATGGAACCAAAAAATGCCAGTTTGTTTTTAGTTGCTTAAATTGTATGCAATGGTAAAACTATTCTGTACCTTTATGGTATTGAGTATGGCCCTTTTCACACGGGCTTTCTCTCGCGAAATAGCCCCGTGAGCCTCGCGGGAGTGGGAGCGTCGCTCTGCACGACACACTCCCACTTCCGCCATGCTCACGGGGCTGCAGCAGTGCGATCGCGGTTTTTTTTATTTTCGCTTCGAAGCGAAAATCACCTGCACTTGCGCAACGCTCCCGGCGCCCATGCGCGCTTACTTGCTGTGCAGAGCGTCGGGGAGGTGGCCGGGTAGCACTTCCTTCCCTCCGCCCCTGCGGAAGGAAGGGGTGGGACACTAGCGTGACGGACGCACCAGCCTGCTGCCTCGCGCGAGGAGGGATGACGGACGCGCCAGCCTGCTGCCTCGCGCGAGGGGGGACGACGGACGCGCCAGCCTGCTGCCTCGCGCGAGGGGGAGGGCGGCTCGCGTGAGAAGCCTCCTCCGGGAGGCTGCCACTTCCCCCCTTGTTCCTTCGCCTGCCTTCGCCCGGAGGAGGCTTCTCACGCGAGCCGCCCTCCCCCTCGCGCGAGAAGCCTCAATGCGAAAAGGGCCTATGTTGTGTAAACCAATAGGTAACAATGCCAGTTTGAATCCATTTCAGTCTCAGTTTGTAACATGTGGAGAAATCAAGTGATGGAGGCAATATTACTACAAGGCACTGCGTTTTAACATACCTTCTAACATTTCACAGATGAAAACTGGGACGCATGGCCAAGCAACATCAGAGCGTGATCAAAATGGCAAAAGTTATTAATGGGGAAGGAAAAACAGGCTAAAAGAGTCTGTAGCAGTTTGCTTTTAACTGAGCATACTGCAAAGGGCAAGACTCTGCCCCTCCTCCCTTTTCTTCCTATTATGAGTTACAGTCCTTCTCCCACATTCATGCGTTTGACCTCCACAAATGTATTATTTGCCAGGCATGCACATGCCTTCCTCCCATTCTCCTCCTCCCATTCCCTTGCCTTTTTGCAGGTGTGCGGAAGGAAGGCAAACGCCCAGACAAGAGGCAAGGGAACAGGGAGAGGGAGACTTGTGCAAGCCTTCCTTCTCCTCTCTGGAGCTCTCCCTCCCATTCCCTTGCCTGTGTCCCCAGTGCACAAAAGACAAGGGGACTGAGAGGAGGAAGCTCTGGCAGGGAATGAGAGAGGGATCACAGGGGGCAGTTATTTGTGGTTTTCCCACTTTTGTGAGGCTTCTGCACCCCAAACCCTTGCAAAAGTGGAAAGGCCACTGTAATTGAGCGTAAACTACTTTTTTCACTTTGAACAGTTTGCAGACACTGAAGTAAGCTGAAGACAAAGGGGGAAAGTGGGATGAGAGAGAAACTACAATTTTTCTAAAGCAGCTGAAACCGTGGAACAACAGAGGATTAATTGGGATTGGGATTGTTCTGCCCAGTTGGGAGAGTTGGAGGGTATGTTTTAATTCTGGCATTGTATTTTCTACATTTCTGAAATTACATCTTGGCTCACATCAGAGAATTTCTATCATACCTTGACCCTTTCTATTATTTTAGTTCAATACAGTATTCAGCCAGAAGTGGTACCCTATAAAGCTCAAATCAACATTCATGTTGACCCTACTAAAGATATTCAATTAATTTTTTATTTTTCCTACTTTAAATAACCAATGTTATCTGTGAACATTTTATAAGGACATAAATTGACTTTATTGGAGTTTGTTTAATTTTAAAATTACAAGATTCTGAATTATGTATTATATTTTTAGACTGCAACCCTGGGCCTTTGTAAAACAACAAACACCAACAACCATATAATAATTCGATAATTTAGCAGCAGTTTTTGTGAACTTTCTGAATATGGTGGTGGTAATGGTCATATTATATGACCAATCTTTGAGATCACGTGATTGCAGTTGTATGATGAAAGAGCTGGCAACTTTCCTTCACAAGCAGTGGCCACAGACACAGTCTCAATACTACAATAATGTTCATCTCAGGTGTTTGTCTCTCTGCTTCTGAATTTAGCATATTGCTTGAATAAAGCTGCTGAAAGGTCTCATTCGTTCTGAAAAAACAACAACAACTGGAAGATTGATTGGTGTTCTTCAGTTTCTTTTCACTTCCATTATTTCACTTCCTTATTCATTTTATCTGTCTGATTTAGTCTCACAGCCTGCAAGATTAGCACATCAAGCCTGCAAATGTAAATTAGGTTCTTATTCACATAAATTATAGACCTGTAAATCCCGCCAGCAACCCTGGCTCCCACTGTCCCTGGGATCAATGTCCCTTATTTATTATGGTGCTTTGCTTTATCCTTCTTACAACTATTTTCCCTGCCCTGCTGCCTTCCCAGGTAGGGACAGGTAGTTGTTCAGAGAGCACGACACACTGGAAAGCACAAACTTTCCCCCAAACTACACGTCCTAATTTAATTGCACAAGCACACTTTTGGCATTTACAGAAGGGCCTGAGCCAGCAACTCACTGTTCAGAAGATTGCTTGTTCTGCTCAAACATGATTTCTGACTGTTTCTAGCAAATCTCATAAAATCCGGACAATAAATACATTGCCATTATTTAGTCTCATTTCCCCCCATCATAGCTATTGGGTTCCAGCTGAGGCACACTTCTCCTTGATCTTAGGGCACCAGAGAAGTGTATCTTTCCCTACCTCTACCAGCAACCACAGACTAATGGGAAAGACATGAACACACCTCTTTTGCTTCTTTTGCGCTTTTCTTTCTCAGTGCAACTTACTGTTACTGATTCAGTTCCTGCATACCCTGCTGTGCTTCATGGACAAAAACTGGGACATGTGTGGCTGAGCAACTTTAGAGTTTGGTCAGAAGGGTGTGGCCAGGCAAAAAGAGGGTAAAAGTTATTAATGAGGAATACTACTATTTTACACTTGGATTATGAATTGATTTTAAGGAAGCTTGAAAAAGGGATGGAAACCCCCAAAGCAATAAATATAATACCACACTCTCTTAACTATTCCTATCCCAGAGAAAATCCCAATTTATCTTCTGTTATCCCACTTTTTCAGCTGTTTTTAAAATGTCCCGGTTTCTCTCCCTCCCTCCTACTTTCTCTCTTTGTCTACAGTTTATTTCAATGGCTGCAAACTGAGTTCAGTTTGAAAAAGGAGTTTGCACTCCATTAACTAAATGGGGGGAGAGGAGGAGAAGGTAAGAATCTTGAACTTCCTTGTGAAAGCAAACTGCTGCAGCCTCTCTTAGCTTGTGTGATGCTCCTCATTAATAACTTTTGTCATCTTGACCACACTCTGATGTTGTGCAACCACATGAATTCCAATTTTCATCTGTGAAGTATTAGAGGGCATGAAGGACTGAGTGTGCTTGCATGTGTGTACACAGCATGATTAACAATTAATATAATATAAATCAGAATGTCTTTATCAGATCTATTGTATGACCTCTATGTTCATACCCACTTCCTTTATACAATACATATGAATGCACTGAATGCAATGAAATCCTAGCATCCCCACTCACATGGTCACATTGAGCCAACCATAGCTTCTTGGCTACCCTACCTGAGAGATAATTGCTAGAATAAAAATGAGGTGAGTGAGGAAAATAATGTACAATAATCTCCACTCAGCTATGGAAACCCACTAGGTAACCTTGGGCAAAGTCACACTCTCTCAGCCTCAGAGGAAGGCAGGGCAAACTCCCTCTGAATAAATTTTACCAAAAAAACTCCTTGAGAGTCACCATAGGGTCACCATAAGTCAGAAATTATTTCAAGGCACACAACAACCATAACTTTAGTTCCAGGAGATAAATGGGAATGTAATTAATTATTTAAGAAAGATATAGTTAGAGAAACATGATTGTCATTAACTATATATGTATATATATACATGCATTCCAGTGATCTTTAAGAACATCTCAGGCTACAATCTTGATATCATTGGCACTTACTTCTAAGAGATGTGTGCATGATTGCATTTTTAATGTAAATGGAACTTTCCTCTGCTGAAACAAAGTCACTTTCAAAGTAAGTAGACTGTAAAATCTCTCCCAGTGCTTGACATGTACAAGTTACATGTTCTGTCCTGCAGCACAGTATAGCCCTGGCACATACAGAGGATTAGTAAATCAAAGGGAAGGGGGTGGAAAGAAGTATACCGGTAAAACTAAGTCTTAAAATACAAGATTTATGCAAATCTTAAAAATACACAAAATACACAAAATTTAGAACTGAAGGGAAGAGAGAAACAATCCAAATCAAGAACGGTCTTTTGCAATGTTGATTCTATTTTAGGGAAATTAGAGGTGGTGGTTGGCCTAAATGCCCTAAAGGCACTAGATCCCATCTGATCTTGGAACTAATCACGGTCAGCTCTCATTAGTTCTTGGATTGGGGGAGGGGTCACCAATGAATACCAGGTGCTGTAGGAGTACTCTGAGGAAGGAACTGGCAACATTACCTTTGAGTATTCCCTGCCTAAGAAAACAGTATGAAATTCATGGTCTTGCTGTAAGTCAACAAACAGGCAATTTGAAGGCATATACACACAGAGGTGGTGGTGGGAGCGGGGGGTCCATAAATGTGTGAGACACAAGGATTGACACAATACCTGGTGCAGAATTTTGCAGGTGCTTTAATTCACAAGGAATCTCCTCAAGGAAAGCACCTCTTAACTGACAGGCCTTTCTTCCCCTGCCTTCTAAATGCTGTGTTTATTCCTTTTCCTTACCTCCAAAAAGCAACTGGAGTCACATAGTACAGGATGTTGTGTCTAAAGGTAGGAGAAGATGCAGGAATGGTTGGCTGTGTGCGTGCGTGCCTTAGATTACCTGGAAGGACAAAAGTCCACACCACCCTACGCCTCTCGTTGTGTTAACTGAGTACAAACTACCTTGGCATTTTGAACTTATGCCCTTTCCGCACGTTACCTGCTTGCGGAGGTGCGGGGTGCCATTCGCACAAGCAGCCTCTTGCGCGACGCACTCGCATCGCTCCTCTGTTCTCCCTCAGCTGGCTTCCTGGTCGCATGACCATCGTGTGAGTGCCCCGCCACTTCCTTCCGCAGTGCAGCCTGGGAGCTGTAGGCTGTGCTGGGGGAGGAAGCACAACCGGCCCGCTCGTCTGATGCACCGCAGGGCAGGTAAGTGCGCGAGGGCCCCGGGAGCCTTGCACGACCGCACAGCATTTTTGGCTTGAAGCCGAAAATGAAAAGGTGTGTGCACGGTCCGCTTTAGGCTCTTGAGCGTCGTGTAAATGGGAGTGCATCGTATGGACCACTCCTCCTGTTTACGCGATGCTCAAGGGGCCCTCTCGCATAAGAAACTGCATGCGAAATTTGCAGCTAGTGAAGTAAACTGAGGGTGATGCAGAAAATGGTAGGAGGAGAAAGAATCTGGGACACTTTAAAAGCAGCTGAAAAAGTGGGATGGTAGAGGATTAAGCAGGACTACCCATGCCAACTTGACACAGTTGGGGAGTATGCTAACAGCTTACTCAAGAACTCATCATCAGTGAATGGGAGACCTTTCTGAACCTCTGTACAGGAGCCTCCAATTTTCATTTGAAAGGACTGGCATAGCTGAGCTGCTTGTTAAAAGGTCATCTCAGGTAAAGCTTAAGAAACCCTCAGAGAGAGCCACTATTGGAAACTTTATACAGTTACTACAAGAAGGCAAATCATGTCTGACTGTTCACTGCCTGGTAGCACCACTGAACAAGATGGGGTTGCCACAACCTTTGTATGTCTTAGCACTATCGCTAGATGAAAATTCAGTGGAATAGCAGAGGATTAACCAAGGCCATACCTGCCAAACCAGGACAGTTGGAGAGTTTGATTTTGCTCATTATTTGTTACCGGTAGCAATACAGTACTAGCATACTGCTTTTTAATTTATTCAGTAAAATAAAAATCTTTTTAAAAATACAAAAACATTGATCCAATCTTAGTTCCCTGAAGTGACAAGGAAACTTCGGTTTATGTGTAAAATGCCTAATGTTTATTTTATTGTTAAAAATGTCTCATTTAAAATATTTATAGAATTTTCTTTTTTAAAAATCCCAAAGCAATTCACAATAAAAACAGATGTAACAGCCCCAATAACTAAAACAACAACACCCCCCCAATAATATAAAAAAAATCATAACTACCCAACAGTGCAAGACCAATCTCCCTTGAGAAATGGTTCTACATGGCACGTGCCACCTCAGAGAAGGTCTTTTGTCTGCATCACAAGAGGATGAGCTTCATTAGGTGGCAGTTTGTGGAATCCTACCCCTGGCGTGTAAAGACCAGGGCAGTCTACACAAGAGATGTTGATTTCTTAGATCCTTAGACTGATCCTTAATTGTGTAGATGTTGCAAGCCAAAAGTAATGCCTTGAATGTGGCTCAGTATCTAATTGCCAAGTAGTGCTGATCCTTCAGCTGAGGAGTTATATGTATGTGGTAAGACACTCCACTAAACAATCCAACTGCTGCATTCAGTACCAGTTGCCCCTTGTCAATCCAAGTAACAATCAACCATGTTAATTTTTAGAGGAAGCCCCCACCTTGTGATGGCCTGTTATCTGACGACTTGTTCTGCCAGCACTTCCAAATTAAGGACAAATCCCATTTGACTGGGGTTCTGCTCTTTTATCCATTATTCTTGCCTGTGGACCATTCATGTGCTTGGAACCACTCATACATGTGCATTGCTTGCAAAGTACGTTTATGGGGGGCGGGAAGGTGCCAAGCTGGCTAAGAGACTTTTCATGTAGTGCGTGTGTGGTCAGTCCCAAGTCCTTCATGTTTCCTACAATACAGTACATGGGCTCCACTTTTCAACCAATTCTGTTTTCTGACAGTACTCCAGTCCCTAGCCTGTCAGATAAGTGGGGGAAGCCTGTAAAGTATTACTTCTAAGCTCTGACAGTGAGGCAGATAAAAAAGGGAGAGAGAGCTAGGGGCCAGTGGGGAAAGGAGAGGGCAAAGACAGAAGAGCTGTTACCCTGTATGTTGGAGGTCCTGGGAGGGGAGCCCAAATTGCCAAATAAAAACACAAGATGGGGGAAATTAGACTTGAGCACTCTCTTAAGCTAACGAGAGGCAGGGTAACTTTAGCTAGGATCTTTTACCCTATGTCTACAGCATCAGGTCAGAAGAGCAGTCAGACAGTTTTTAAAGCAACAAATAATATTTTTATTATGGACAAACAGCACGAAAGACACGGCATACACTAACTAACTGAGAAATAGAAATGGAGAGTTTTTGGGGAATGGGTAATACGACACCTGGTCTCTCAGTCCTGGAGAGAAGAGGAGGTCGAGGGGAGGAAAGCTCAGCGTGGTTCGCTGAGGGGGTGACTCGCTGGACAAACCGACAGCAAGGCAGGATGGCAGTCCGGAGTGTTCCGAGGAAGGCTCAGATTTGGGGACCTTTTATAGGGTGGATTTTACCTACTGCCATGCCATGCTCGGTGAGAACAAAGGGAATTTGGAGCTGGACAAAGGAGTTGGAAAAGGTCAGGTTTTGCATGATGAGCTTAGCGCTGGATGACAATAGTATGGTCAGTATGCTGATGGCACAACATAAAGGAATGGCTCGGCACTTGGCCGTGTGTCTTTGTGTAGATTCGCGCTGAGCAAGGCCGGTTTGCAAGAGGTTTTTTCCCTGAAGCATCGGAGAGGCTTAAGTTGCCTGCCTAAATGAGGTTTGGAATGTACAACCATTAACGGCCGCGCCTAATATGTGCTTGTCTGGTGGACCTCTGCAAACACGTGGAGTAGGGTGACAGAGAAAGGTCAAGCAAAGACCAAATTATTTGATATCAAAAGGATATCTAGTGCTCTCACCAGACATATCATAACTGTGATAACAGAGCCAGGAGGGCAGAGAGAGTGATGAGGAAGGAAGAAGAAAGGGATGGCAGAAGGTGTGAGCCCTGGGAAACCCAGAAGGACAGGAATCCCCACCATCCCAGGCCTTGTGTACTTTTCTTGACCATCTCCCTACTGGCCTATGTCACAGATGCAACATCTCCCTGAAGTCAGTGATCAGCAGCAACCTGGTATGTGACTGATGCTTAAACTGTAAGTATTTTAAACACTGTGGGGGTGAAACCTATAAGCTCAGCTTGGTACTTATCCCTCTCCTCTCTCTGAATACAGAAAGATGTGTATGTGTGTTTCTCTGCCACACACTTTTACTCACTGGAATTTTGGAACCCATGGTTTTGCTGCCATAAAGGGTCTGTTTGTTTTTGAACTCCTTTGTAGGATATAAGACTGATGTTAATCACTTCTGGCTATTCAAGCAAGAACTTGTTCCTTTGTCCATAGACAATGTGTTTGCAGCAATAAGGAAGCCTGTTGGATATTTTTCTGTTGCAAAATATCCAGGCTCCAATTCAAGAACATTTTACAATGGATATGAAATATATGTATGCATTAATACATATAAAGCCACTGTGGTGTAGTGGTTTGAGCACTGAACTACTTCCCTGGAGACCAAGGTTCAATCCCCCACTTGGCCATGGAAACACACTGGGTGACCTTGGATGTATCAATCACTCTCAGACCCAGAAAATCCCATGCTAGGTTCACCTCAGAGTCACCATAAGTCAGAAATGACTTGAAGACACACAACAACGTCAATACATATATATGCAGTGTGGTGTAGTGATCTGAACATGGGATTACAACGCTGTAGATTAGGTTGAATTCCCTGCTCAACCATGGAAACCTACTAGGTGAGCCTGGACATGTCACACACACTCAGCCCCCAGAAAACCTTGTGATAAGTTCACGTTAAGCTCACATCAAGGCAGAAACAACTTGAAGGCACACAACAATCCATCCATCCATCCATCCATCCATCCATCCATCTGGACTTCTATTATTCTCCATGTGTGGTACGTGATGGAAACGGAGGGGGAGAGACTAGCATGTCTTTCTCCCCTCACATGTTCTACCTGGGGGGAGGGAGAGAAAGACAGCCATGAATGCTTTGTAGGATATTGTGGTTACATTCTATGAAGTTTTGGCTATAGCAACAAAAGAGGAGTTGTATGATACTCCTTGTACACGTCAGGGGCATATATTTTGGATTTGTAAACTCTTGAGCAGTAAAAGTTTCTGGCTTCCTTGTCAGTGGGCTATGGAATCCAAAATCCCCCAAATAGGTTCAGAACAATATACTGCATCATATGTACAATGGAAGAAAACCCTTATGCCATCAGCCCTGCATTTGTAGTATTTCTAGTTTCATGATTAAATGAAGCAGACTTTTGCTGTTTAAAAAAACCATGTGAGATGCTTCATGTTGCCATGTTTAGCCCACGGTTGCATTTCCTACTTTTTTGGTTCTCTATGTCTTGACCTAACTTCCTCCTGCTTACTTGTGTGACAACAGCTGATGTCGTGCAGAATCTGCTTTGGTCACTTGCCAGCTTTGCAGCTCAAGTTTGTCTTAGTGATAAAACAGAGGAGGATGTGTAAGGATTTGATCTGGTAGCTGAGGACAGTTTTGTACAAAGTCTCTGAGTTGTTGGAATTGGAAGCACTGTTCTGGGACAGATTAATTGTTGATAGCAATGTTTAGAAAGGACCATTGAGGACCAAGGCTGACCAGAAGAGTTCAACTTAGGCAATCAGATTACAGAGTGTAAGAACAGAAAATTAGCTGTGAAAGTTATGTTGCCTACTCAGAGCCAGCATGGTGTCAAGGTTTGAACACTGGACTGTGACTCTGGAAACTGGGTTTGAATTCCCACTCAGACATAGAAACCGACTGTGTGGCAAGTCTCACTCAGACTCAGAGAAAACCAAAAGCAACCCCCCACTGAACAAATCTGATTAGGATCATCTTAGGTTGCCATAAATCAAAAATGACTTGAAGGCACACAACAACAACAACATCATTAAATTATAAAATTATACAATTATAAAATTAAAAATTCTGGGGTTGTTTGGGTCTCTGTTTGGAAGTGAAATATTATACAACTCTTTCATCACGGCATCCGAAACTGGGGCCTGATTTGGCTTAGGAAAAGTTTAACATGAACAGGGAGTTAACGGGAGAGCCTGTTGATCTTACTGGGAAGTCCCCGACTTTGCATGAACTGTGGAGTGGCACAGATGGGCTACTCTATGTAACATTTATGGCAGCTACTGGGGCTCAAGCTGACGTCATCCTACTTGAACTGGGAAAAGGCAAATGCTTCCAAATGCCACCTCTGTCCCTGAAATTGTAGCAGGCGTGGCTGAAAGGCTGCCTCTGGGAACAAAACTAAGAAAGCATGAGTCACGAGTGGTGGTTCTTGGCCCCATTGTGTCTGGGAGAGGAGTCCAAAGCGCTCCCATTTATTTACCCTTCTCTCATCATCACCAAATATAACCAATGAGCTCATGACTATGATGGACTTGGGCTTTATTTACACGGCAGGTATAAATAAATTGCTGGCTGCTAGACACAAGACACACAGTGAGCTATTCCCCAGCAGACAAAACTTAGAAGTGCATAAACAACAACAGGAACAGTAACAACAACAACTATTACTACAATAACAAAATTATTTTCAGCATTCATGTATCCAACTCCCATTACCAAGTACAAAGACATATGAAATGACAACAAACTCTTAGCAGCCCCACATGATCCATCTCTGCTTTGTGCATTTTTTGATAGCCTGTATTATGATGTAATTTCATTCTGAGCTCATCACAAAGGCAAGCACCTTCCCTGAATGTTCTTTTTCCTGTAAAAAGTATTTTCCCCAACTCCTCCCATGGTCCTTGCAGCCAAGTCTGAAGAATAATTTCTTTTGAGATTCTGTCCCCTGCATGAATGCAAAACTGGAAATGCAGAAAATGGACAAAGAAGGTATCTGTGCACAAAACAGCCAACATTTCCCCCCTATTCTGAAATAGTAAATCCTGCCACAACTCCCTTCATCAGTTGCACTAGATATCCCTGCTGAATGGGAGACATTCTACTACAAAAGCTAAATTCCCACCCCTGTTTTATTAGACTTTCTTTGTTCTGATAGGACTTGTACTGATGATCTCCACTACGCTATAGAGCAATTATGATGACTTCCCACACATGTCTATTGGAGCATTAGCCCCAAGTCTACAGTTGGACCTGGTAGATGAAGATATCCATGCTTTTGGAAGAAAAAGTCTATATCATTCTCCAAAAATGTGTGTGTTTTTGAGAAAGAGGATGTGGTGGCAGGGATATTGCTATACACTACTGTTGGAAAGAAGGATTCTACATTTGAAGAATAGATTAAAAAATAAAATATTTTTTGAAACTGTAGGGCATATATTTTGAGAATGGGTTTTTTTTAAAAAGTACCAAAGTACGCATATTGAAGATCAGATGAATATTTACTCCTTAATATATTCATTTTTAAATTAAGAGCCACTGCTGAACAGTTCTAGAACTGCACTGAGTGTGACAAGATGTGTGTGTGTGTGTGTGTGTGTGTGGCGGGGGGAATGAGGCTACAATCCAACATCCGTTAAATGTAGCATAAATATCCATGAATACTATGCAAGTACCAAGCAGAATAGCAACACTGAGCAACATGTGTCAATGAGCCAATGTGCAATGCGCACTATATGATGCACAACCAAAATGCAAAGCATAGGATGCACAACCACAACATGTAATGCATAATGTGCATTTTGCAAACTAAAGACTAAAGACAATAGCATGTTTGTCTAACATGCTATTTGTGCAACTCCACTTCTGCTGCTATCAACAGAATGATTATGCAATAATGAGTTTTTGGACTTGCATGTGTAGTATGATTTATACATGTATATGTTCCTAAACAGAATTCCAACCATTGTCAGCTGATGGCTCCTATGTTGGGGCAGTGATTCTAAATCTAGGTTTTATTTTAAATTTGAAGAAGGTATCCAAGGTGCCAACCACTATCCCCAAATATCACAAAAATCTGAAAAACAGGTTTGCTTGTGACCTATGGGCAACTGGGAAAGAAAGAAAGAGGAGAAAACATTCAGAAGAATTAAGGTCTAACTGTTCCAGTCTAAAATAAACATTGTCCATATCAAACAACAGCAATAGCAATATTGCTGAAGTCCTTTTCAGGCTACGTAGGCATTACAACTTCTTTTCATGTTAATACATAAAACTCCCATCCAAGGATCTACTTGCTTCATGGGATTTCAGCCCACCAGGTCTATCAGCTTCATAACTGTAGACTCCAAGTAGTTACAAAGTTTGAGCCTAGATATGTGAAATCTGTCAATTTCATTTTGTTGTGTTTTTCAGACTCCCCATCCAGTGGTTTCTGATGGCTCCCATGTCAGGAACTATCTTAGTCTGAATTTCAAAGGAGCTGTCCACAGTGATGAACCAGTCTGGAGAATGGGTTTCATCTCCTTTAAAGTTTAGATAAAACCACAAAGGAGACTCACTACTCCACTGACAGCAAAGCCATCAACTGCCACTGCTCTTGGCCCATTCAAATTCCATTTCACATTGCAGGACTTTTTTTTTTTTTTGCTTCTCTGCATGGAAATTTCCCTTCCCCACACAAATTTCCTTACTTGTGTAAGCACCTTTCTGCACATTTTTCAAATGCACACATTTTTAGTCATACACATTTACTTGTGTATAATTAGGGATGTGGGGAGGAGAGGAAAAAATGGAAATTTTTGCTGCTTTCCACCCAGTGATCGGAAACCGAAAAATGCGCATTCTAATAAAATGCACATGAATGGGATAAAAATTGTGAAAAAAATTGGCTGAGTTCTCCATAATTTTGAAAAGGCAGTCCAACATCTTTGATAATTCTACTCTATCTGAGCTTGTGAAATTTCAAGAAAAACCAAAACAACCTAGCAGCTCAAAGATAGGAATGGGATCTGAATGAACGTAAAACTTTAAAGTTGGATTTTGGCTTTTAAGTCCTTGCAGATGAAGGAGTTGTGAATACAAGAACACTGCAAAGAGCTTTACAAAAATAGCATGGCTCAAAGATAACTGTGTGTCCCACCAGTCAGGCTAGTGTAGCAGTGCCATCTGGGATTGTGCAAGGTGACTGTTCCAACCTCAAGAGAAGATGGTTTTTGTTGAGCATGGTTGCCTAAACAGCAAGCACTAAAGATCAGCACTAAAATACTTATAGCAATGAAGGTGCACTGACAGAATGCAAAGGTTAAAGAAAAACTTTTAGGGATCTTTCACCAGGCTAGCACGATGGCTCAGTCAAGAAGGTTCTGAAAGCAAATTAACTTCACACATAGAAATCCAAGCTGTGGTAGAGCTCCAACAGAGACAACAAGGTTTGAGAAGAGGTTTCAGAAGCTACCCACAGTGTCCTGGTACATGATGAGTGAAAAAGAGTAGATGCTATAATAATCCAAATATGACCATCTAGAAGAAAGCGTGTTTTTGTGAAATATCACTATAAAAATGCTAGGTAGAAGTATCATTACACAGTGAGCTAGGTCACAGCTCATTAAGAGACATTTTGTGTTAGCTGTAATATACAGGCTTGCTCACATTGGTGAATTCCACACTGAACTTCAAGTATAGACTAAGCACACATTCACTGTATCATAGGGTAGTCAGCAGGCCCTTTGTAGCCTATCACCATGGCTCTATCATAGCCTATCTCTGCCTGGTCATAGTGGCTATTAGAAAAGCCAATAGGAATATCCCCTTGCGGCTCAAAAGACAAAGGGCCTGCCAGAACCTTTCTTAATCCATAAAGAGCCATGACCTATTTTTCACACATACAGGCCTGTTTCTAGGCAGACCGCTAAATACCGCAGGATACAGGTCAATGTATGCACAAAGCAATATCAGAGTTGCCGACTGGCCAAATAATTGACCTGACTGGCTACTTCTCATAAAAAGATATCAATGCTGAGTTCAATAAGATCCTGGACTTCTATAGTATTTTCAGTGAGTAAAACAAATGGTTGCTGGACCATCTAATTTTCAGTGTGAATTAAAATGTTATTCAAGCTAACTATGGATCTCAGACAGGATTAAATGGGATTTTAGACTTTGTTTTGTAATTAATTCTCTTTGTTGACATCCAGGAATAAGCCATTGTATGAAAAATAGACACTTGTGTGTATGTGTGTGTATGTGGTTTATACACATACATACAGGCAAAATCGATCATCTAGTGGAGCAAGAGAGAAATCCCCCTACCTTTTCATGATCCTCCCTATAATTCGGAAAAGGAAGCATAAGCCCTTTTCTGAAATACTGCCTATGTGTTCAATCAAAGCATTGAGTCAACCAAATAGCCCCATTCTTCTGAGACTGGAGATACTGAATTAAATCTAAAGCATCAAATCCCTTGAGCATTTGACCAGAAGCAGCGGGTACCTTCTCTTCCAGTGAGGTTGCAACTGTGTTCCAGGTTTTAGTCCAAATTTTAAAGGAGCTATCCAAGGTGCTGAACCTTATACCCAGCTTAGGTTAAATACCTTAGATAGCTTATTTAAAATTCAGTCTAAAATCCAGAGCAGAGTCACTAGCTCACTGACACAGTGGCCACAACCACCACTGCATGCAGCTACATGCATGAAAGTTCTGTTCACGTAGGAATCTTGCATGGTTAAGGAACCTGATTGCCTGGAAGCCCTTGTGCATACAGCTGTATGCTCAAATGCTTTCCTGCTACAGTTGTTTATGCTATTACGTACAGATGTCTGGTCAGTGGTATCATTAGATCAAAATCACTCATACTTGGGAAAGTTCTATTTTACTCCGCTGAAATCCAACATTAGAACTGTCTAGCAGAAAATTCTAGCGTGCCTGCAAGTGCAAATGCAAGGATTCTGTAGGATGGAACCATGGTCATCCATTACTCAGTGAAGCTGTCTCTGTCATTCTGTCTCTGAAGAAATGTATGCAACTCTTCCTAGAGAGGAAAGTGACCAGAAGGCTCAGCTGGGAGAGCTGTTTCTCAGTATCTGTTATCATACATACTTGCCTTACTTTGTCTTATCGTAGGCCTGTCCCTGGGTGGTAGCAGTGTTTCAGTATTGAGAGACTTAGCTGAAGTGCCATTTTGAGCCCTGTCTGTAGTGGACCACTGAACAGAGATCCAGTTACTTATTGCCTCTCCATAATCCTCTGTTTGTGTGGGTACTCAAAGGAAAAATCTAATATGTCATTTTAAATTTATAAATATTAATTTTGTAAATACCACCCTTGCAGGTTTAAGATTAGATTAAACTATACATTCCCTGAAAGATGTTTTCCAAGAGGAACTACCTGTGCTCTGCAACATTCATTCTCAAGATATATTTGAGTTTCCAAGCTGGTTTTTTCGTCACACTCTCTGTTCTCTTCTTCTGCAAAAACATGGGGTACCATACTGTACTTGTGCTTTGTCATGGCACATTGCCTAGCACATGTGTGTATAAGTGTGCAGATATACCTGCTCACATCTTCTCTATCTCTCTTCAGTAGACAAGAGCAATGAAATTAGCTGCTGAATGTGCTCCTACCATTAATTCTTCTCTGGTCAATGTATCACAGTTACAGTACCAATTATGATTATGATCTCTGTCTGCAACCACACTGAAGACAAGCAAGTGCATTTAGCAGCCTGTCTCATATGGCACTTTGCTGCGCACACCCATAAAAGCATCTTTTAAATAGTTCCTTCTAGTGAATGTCTGAAACTTCCACATTTCTCTCCTGCAGAACTTGTCCAGGCCAGACCTACCACGCAGTAGAGTGAGGTGAATGCTTCCTATGAGAGTTGCTCTGGAAGCTGTAGTTTCAGCTTCTTGGGGCCCTTTCACTTTATACAATTATAGCACCATGATTCCACTTAACTGTCATGGCTGCATCCTATGGAATCCTGGGGATTGCAGTTTGTTGAAGCACTAGAGCTATCTGACTGAAAGTTCTAAATGTTCCCCACCTCTATGCTGCAAATTGAAGGGATGTCATGTTGAGGAAGGAGCAGGCTTGTTCTCTAACGCTCCAGAGACTAGGACAAGGAGCAATGGATTCAAGCTGCAGGAAAGGAGATTCCACTTGAACCTCAGGAAGAACTTCCTGACAGTCAGAGCTGTCCGGCAGTGGAATATGTTGCCTCGAAGTGTGGTGGAGTCTCCTTCTTTGGAGGTTTTTAAGCAGAGGCTGGATGGCCATCTGTTGGGAATGCTTTGATGGGTGTTCCTGCATAGCAGGGGGTTAGACTCGATGGCCCCTAGGGTCTCTTCCAACTCTATGATTCTATGATTCTATGAAATCCCAGAATTCCATAGTATGGAACCATGGCAGTTAATATGGAATCATAATGCTACAATGGTTTAGTGTGCAAGGGCCCTTGGCTGTTTTTCATGGATTCCATATGTTCCCTTCTTTCACCCAACCTGTCCTGGGCTCCCTAATTTAGCCTGTTGCCTAAAGGTATATTGGAGGACACTTTCTCTCCACTGAAGTTAGGTTAAATTGCCCATCCAGATGGCTTCTGTACACGAGGAAAGGGGGATGGCATTTTGTTCTTCAACTCAGGCAGCAAAATGGATGTGGGTCTCCTGTCTATACAGGACTCTAAGCCAAACTTTAGTCAGATTATCCAAATTATAAGAATATACCTAAAGGTATATTGGAGGACACTTCCACTAAAAGAAGAAGAGCAAAGACCAATTCATCTTTTAAACTGATATTTTACTTTTACTGTCTCCACCCCTCATAAAACAAAGTACAAGATGAAGGGAAAGGCAAAAAGAAGGACATTTCCTTTCCTTAAGTACATGTACATATATGAACGCATATACACATTCCCTCTTCCTTGCCTGATCCAAGATCTACGTAAGGATTCAGTCACTTTATCTGCCTAGAACAAAAAGCCGATGGAAACTTACATAAGGTACGTATAAGGTACATACATACTTAGCACAGTGCGCATCTGAGGACAAAGACAGGCCGTGTATCTGCACTGTATTGATTTCAATGTATTACATACATACTAACATACATACATGTATTACCATGTATTACTTGTACATGTATTACATATATTACCATGGAATCTAATGGAATCTAATACATTATAAGAAGCAACTCTCAGATGAGACTCTAAGCCACTTACAACCCCAAAAAGGACAGATAAGAGGCACTGACTCAATCTATGTGGTATTTTCTTTGTTTTCTGATTATTCAGGAGTACCTGAACAAGGTAACTTCCCCCCTGCTAAGCTACAGAATGAAGCAACCTACTTCAGATGGCACCCTGGAAGACTGATAGTATACAGAAATGGTACAAACTAGGGTCTGAATGGCACACCAAAGCCTTTTTTCAAATGTTGGCTTCAGAAGGAGGTTGGATGCCACTTGAGCTCTGTTTCAGGCAACAAATATGTTAGGACAGAACTACTGACAAATTCCAATTAGGTGTGCAGTGTAAATATCTGCCAGCTCTAATAAAGCAGTAGTGATGGAACTAAACTGCAAAAGAGGATGTCTGCCCTTGGGAAGCTTTGAAGACTCAAATACAGGCATTTTCTAAGGATGCTCAGTGGTATTGCAAGATAACTCTGGACTTAAAAACACAATCCTATGCAATTCTAATTAGAAATAAATCTCATAGATTTCAATGCACTTAGTCCCATGTTATGTGAGTATAGCACTGTAGATTGAATGCATACCCTCCAATTATCCTGGTTTAGCAGGGACGACCTGAGTTAATCTGCTCCTGCTTCTCCTGAGTTAATCTTCTCAGCTGCTCTTAAAATGTCCCTGTTTTCCTCCTTCCTCCCATTTTCCTCATTCATCCTCAGCTTACTTCAATTGCTGCTAACTGTGTTCAGAATTAACTCAGCAGGAGGGAGAGGACAGCAGGGAGTGGAATCTTACCTTTTCCAAACTCAGTAATACATTCCAAGGTTTCTCTGCTTTAGAAAGTAGTTTTATGTGTTTTTTCCAGTTAATAATGCTTGCTCTCTTGTTGCCTGGCCACACTTTTTTAACTGTAATGCTACCTTCTGCTGTGAAACACAGTTTACATCCCTTCTACTGCTTCATAATTTGCAACTGCTTCCACATTCCTGCTATGTTAGAGCAGGGGTGGGACAACAGCAAGGGGTGTGGAGGCTAATTTTCAACAGTGAAGTGGGCCATGATGTCTCATTTTCAGCCAAAAATGAGAGCAGAAGTGATTCTGGGTTTCCGTTTCCAGTTTGGGTACGGCCTTATTTTGTGTTCTGGATGGCTGGGCTGCTGGGGGACTAGACTGGTAAACCTCTGTTTCAAGGCCAGTGGTTTGCCGTTTTTTAGCCATTTTTTGTCTGTCACATTGCCCTTTTTTTTTTAATAGTCTGGGTGTGGGTAGATGTGCTCCATGCAATTGCAGGCCACACTTTCCTCACCTATGTGTGGAAGGGAAACCAAACCGAAGACAGCGTTCCAACTCCAATGAAAAGGAAATATTATGAGCACAAGCAGTTTCTACCTCTAAACTCACTTAAATAATGGAACCAATATGACTACAGGAATAAAATGCATCTTCTTTTTTGATGATGCACTCACTTACCTTAGAAAGAGTACCATTTTGTTGTAGAAAAGGATCATATGTATCTTTAAAGCAAAAAATTTAGCAAGCACTGGAAACTGTCTACATGTCCTATTGTATGTCCCTGATGATAAAATGGTGTTAAGAATAAGTAGAAAGTCACATGCTGCAGCAACTGATGCTAGCCATTGTGGGCTCTGGCACGCTGATGTTAACATGGATGCTGATGACAGGCATGGTTGCTCCTGCCTCCTTCATATGCCACTTTCTGGGAAGTCACCTGGCACTCCTTGATCCCATTCCCGGCTGCATCAGTGCTACTTCAAAACAAAGCTTTTCATGAGTGACAAGTGTGTTGCTTCTGTGGGATTTCCCACAGATGACAAATGCAATCCACACTGTGTAGGAGCATTGTTTAATAAGTGCAGGGGCTGTTTAATAAGTGCAGGGGCTGTTTCCTTGCATCTCCATATTTCAGAAAACATGTGATTGTTCATGAGGTGCACATATAAGTTTCCAAAGAGTAGCTATATTGATCGCTCACAACACAAACAACAAAAAGTCCTCTGTCTAGTTTCTTCAACATTTTTTTTTAAAAAAATATAGCAATTTGTTAATTATAGCACAGATTATCATCCCCTTCTAAAGTTTGGGAAATTTCTTTTTAAGGAGTACATCTCCCAGGCAACACAACCACTTGCCCTCCTGGCTATGGGATGCTTGATGTTTTCCACATTCTGCCCACTTTCAGACGGCATGAAATTTTATCAGAATTTGAGGTATATATACTGATGTATGTATATGTGTGTTTGTGTCTGTATGGTTATTGTGAGATGTGAAAAAGAAGTAACCATGATAAATATTCTTAACAGTTACAGCTGCCCCTCCCCTTTTTGGGCAATCCACGGGTAGTCTTATGAACCTTGCAGAGCATGAAACATCTTCCTCCTTTGCATTTCTATGCTTCTCCCTCTAGCCTGAAACAGCAACCAGTGCCCCTGGGACTCCAGTAATTCCTAGCAGGTGTGGGACAAAACCAGCAGTGTTAACACTAAATACCACATGTTCCTTGAGGCATTTTCTCCCTCCCACTTGAATGTTACAATCCCTGTGGGAGACAGTGATCTGGATGTACAGCCCCAGATCGGAGCACATGACAGTCAGTCCAGTCATGTAGCCATCAGCCAATTAGATTCACTGGCAGGTAGGAAAGTGCACTGCTTCTCCTACTCAACAAAAAAGGGTCATCAGAGATTCCCACCAGTGGTAACTGACAGCTTCAATGTCAGTGGGCTTGGGAACGTGGTTGGGGTTTTAGGCCATTTCTGCACTAGCCTGTTATAGGGCTATTATTCCACTTTCAACATCTTATGGAATCCTGAGGTTTGCAGTTTAGGGAGGGGCCTTTGAGGCCCTAGGATTCCATAGGATGTTGAAAGTGGAATACAGTCATCCCTCCACATTCACTAGGGTTAGGGACACAGGATCCCTGTGAAAGTGGAAAAACCGTGAATAACTCTTGGCCTCCCAAACCATATTTAACACACAAAAGAAGCATGATCACCATATTCAATCCACCATGGATTCCTTTGAGGCATCAGGGTTCTTCTATTCACAAGCAGAAGTGGTTGATTGGTGAGGTTTACCACCACCTTCACTGCTGCCCCGCACCATTTTTAATAGGGGCTTACAAGCCTCATTTGCAGTTTCTCAGTCTCACGAGGCTCGCAGTCCCTGTTAAAAATGGCATAGGGAGGTAGCAGAGGTGACAGCTAACAATCTGTGAACAATCAAATCCACAAAAGTGAAACCCGCAAATGTGGAGGGCTGACTATAAAGCACTATAACAGGCTAGAGCGGAAATGGCCTCAGTCTGGACTTTCATGGAGCTATTTAAGGTGCTGAACCTGATGGAGGACAGGATTCAGGACCATGGACCAGCTCTTTTAAAGTTCATGTTAAAATTGCCCCATCTAGAATGGAAGCTAGCAGCAGCCGCTTATTCTCACCCTCCCCCAGCAGTCAGATGGACTGCAGACCTGATGTCAACTTGAGCATTCCTTATGGGATGAGAAGGTTGCTGAAGGCAGCAGCTTTCATGATAAGACTGAAGAGAATAGTCAGAGCTCTGGGACCTGCCCTCAGTTTGTAATACAGCTTGTCCATCGACTCAAGAAAATGGCAAGCAACTTGTATAAGAGCCTGTGTAGTGGGGGCTAATTAGCACTGCTGGGAAATGGTGTGAAAATAAGTGGAATTTGCAGAGCACTTTGAGATTCAGCAAAGTATTGATGCACTGAAGGGAAAAAACAAAACAAAACCAAAAACCCAGACCTCAGACAAAGGAAAACAACAACCAAAAAATCCTTTTATTTATCCCAGTGAAATCAACAGGCTCCAAAGAAAAAAATACAGCACTTCTTTCAGATCTATATCCACCAGTATTTGGAAATTTATTCTGATCAAATCTAATGTGACATGCTTTTAGCAGAAATAAAAGGCGATTGTGCAGGAAGGGTTTTTTTTTGTTTTGTTTAATCTTAGCTTGGCATTCAGATGAGTTGTTGAATTCTCTGTGCAGGCAGAGCCCTGGGAGGCTGCTTAGGTAGATCTAAGCCCTCATCCCAAAATATCATCTGTTGCCTAGCACTCTGATTGGCCAAATGAAGAAGGAATTTATTGGTGGAGAATGTAGGAGGAGGAGAAGGAGTTAAGAGAGCACAGCAAAGAAGATGGGTGCCTATTCTTGGAGTATCTACGACCAGGATATATGCATGCTTGTACACAGGGACTGATGTGTAAATGAGCACACTCAGATTCATGCATTTCCAGGCTGGTGCAAATGAGTGCATCAGTGCCTATTTAAGATTACAGGCAATTAAAAAAAATAACATATGCAATGTTTCAAGTGTGTATGCTTATACATACACACATACACAGGGAGTTGGTGCTTACTGTAAGCACATGAAGGCTTGTAAATGTGCATCTATACATATTTATTTGTACAAAGTTGCCAATTCCAGCATCCTTTCTGTATCTGTGCACAGTGTTCCTCTTTCAAGAGAGTCACTCCTAAGGAATGGGATGTACCATTCTTTACTGTGGCACATCTCAAGTCAACAAAAGAGAAGCCAACACAGAGAGGCCTTTAAAAAACAACTATAAATCAGTGTCTGTAGCTCAAATTCCTATAATAAGGCTCTCCACAGCAAGCATAATTTGTAGTGGCTCCAAAGAGTGCAAAGAAGCAGCCAAGCTGTGTTAGACATATCTGATGAAGCAACACACTAATAAACATGCACTTCAAGATCCCAGAACTTGAAATCAAGCTGGAACAGAAGGGTTTTCATTCACTTTCCAGTCTTGCAGCCCACACTTGATCAAGACTAGGGCTTACAGCCCCCATTAGCATTCATGGTGCCAGTCTCTCCAGAGCTAATTCTGCAGATATCCATCCTGCTCTCCTCAAATGATTTTACCCATTTAGTGTAATTTCCTTGGCTGTGGATTTTCACCACTCAGACTTCACTGCATTCAGGTCCCAAGAGGTTGCAGGTCCACTCATTTCTTGCCAAGGGCCTTCCTGCCTAGGAATCCATTGTAATAATATCTGAAGGGCCACATGTTCTCTGGAGGGCCACATGCTTTATATTGACTCAGAGAAGAGGAAAGTGGGCTCCTTCCCTTTGTGGAACTGATTGCTTTTCTGTGGGAAGCAGCTAAGCCTCATGAATTTTTGGGTGGTGGTGGTGGTAGACAGAACCCATTGTATATTTTGTCATCAGACTGCACAGCTTTGTTAGCTTGTGTGCCTTGTAGTGTAGGGTTCTTGTTTCTTGGGGAGTGGGGAGGTGGGAACCTGCCACACTGCACTCTGCATCTGGGTATCCCCCTTCCTGATTCTCACAAGATTCCTCTCTGCTGTGATTGAGAAGTAGCATCAAATGCCTGATAAATGGGTCTGTCCGTTGAAAGGGAGCTGAAGAGTAAATTACTGTAATAGAAAACGGCTTAAGTAGCAGCGTACGGTTCAACTGCTTTTACTGCAAAATCCATAGCGTTAATTGCTTATTGACTCTCCAGCCTGGTGACATCACCATCAGCCAACCAGCATCCTCTATGCAAATGAAATAGGGCGGGGGGAGGAATTGGAAAGAAGCTCAGTGGCTTTACACAAGTCATGTATGGGTCTAAGATCAGTGCTGCAGAGGGTGGCAGACAGGAGGGGCTGATAGGAAGAGTATTAATTTTCTGTCTCTCAAATAGTCAAGATAAGGTAAGAAAATGCACATGGAGGGCTCCTAGATCAAAGTTCCCTGGCTTATTTTCTTAACTTGGGGGATGGAGGAAGCTGAGAGTTTGATCTTGGAGAAGTCAAAGGGGGATTTCTATACTCACACCAGTCTTTTGATCGGGGCAGAATGTGGGTCTCAGGAACACAAGATATAAGCCTCCAAGACTTGAGGACCACATTAGACATTCAGACTGGAAAATCTCAACTCACTACAAAGCGTTAATTCGACTAGGTGAGCAGCATGCAGAAAAGCAGTGATGTAACACAAAGCAGGTGCCAGCCATCAGGGAGGGAAGGAATTTCAGTTTGCCTCTGCCTGTTCTGGTTAGGGGTGTGAAGTCCAGCAAAACTGACAAAGTGAGATGCCCATCTCAGGCAAAAAAGCAGCATCAGAAAGAGCAAAGCCCATGCTCTTCCCCCTCCCTCCCTCCCTCTTAAGACACATTTTGCATTATGGCATCGGTGCTACCTGCCTGCCCTGTGTATAAACCAGTACCAGGTACTGTACTTTGTGAGAAGACAGCAGTGGACACAGTAGGTGACAATGGTGGTTGCCACTGCCACTGAGACAAAAGGCAGAAGATGGGGAAGGCAGTGAGAGATGCCCAGGGGGATATGAAGTGGCAGTTCCCCCCAATTATTGCTCCACTGCCCCCGTCGTCCCTGTGCCTTTCCCCTTTAAGTTGGTTTTCACAATTTAAATGCCCTTGTGGTGGGGGGATGTGCTGTATTGAACTTGTCTTTTTCTCCCTTCAACAAGAAATGGCAACTTTAGAAAGAGGACGGAGATGGTTTGTCACAGCTCCCATCAGTCTGTAGCCCTAACCTGGACTGTGAGCCCTGCAGCTGCTTTTAGCAAAAAGACAAAGCAGCAGCAAGAAGTCCTCCAATGATCTGATCATGCATTTCCCATGTATTCTCAAGTCACCCACTCTTTCAGAATGGACTTGATTTCTCCAATGTCTGACTTTCGCTTTGTTCCCAGAACCCTAGGACAGTGCTCCCTAACCTGGTACTCTGCTATGGTATTGGTGCACAGATCCCACTACCCCTAGACAGCATGGTTCATTGACAAATTCCAGCTGAGGTGGTGGACATTGCAGTCTAACACAGTTAGAGGGTACCAGCTGGGACAAGAATGCCTTGTGTGGAAGTATAGAATACATACAACCTTCTTCAAAATGTACATCCAGCTGCAACACACTTGCACAGGGTCTTTACTTCTTTGCCAACTTAGCTTCTAGCCCCCTCCATGTGTAGTATTAGTTTTAATTTTAAAGTGTGGAAATGACTTAGATGTAAATTACTCTAAATCCAGCTAGAGGAAATCTGTTATCACATTCCCATCAATTCATTATGTATACTACAGCTGTTACCGATAGCATAGTGGTAAATTTTGAACTGCAGGCTATCATTATAACAATTCCTATAGACACAAGCCCATGGGGAATATAAAATAAAATAAAATTCATGTAGCTGTATTGACCTATTCATTAAAAATATTTATAGCAATGTTTACTTCTAGCAGGGTCAGGACTTTTGTAAAGCTTATGGGTCTTGTCCAATCATGAACAAGCCATCTATAAATTCTTTGTATTTCAACAGGATGTCTGATAATAGTATACTGGTGATAAGAAAAAAATATGCTTTCCAGTTAGTATGGTAATGCCAGCAAATAAGGAGTATGGAAAGTGTGCCTATGGACCACATGTGGTGACCTAATTTTCCAGCCCCTGAAGCTCCTAGGCAATCTCTGAAAAGACCCCTGAATTCCTCAAGATTATTTTATTTTATTTTTTTGGTGTGACTTTTGAGCAAAAATAACTTGAAAACTTTTATCCAAAGGCCTACCAAACATATCCAACCATGCCAAAAAAACAAAACAAAACAAAAAAAACCCCAACCCAATCCAAACCCTTCAAAGAAAAACAAAAACACCACGCACATAACCCTTCAGAATCTCCATTCTCTCTCAGGTATCCTCTTTCTCCTCCCTTTCCCTTCAAAATGGCAACAGGAAGTGATGCAATGTTACTTCTGGTTACCATTTTGAAGGAAAAATAGCAGGAAAAGAAGCTATTTTTTGCATGCTGGTTGGTGGGGGGGTGCGACCTGCATGTGTGTGTGGGTCAGGATTGTAGAAAATCAGTCTCTGGCCTAAATGCAGTTGCCCAACCCTAAGCTAAACCCATGGAACAGGAGAGAATCCAAAAGGGGATAGGGATAATGTCATAGTCACTGCCAGTCAAAAAGTCTCAGAGCTTCAACCATGTAACTGTGTTGATTTATTCAATAAAAATATTTATGGTGGCGCAGTGGTTAAATGCTGGTACTGCAGCCACAAGGTTGTGAGTTCAATCCTGCCGGGCTCCAGGTTGACTCAGCCTTCCATCTTTCCGCAGGTCGGTAAAACGTGTACCCAGCTTGTTGGGGGCAATTAGCTAAACACATTGTAAACCTCTTAGAGAGCACTTAGCTGATAAGCGGTATAGAAATACACATGCTATTGCTATTGCTATGTGTGTCCTCACACTACTATACTACCAGTTAGGACCAGAAGTAGGATTTAGGCCTTATGGGGCAACATGTATCAGGGAACAGGCAATCCTTCTCAGTTTGAATTTGTCACTCCCTTTCTTGCTTTAGCTTGGGCAGGGCTGGGCAGAATTTAACCTTTGAGATGTTGGACTTGCATCATCTCTAGCCAATATAGCCAGTGGTGAGGAATCTTAGAAGCTGCTATCCAAAAACATCTGGAAGGTTTCATTAAGGGCCTTGGTCTAGGATATCATACTGATAGCATCTTACTAAATTGCTTATGTCTGTTTATCCCCAAGTGGGGAGAGAGGTATAAGCAGCACACTGAGGAAATCTGTCCTTGTTGTGCCCCCAAGATGCAGAGATGAATATACTTCAGTAGTAACTCCAGCTTTGCAGGACACCCTTTCAATAACACTCTGATGCTATCAATTATTTTTGAGCTACTTAAAGGAAGCAAAGATAGTACTATTACTATATACAGTATACTAGTACTATATACTACATTGCTAGTACTAACTACTTTGATTTCTGTCTTGTGGAAGGTAGGACATAAGTTAAATACATTAAAGACTATGGCTTTTTAAAATGGGTGATTCCCATTTATTTGCTGTAAGGTAGCCATTGTAGACTTACTTGGCAGAATGTCTGTGTACATTTAACTGTATTGCGGTGCTGAAAACAGGAAAATAGACCAGAATGGTCTTTCTGTTAAATCCCAAGAGACAACAGGTTGCCCCTGGTAGGTTGCTCCTCCTCTCTCTGATACAATAGCTCTGTCCAGCTCTGGACTTAACTCTTGTTGGAGATTTTCAAGTAGAGGCTGGACAAAGGGCAGTCTTCTGTTGAGCATGCTCTAGCTTTGGGTTTCCCCCATTAAGTCAGGCATTTTGGGCTACATGGCCTATGAGATCCCCTCCAACTCTGATTCTATACCAAACAATTCTTGGTCACTGCCAATGCCTTGCAAGGGGATAGGTCAAATATCGTCTCAAGACTTCTTCAACCACCATCTCTAGTGGTGCTGGCCACCTTGTAATTGTCTTCTGCAATTGACCGAGCAGCTCACTTACAGCAAAGACAGTGAGGAATCATAGAGCAAAGAGTACTTAAATGAAAACCAATTGCAGCAAGATTTTATCTTTTTAGGGAACATATTTCAGGGTGGAGAAAGGTGTCACAAAGATAGATTCATTTAGCTGCCGGATCACACCGTAGTAGAAATTAAGCACCAGAAACAGTGGGAAATGGAAATAAGAAAAATGTTTAAATAATGCTAAGCATTTGCTACATGGAAGATGGTTCCTGGACTGTATGAATAGTTCACTATAACAATATAATAAATTAAATAATATAAAATCACCCTCAGTGTTAATATTTAAGTTTTCCAGTAATTTCTCTTCCACTGCAAATATGACCAAACTTAATTACCTCTCCAATTCACTGCTAGGATAACTCAGCATCAAATTCATAAATAAATCCAACAATATACCTTCCTGTAATCCCTCTTTGGTGCACAATTCTTCAGCCTGCAAAGATTTCTACAATTTACTTTATGCTGGTTTCTCCTATCCCAACCCTGAGCAACCAGCAGCTACCAGAGATTGGTTTGCAAGCTTTCCTCAGCCGGCTGTCCTCCATATGTGTTAGATTACAACTTCCTATTTTAGAGAAAATGGAATATCCAAACACATACAGAAGCCACCAGGTTTGAGGAGGCTTCCATATGTGTTTGTCATGTTACACAATGTTGTGTTACACGATAAGAACAACCTTTCTCAGACAGATCAAGTGGTCAGTTCATCTGGGGTGCATCCATGGTGATTTTTTATGTAGGCAGTCTGCAATGACCTACTGCAGAGATGAACTTATCAAAACACACCTCCTTGAGTGTGTATTTTCCGTCAGTGCCATTTTATCTGTGATTTTAAAACTGATCTTTTAAATATTTAACTTGCACTAAAATTTCCTTTTCCTTCCACTTTTTAAAAATAAGTTACCGACTAATTTGTGAAACACTGCTCAAGAGAGTAAGTATCTTATGACATATTAATATATAATATGCTGTCTTCTGGTGGGCGCCTTTTGCCTTTGTGTCAATTCTTCCCTGATTTTTCTTAATTAATGCTAAAACACTATTTAGATTGCCTTTAAAATGCTCTGAAAGTGACCGCATAGTAACATTTAAATAAAGGACAAATTAAATAACTGATTTTAAAACGAGGTTGAGGTAAAAAAAATGCTCTGGATTGTGCCTTCCCCACTCACACTGATGGTGTCACAAATGCCCCTCTAGACAGAACATACCAAAATGTGTTTGCATACACACACACACACACACACAGATGAGAGGCACAGGTCTGAAAACAATTTTAGTTGTTTCAGAGAGGCAGTGCCCAAGAGACCATTGATCAATACAGTTAGCTTTTACTTTCATACTAGGTTAGATACTTAAGGCACTTTAAAGCACTATTTTTCTACATCTTCTTACCCTACCCCCAGGAAAAAAATATGTGTACCAGGCTCTAGAGGACTTACTTGAATTGCACTCACTGAGGTTAGCATAAGATTATAGACTGTGGGCTAACTTTTGCATCCAAATGGAACTTGAGAGTATCTTATTAAATTGCTTATGTCTGCTTATCTCCAAGTGGGGATAGAGACCATATTTATAGACAGCATACTGATGAAGTCTGTCCTTGTCGTGCCCCCAAGAGGCAGAGATGAACATGCTTTGCAGGAGAGCTTTACAGAATGTTCTCAGGAACTTTTCCCTATACATTTGCAGCGAAGGGGCAGTGGTGGTAGAGAAGAAAAGCAGGATGGAGTATTCCTGGTGATTTGGAGGGCCCTGTTGAGGACCAGAGGCTCCAACAATTCAGAAGCTTCATTTTAGATATTTCTTCTTTATCTCTCAACCGCTGCTCTAAAGAATTATCATTTTCCCATAGCCACAGCGCTCCTCTACCAGGAACTATCTCATCCCACACTGCATCTGAAAAAGGATGCTACATGTAATGCCCTTCCAAAGAGGCATTGTGGGATCAGGTCTCACAGAGACGTTTTGCTGGCTCACCGTAGAAAAATGGTTGAAAAGGAGAAGAAGTTTAAAAAGATGTGGCAGCCTCTGATGAGAGCTTGCAAAGATAGCCAAAAACCAGAGCATGTTACTTGTTTACTTTTATAAATGATACATTACTAATATACATTACTTGCTACTCACAACTATGAATAACACAATAGGGATGTGTTTTTAGTGTCTCTTAAAAGGCCCCTCTCAATAATCCACCATGGCAAGGCAAATGCCAAAATGCATTTTATTTCCTTTCCTTTAAACCAAAACAAGAGCAATGCACGACAAAAGTGCTTGTTAGTAAGGCTAAGGCATTCTAGAAAGCTGCCCCCTCACCAGAAGTACAAATAGGCTTGCAAACAATGCATATGGCTCATCTTAACTATGCATCCTGCTTCTGCTTGAATTAACTACAGTTAGATAAAACTATTACTAAACACCAAATTATCTAGAAGCTGCACATATCCTGTGTGCCTTATCTTTTGGTTTAAACAAAAAAGAAAAAAAAAGATTAGTGCTCCCCCCCTCAATCTATCAACTAATCCTCTGTACTTCCACCTTTTAGCTGCTTTCAAAATGTCCCAGTCCCTCTCTCCTCCTCCAACTTTCCTCCTCTGTGCTCAGCTTATTTCACTTGCTGCAAACTGAATTCCCAGTGCAAAAGTAGCTTGCACCCCAATAACTCAGCAAGGGGTGCTGGAGAGGCTGGACAGAACCTTGCTCTTCCCTGTAGACTCAGGAAAAAGCAAGCTGCTGCAGGTTCTCCTAGCTTGTGTGCTCTTCTTCATTAAATAGCTTTTGCCATCGTGACCACACCCCGATGTTGGTTGGCCACATGGATCCCAATTTTCATCTGTGAAATGCTAGAGGGTATGGATATGATAGCAACCCCTTGGCCTACAGGACTTATATGGGGCCAACAACACAAAGGAGAAGCCTGATATGAGCCAATAGCTGAATTATTTATTGAGGCCACACAACTTTAATGAATAACATGGCAAAAGTTATGGCTGCCACATCACCTAAAGAGTGACTTTATCCCTCATTATGTTAGAAACATAATATAACATGTGTTTGCTCTTGTTAGTGAAAAGAACAAATAATAAGTTACACATTATTTCTTAAGTGCTACTACCAGGCTGTCCTTCTAACAGCTGCTGTCCTTGATGGGCTAAAATGGATGGGAATTATGTGGTCCTACAAATGTTGTTAACATCCAATACTCATTAGGCCTAATTAGAACAGCCAATGCTAAAGAACATTGGGAGTTGTAGTCCAACAACATTTGGTGGGCTGCACTATTTCCACCCTGACTTAAAATTAATTCTTCAGAGGTCATCTGGAATGGAGAAGGGCAGGGCATTGTGATGTGGAGGAGGTGGTGGTGGTTATTTGCTCTTGCTACCATTGTTGTTGTTGTGGAAGCAATTGCCAAAAAACTATTGACAGAATTTAACAAGAAGTGGAAGCCTTTTCTCTCTGATTGTTAGAAATGTAAGCTGCCCCACTTCAGAATACTTTCTGAATTGTCCATCATTGCATCAGTTATACCTGGGAGGAAGACGCTTTACACTAGGGTTGTTAGGCTTGGAATTTGGTGCTCTGAATTAACACTTACAGAATTACAGAATTAACACTTGATAACCATTTACTATAGTACTGATCAGTATTTTGGACACTCAGAGCTCAGTCTATATCTCTGCGGTAGTAAGCACTTCTCACAACCTTTGTTTGACCAGTTCCCACAGTTCTGACAATTGGTCAAGATGGTTAGGGGTGATAGGATCTGACACAAAAAAATCTTCTAGGGGGACACAGACTCCTTATTTTTTGATCTAGAGACATGTTATGAAAATTTGTAGCATTTTTGGGAATTTATTAGCATAATTCTCATTTATGGATGGATGAGATTCTCTAAGAAGACACACAGGGAATGTGCAAAGTGGTGCAATTAATTTCTTTCACCATAGTTCAGTAGGGAAATACACTAAGGCATAGGATAAACAGTTCACTAAAATGCTTAACTTTGACAAGATCCATTTTGTACCTTTGTAGTAGTGGATGCTGGTGCCATGACTGTGGGGCAGCAAATCTGCTCTGGATTTTAGTTTGAACTTTAGAGGAGTTGTTCAAAAATCTGAATGTATTGTGCTGATAGGGTCCAGCACTTTGGACAGTTCCTTTAAAGTCTGATCTAAAACCTTAAGAAGATTCACTACTGTACTGACGTGGAAGCCATAAACCACCAATGTATCTATATGTTCATAGTTTTTTCCTATTTACAGGGCAAATAGTATCTTGGAGTGAGAGTAGATGACATTGGGAAAACAGTACAAGAGTAAAGGGCTAGCCCTACTCCTAATTCTGCATTGCAGTGCCATTTCTGACTGAGGAAAAGACAAGGCGTAATTTCCCATCATGTCTTTGCTTGTGCTTGTTTAACAAAATCAGCATTAAGAACCACAGAGAACTGAACTGACCATAGTCCCTGGACTCCATGGCTGTTCTTACTTGAATTGCACTCAAAGAGGTTACTACCATATTATATACGACACTGTGAGCTTACCTATGCATCCAAATGGAACCTGAGAGCATCTTATTAAATTGCTTATGTCTGGAAAATTGGTCTGCTTATCTCCAAGTGGGGAAGAGAGTCAGTATTTATAGACAACATGCTGATGAAGTCTGTCCTTGTTGTGCCCCCAAGAGGCAGAGACGAACAGGGCTTTCAACCTCCAGCATTCAATCTAATTTTACACTTCATCTCTGCTTGCCAGCTTCTGGAAGCCATTAGTCACTCATTAAAGCCTTCGTTTCCTCCTGCAAGTTCCATCTGATATTCTGCTAGTTTCTCTACATCACTGCAAGGGCTCAAATGCCTCTGGAACCATGTCATAGGATGCCGAAGCCATTCACCCCTCAGATGCAAGTTCAGATGCCATCTGTTAGGGTAATGATATGTACAAGTTCCAAAACTATGCACAGGAGTGAGGGAGGGGGAGGGAGAATGTCACTGTAAATTTGGAAACCAGCATAAACACATTCAATCAAAGTTTTAGTTCAGATCACAAAATACGATTTTATCTGTCAAACTATGGAGCTCTGGGGGTGCTTGTGCTAGGTTCTGCAGGTGAAAAGAAAAACTGGACAACAAACGTATGACAAATAAGTTGAAAAGTTCAGTAAAAGAAAAACAGGGCATTTCTACTGAGCTTCATGAACTCCATATCTCACACTTATACCTCCTGAATGCTTTAAAGTCCTTAGGCCAATCATGAGGTTTACTTAAGTTTAACAGCAGCCAAGATTCCCCAAATTCCACGAAAGCTACTAGACTGCATGCTAACAAGCCATTCCATAATTTGCTAATATGATTATGGACATCAAACCAGTGCAGGCTGGTGGCTCTGATGTCAATCTAGCAATGAATCACTGCTGGGTTTTAGTTTGAAAGGACCTACCTTAAGATGCTGAATTTTATCCCTAAAATAAGCTCAGCACCTTGGATAGATCCTTTAAATTGAGGCTAAAATCCAAAGCAAATCCATGGCCCCATGGATATAAGAGCCACCAGTCTCCAAAGCTTCAATCCTCTCTTTGTCTAACAAGCCTAGTAACAGTGGCACATAAAACATGATATGAATAGACTTTTTCCATTGCAGTTTGGCATTGTGAACTATTTCTCATATTTTTCTTCTTACTAGCTCATCACATCTCACACCAGTTCCAGGAAGAAGAAAGCAAATAGGAGATATGCAATCTGGGCTGAAATGAAAATTTCACAGAAGAAGATACAATGACATTTCTGAGAATGTGCTTTCTTGCTCCCTCCCTGAAAAAAGAAAGCCATTTTTCAGGTTCTTATGAAAACAACCCATGGTAGGTAACAGCTACCTTTTTATCCCATAATATTCTAGAATTATGCTTGGTTTCTTAAGGCCTTGTGGGTGGCATGTGTGCAAAATGGCTGTCAGTCTACCAAAAGAAGATGCAGAGGAGATGGGAGAAACCCTTGGAAAAAAGAGAGAAACCATGCTGCTACCAGTGCTGATGAACAACTCCCCGCTGCAGAAACCTTTGAAGATATTTTTTCCTCCCTTAGAGCATGTTGCACAAAATTTTACAGACACCCTTATTTTTTTCTTGCATCTAGGGAACAGAACTGAGGAGCTGGCTATTTTCACTGAGCTCAACTAAAGTGATGATAAATAGGAAAAATAGTCAAGAGGTGAAAAATAATGATCCCTGCCTGTCTGCCTACCCTTCCTCCCTTCCTGAAACAAGTTTCCTATTACCCTTCTGAGCTGCAATGCACAGTTAGGTTAATATCAACTTTGATGTTACAAGAATCCATCTTTTTATTCTCTTCTTGAGCACCAAAGAGAAGAACTGTGGCCCAGCCTTCCAGTACTAGTAAGCAAGGGGAGAGCCCGGATATTTTGCAGCTTAGTCAGGTTGTGGAAGCCCTGCTTGTTCAAACACTCCTCTGCTATTTCAGCAACAAATGCATGGTCTTTCTCCTGTGACAATTCGTAAAGCATTTGCCTTGATCACACTTCCATCAAGTCTGATGGAGACACATTGGTTTGTTAATATTCCTGATCTTCTTGGACCCCTGCAATCAATCAGCAATTGAGGTGGTGGATCTGCCTATGACCCCTACCCCCGGCTGCTGTTGCACACATCTGAGGTGAGAGACATTGCACAAGGAGGTATAGGATTCTTCCTTTCACAGCATTAAAAATTCATACAATGACACAACCAGGGATTATGTTATATGTACAGTATATAAACTGGCATAACCAGGTGAAAGGAGACTCTAACTAGAGACAGCATACTAGGATTTTCAACTATTCCTGTATTTTTGTTTTTAGAAACTCCTGCTTAGCTATGCAAGATTCTGTAGCTATTTTTCCCTACTTGCTCCCCTGACACAGACCAATTGAAAATTGCTACTATGTTCCACCTCTCAACTGCGAACAGCAGGTACATCTCCTTCAGGCTTAGTCTCACACCTAGCCGTTGTTGAGGAGGTGCAACGCACATACCTGTTTATCAGACTGTGTGACATCTTTGTTTAAAGCCTCTAGCCTCAAGCCCCTTGGATACGAAAATGTTCTGCAATTACACACATATCATTATAAGCCACAAGTGTAAACATCTTTTCTAGTTCTTTTGCAAAATAGGATCTAGGGAATCAAACCAATGCCCTACTGAAGACAGAGGGAACCTGAATAATTATTATAATCCATATTCCAGAGAGACAGCAAAGCAGCCTTCCTCACTAGGGCTCAGCAATGTGTCCAAGGCAGTTTTTCTCATGCCAGGGCCCAACTATGTGCCATTAATTTTTTCCACAACAGTAGTACCAGGAGATTAGGATCAAATTACAAGAAGTAGAATTAGCAAGATTTCTCATATGCCAACATTTTCCTAGTAGAGGGGAGGGATCAAAATTTTTATAGAAGCTATAGCATAAATAATTTTTGTGTCGGCTTATAGCTCAAAACCACTCTGCTAGTTAACGAAGTTTGGATGAGTCATCTTCTGAGAGCGTGGGAGCGAAGGAAGAAAATTGACAATGAAGCTGAGAGAAAACAACTTCCCTCATTTTCAAAACCATTGTCCCATCATGTCCAGCCATACCTTTGCCACTTCTTTTTTATAGCAGCCATTTGGATGGAGGCAGCACAGAACCATGACATATTTGATTCAAAACAGCAACCATCTCAGATGGCACAACAAGGCTCCTACTTGGCTTGCAATAGTGAAGACCTGGCAAATTAATGCTTCAATTAAAATTTGTGTTTGTGAAGTGTTTTGCATATGTACTGTGCTCAGTATTTCCCCCTGAGACTGGACTACTTGTAGACATGTACCTCTGCTAAACTTACTGATAAGAAAAGGAAAAAAAAGTGTGCTCTGGGGAACAGACAGATACATAGCCAATAGCTTCATTGCAGCAAGCTCATTCTGCAAATAAAGTCTCACCTTTGGTTGATATGATCCCAACAATCAACATTAAAAGCACTCCAAACCCAACTGTTAATTCAAAGTAAACATACCGAATCAAGTAATATCAGGTCTACAGATTCAGTGGGTCTACTTGAGTTGGGAGTAAGAACTGGATTAGGCTGCACCTTGAGATCTTGGGTTGGGAGAAAGTGGATGAATAAATGAATAAAATAATAATATAATGATAGTTGGGACTAAGGATTGGACTTAGGCCATGCAGCAATACCCACTTCTTTTGCAATTCAGACATCATCTCCAGTACCTGATGGAAATTTTGCACATTACAACCCAGTTTCATTTTGCATTACTTTGAATTACAACCATGTTGAATAAGGAATCTTTGCACATACCACATATGCAAGATGCTGCTGCTCTGGTACTTAGGAAGAGTGTGTGGGGGCAGGGGATATGTGTGCATCAGGTAGTTAGGGTCACTGTTTTGTCCATGCAATGCATATAGGAATTGAAGCTTAGATGTAGAAGAACACATGAGAAAAAGGACTTCTACAGTTTTGGGTCCAATTTGACCATGGAGACTTTTCAATGAAAATTCTCATTGTTTCTCCCAGTAAACGCTCACACACAATTCAGCTTCACTGAATCCATTTCATTTTCTTATTTAATGAGGTCAAAATTCACTGAATTCATCCATGTCGACTTTAATTAGTTTAGTTGCTTTGCATATCAAAGTAGAAATCAGCTGCACAAATTCGGCAAAACTGAACTGAAACAAATTCAGCTTCATTAAAGAGGGCCAATTCCAACATAATGCTTTGCAATGCTTCAGATTCTTGGAGCTACCTGACTTTGAAGGCATTTGTGAACTGTTCAAGGTAACTTGTTCATAAACAATCTGAAGATCACAAATTGCCCATAACACTACCATTAGGGCTCACAGAACCACTTCCAAACAAGTTGCGTGCATATTTTTGAACAAAACATTTCTATAAGCACACAGTGACAGAAATTAGTCCATGAAGTATCCAAGCTGCTTCTAAATGTTGTGTTGTGGATGTATCTTAAGTGCTTTGGACACAGTTCTTTGTTTCTCCTTGAGTGTAGTGTTGACAATTGCCAACCAATCATCCAGATGCGCAAATGGTTTTTAAAAGTCTGTTACAAGCAGCAACAAGAAAGATGTGAGTCTCTGTAACCAGCTCTAATGAACTCCATACTCTTCAACATTTCACACATGAAAACTGGATCATACGTGGCTAAGAAACATCAGAGTGTGGCCAAGATGTCAAAAATTATTTACAAGGAAGAATATGCAAGCTATGAGAGATTGTTCCCATTTGCTTTTGGCTGAACGTACTCAGAAGGGTGAGCCACTACCTCATGCTCTCTTCTCATCTCCTCACTGGTGAGTTGAGTGCAGACTACTTTTGCATTTGGAAACCAGTTTTCTTCAATCAAAGTAAAGTGAGGATAAAGGAAGAAAGTGAGCTGAGGAGAGAAAAATATTGGGAAATTTTAAAAACAGCTGAATAAGTGGGACAACAGAGGATTAATCATGATTGTCCCTGGAAAATTAGGACAGCTAGAGGGTATACAACTTCAGCCACAGTCTAGCTTCAGCTCTTTAGGTCAGCTGTAGTTTCTGAAATTTCTTCAAATGTTAGCCTCACTCAGAGTATGTTACACTCATTCAAATGAGATGCAACTAAGGAATACATCCCAACAGCTACCTCAGATATTTCCAGGCACAGGTGTAGCTAGTTTGGGAGTACTCCAGGAGTATACCCAAAGTGCAGACTTTAGTCTTTGAGGGAATGTAACCCTATCCTGTACAGATAAAATTTCCACTGTCTGATCTTCATTTTGACTGACCAGGAACACTTCTGTCTTGTCTGCATTAACCTTCAGTTCGTTCACCCTCATCCAATCCATTACTAAGAAACAGTGATGTAGACTCGAGACGACTGACTTGGACTCAAGTCGGACTTAAGTCTACTCAGTAACTCGACTTGGACTTGACTTGGCAGCAAAGATGCACTGACTCCATTCAACTCGAGACTTGTATATTTTTTAGTGATTGACTTGCTGCCCTTGGTTCAGTAACAGAACACATTCATCCAGAAACCTGACTACTTTGAAAAACACTTCCATCTCTTTTTTCTACTGATCATATGACAATCTGTCTCAAGTCCACAGTGTGGGCACATTTCTCAGAGGAGA
>CAOLHI010003055.1:0-203806 GCA_948474755.1 Ctenosaura bakeri
ACTCACCTCCTCTCAGCAGATCCTCCACCCCGAAGACCATCAGGTACTCAGGCATCGGACCTGGAACTACGAACAAAAAACAGTAGTGTTCTGGGTCAAACTCTATTGTTCTTTCCATCCTCAGAAATTGGATCTGGATTCTTATAAGTTGGTTTCAGGCTCCCCCACTTGCCTGCTTGATGTGAATATAGAATAGAAGCAAGCACAAAAACAAGCCTCCTCCCAGTTTGCCCGACACCTCCCAGCCCTTACCCCAACAGATCCAATACCCTTAAGTCAACAAACTCTCTCAAAAGACTTTCTGGGGCCCGGGAGCTTCAAGGTAGCTCTGTCCTTTGACGAAGCCCTAAATCCCAGGCCCCAAATCCCACATCCTAAATGATGGTGCCATCAGGTCAGGATTTGGGAGCCAAAGTCCTGAGCCCCAATCAAACAATAAAAAAAAAGTCATCAAAGTTGCATCTGTCGTGTGATCCCTTTATTTTGGGAGGCCAACCAAAATATCACAAAACAGTGTGTCCAACCCTCCACGAACCTTACTATCATCACCACCACCACCACCACCACCTCTTTATCTTTGTTTATATGCCATCCCTGTTTTTTTCAAGATTGGGACTCAAAGTGTCTTACAAATTAAAATGAAATGAAATGAGGACGTAGTGGTGAATTTTGACATATCATCACTCAGTATGGCAGTCCTTGCAGCCATACTCAGGAGACTCTCAAATTCAGGCAGCTATTTTTAGAGAAAGGAACAGCCAGAACCACCTCTGAGTACTCCTTGCCTAAGAAAGCCCTCTGAAATTCATGGGTCATCATAAGTCTACGGGGAACAAAAAAACACACAAACACAAAGACAGGTTGGAGAGGTGGGCCAAAGCTAACAAAGTGAATTACAGCAGAGAGCAATGTAAGGTCCTGCACTTAGGTAGAAAAAATGGAATGCACAAATATAAGATGGGGGACATGTGGCTGGATAGCAGTACGTGTGAAAGGGATCTAGAAGTCTTGGTGGACCACAAGCTGAACATGAATTACTAGTGTGATGCGGCAGCCAAGGAAGCCAATGTGATTCTTGGTTGCATCAACAGGAGCATGGTGTCTAGATCGAGGTAGGTAATGGTACCATTCTATTCTGCTTTAGTTAGACCTCATCTGGAATACTGTGTCCAGTTCTGGGCACATCAGTTCAAGAAGGATATTGACAAGCTGGAGCATGTCCAGAGGAGGGCAACCAAAATGGTGAAGGGTCTGGAAGCCATGCCCCATGAGGAGCGGCTTAGGGAGCTGGCTATGTTTAGTCTGTAGAAGAGAAGGTTAAGAGGGGACATGATAGCCATGTTTAAATATTGGAAGGAATGTCATGACAAGGAGGGAGTGGGCTTGTTTTCCACTGCTCCAGAGACCAGGACAAGGAGCAATGGGGTCAAGCTGCAGCAAAGGAGATTCCATCTGAACCTCAGGAAGAACTTCTTGATGGTCAGAGCTGATCAGCAGTGGAAAATGCTGCCTCAGAGTGTGGTGGATTCTCCTTGTTTGGAGGTTTTTAAACAGAGGCTGGATGGCCATCTGTCCAGAGTGCTTTGATGTGTGTTCCTGTAAAGCAGCGGGTTATACTGGATGGCCCCGTGGTAGTCTTCCAGAGTTATGATTCTGTGATTCTATGAAATGAGAAACATCCAAGACACTTTTATTAGCTGCCCTGCTCAGGTCTTGCAAAATCAGATTTATGTGCTCTAACTTACGAGTCTCATTTTCCGGGACTGTCTTGTGCTTCATTTTGGGTGGCCCCATTGTTCTCCCAAAATTCACCACAAATTACAATTTGTGGGGTCATCATGAGTCAAAGGGCAACTCGAGGACACATACAGACACATAGATGGATATGAAAGAGAACCATCCAACACACCTTTATTAACTGTCCAGGTTAGGTCTTGCAAAATCAGGGCCATGATTTATGTGCTGGTACCTGGGAGCCTCATTTTCCAGGACTATGTCATGCTTCATTTTGGGTTGCCTCATTGTTCTCTGAGATATCACCAGAAATCACAAACCTCTTCATATCTGGGTTGGAAGGTTTAAAAGATTTGAATGGGAAAGAAAGGGAAACTGTCATTGTTAGTGGAAGCTTCCAGTCCTGGATGTTTTCTCCCTGTGAAAAGAAGAGGTCAAAGCAAGAGAGGCGGGGTGTGTGTGTGCTTAGGAACCTAGCAGTTTATGCCTTTGAGGGCTCTTCCAGATGGGCCAACCATTCCAGTAACACCCATACAGAGCTGCGTGGCACAAGGCGATGTGGGGGAGGACCCACTTTTGACATAGAGAACAGCATTGCTGACATCAGGGGCAATGCTCCCTGATGCCAGATGTTTGTGCTCAGGCAAGGGAGCTGGGACTACACACAAAAGAGCATCAGAATACTAACAAGCACACTAGCAAGCCTCCTCCCAGCTCACACAAAAACCCTTAGGCAACAGACACAACAGCCTTAATCTCACTCCACACAGACTTTCTGGGGCTGGGGAGCTTTAATGTAACACCCATAAGCTCACCTCACGCTCTCTCTTCCACCACATCCACTCAAAACCCCTGTTGGCCTTGCTTGTTAGGTGAGCTCCTCTTGGACATTATCCAGTGGTCCCTCTCAGACTCCTGGGGTTAAACAATCCCACATGGGTTTACTCTAAATCCAAAGAAAAACATTAGCCGGCTGGGTGTGAGGAGGAATGACTATGCCTGTATCTTCTTTCCTTATCTACACTTCTTTGGTTGAGTGCAACTCTTCAGAATGATTTGGCTTCTCATGTTCATCTAGGCATTCTTTCACTCCTGAGCAGAGACAGCCTTCTTCCACTACAGGCCCCCTGGCTCCATGAGCATCTGAATCCTAGAGTTAGAAGGGACCACAATGGCTGTCTAGTCCAATGGCTGTCAAGCCATCCAGGAAGGCCCAAGTAAAGCACTCCCCAAAGATGCCCCTCTGTAAGAAATAGCTGATAAGACTCATAAAACAATTTAACACAGGATCGGCTGAAGCATCAGATGTTTATTTAAAAAAATACATCTCTGCAGAGCCGGGTGTCTCCCGAGAGAGAAGGACCCCCCACCATGAAACAGCTGACATTTTATCCCCCTGCCCGACACATGTTTCCCTCCCCTTGGACAGGACCCAAAAGTTACAGCTGCCCCTTTACTAAACAATGCCAACTTTCTGTGATCAGCTTGGTTTTTACTCCTTACAACCTTGTCCTTCAGACTTGTGGGTGCCTCCCAAGATGGGAGACCTCATCTTTATCTGTCTGGTTCCTCGCTCCTGGAGATTCAAGGCCCTGGGAGGCCCTCTCTGCTCAGCTGCCAATTCTAAAAATCTGTTTATTTAAAAAGCATACTAACCCTTTAACAGAACATAATAATAGGCTGTTCACCTCAATGTACTGACACTGCTATCTAAAATCTTCCTTGTTAGACTTATTGTGTTACTGGAGCTCAAATATAAAATATACCAAAATATATGTGTAAGCATATCTAAAATGTGTCATACTTATAAACTAATACATATATGTTAATAATACTGCAGAAACTAAAATATATTTTATTTCTCTCAAATTCCCTCCTCTTTGATTTTATTAGAATTTTAGTTTCTGCATTGTTCAAACTGTTGCAACAATCTTATACTTTTCTTTCTGAAACTATTTTTATTTCACCATGCTCCCCCAAATAAGTTTTTCTATTACCGTTACTGAACCAAGAACGTGAGAGACACTTAGAGACCTGGGCAAATGGTTCAGGATCATAGTATCCCCCACTAGGCAAAATTTTCTGCTGACAAGGGAATGTGAATGTGCAGAAGCCCTTTACCATAATCCCTGGGCATTCTGGCAATGCCCATCGCTCAGCAACTTCTCCTGATAATTTGTCCTTCATATCATGAGACATCCTAATGAGTGTATTATCTTCAAGTGTTTGGATCCCAATACTCAAGGCTTGTATGATACAGAATAGGAACTCCATGGTTAATTCATGAGTTTCCCTCAGAGAAAAAGGAAAGTGTTAAAGGTTTTACAGGCTCTTTCTGACACCTCTGAAATGTGCTATTGCAAATAAGAAGCCATATGTAAAAGGATTTCTGCCAGCCACCTTTGAAAGAAAGGATGTGGATCCCATGCAATACATCTAGCTTGTTGTATGGATCAGACATTTAGGACCCTTTGTTTTGGTTTCCCCCAAAAAGGATAAAACAAAGTGCATTTCCAAAATTCTTCAAGCAAACTTAACCCAAAGATGCATACTAATATAAGTACAAATACTATGATTGAGTAAATTATGAAATCACTATCTTCCATTTAACTCCACCTCAATGTTCTCAAGTCAGGATAAGGATTTCCAGCATTTACTTCTGTTAATGCATAATCAACTGTGTTTTCTCTTCCACCTGATCTAATTTTTACAGTCACTGGAACAACTCAAGTCTCCTTGGATCCCCTGGAATCGGCTGATAAACAGTTGTATGAGTACTTATTTTCAGTCCCACTTCTCCAGTCATTTATTAGTCTTTAGGTAAAATTATACAGTTCAGTCCTCTTTCTCTCTCAAAGTCAATTTAAGACCTGGTCCTCTCCAAGCCTCCCACTTGTTATCTGGATATGGTATCAAAAGTCCTCGCCCATGGCCTCCCTCTTCCGCAACTTCACTCTACTGTGTTACACCCACGGCTCTACTGCTCGTAGCTTCACTGCTACGACAACACCGTGTAGTAGCTGCTGTCCTTGGGGCCTTCCAGCGGGGCTGCAGTTGTTTGTTTTTCCAGGCTTGCATCAGTGCCTGGTCTCCAGGCTTGAAGTTGTGTAGAGTCTCGGACAAGGACAGTGGGACCTGCTGCAGAGCTGTCCTGTGTAGAGAACACAAAACTTGGGACAGTTTTTGCATATAACTTCTTGGACTGGCTTCCACAATCTCATGCATACTTTCAATGGGATGTTTTCTCAATAGGAATGATTGCCCATAGAGTATTACCTCCTGAACCTTTTAACCTCCACCCATCCTGTTAGTTAGTCTACTATAACCAATAGGTATTTCCACCTCTCGATCAGGGAACTTTTGTGTAACCTATCTGCATACTCTGGAAGGGTCTGAGTGCCCATTCCCTCCCTCCTGGGTGATGTTTTTGCATTTCCTTTTTGCTCACTTTCTGACAAGTCACAAACCTATCACAAATTTGTTTAGCTACAGTGTATATTACTATGCATCTATAATGTTGTAACCAAGTATCACATAATGCCTAGGTACCCCAATGATTTTCCTGATGTAAAGTAGCCAAGAGTTCCCTTGCCAGTTCTTCATTGCTAATTACCTCCCACTCAGGAGAACCCACTTTCCCTCCTGAGTTTTTTTTTAATTGCTCTTATTTGAATGAATGTAGGGACACCAAGGCATTTGAGTGAAGGTATCAAGACCCTAATATGCATTTTCTCTTGTAAAGCCTCCCCTTTTGCAGCCTCATCTGCCAGCCTGTTCCTTATAGCCCCTGGAGAGTATCCACATTGATGCCCAAGTACATGAACTACAGATATCTCCAGAGGAAATTGTAGTTCATCTAGTACTTGAATAATTAATTGCTCATGTGCCAATTCTTTTCCTCTATTGTTAATTAGTCCCCTTTCCTTTCAATTTTTTTTCTCAAATGTGTGCACTACCCCAAAAGCATATTGGGAATCTGTAAGCTCTTTTATTTTTCAGAATTTCAATGCCTGCTTTAGTGCATACAACTCACATGTTTGTGTTGACCATGTGTTTGGTAGTTTCTCAGCTTCTAAGACCTCTTGTATGATTCCATCAACTACTGCATATTCACTGTGTCTCTTTCCTTGTACACATCTGTGTGATCCATCTATAAACAATTCCATCCCCCTTAGGAAGGGGAGAATCCCCCAAATTGGGCCTTATTTTAGTTTGGTATTCAATTATGTCCAAACAATCATGTAAAGGATCTGTTTGTTCCTCTCCTTTCCACAAAAATTCAGCTGGATTCACACAAGAGTCTGTAGTTAGTACCAAATCATCTTTTTTCCAGTAATATAGCCTCATATTTTAAAAAAACATAAAAAAAAATCCTTGGATCTGTTAACCATTTTACCCCTTCGTGTTAAGATAGTCCTGGCTGAATGTGGAGTGCTCGCTATCAAAGCTCTCCCCCCAAATGTCAGTTTCCTACTCTTTTCTACTAACATTGTAGTAGCTGTTACAGATTGTAAGCCACCTCTGGATACAGGATCCAGCAATTTAGATAAGTAAGCCCGTGGATGTTTTCTCCCTCCCCAGGTTTAACACTCCCAAGGCTGCCCCTTCCATTTGTAGTAACAAACAAATGAAAAGGCTTATCCAGGGAGGGGAGTGCCAACACTGGGGCATGAATTAAGGCATCTTTTAATTCCTGAACTTGTTTTACTTCTTCTGATGACCACTTGGGGTTTTCAAGGTCTTCTACAAGTTTGGCATTTAGTTTTTTTAGGGCATAATTTTCTATCCACAATCTACAATATCCCAGTTATCAAAAGATCATCCACATACTGTAATAGAATAATTCCCTGGGGAGCTGGGAATTTTTCCAAAACCTGCTCCAATACCTGCCCAAATAGGTTTGGGGATTCTGTAAAATCCTGCACCAAAACTTCCAATGGAATTGTTTTTTTTTTCCAGTCTGGGGATGCTCCCCCTCAAAGGCAAACAGGTCCCTGTTTTCCTCAGCGGGGGGGGCATGCCCAAAAGGCATCCTTCAGGTCTATTACACTGGACCACTTATGGTCATGAGGGATTTTACTCATAAGCGTGTAGGGATTTGGGACCACTGGTTGTCTTACTTGTACTATCCTATTCAGGAGTCTTAGGTCCTATACAAGATGATAAGTCCCATCTGGCTTTTTTTTACGGGGATGATGGGAGTATTATAGCTAGACATACAGGGTTCAATTAAGTCATCTTGTATCAATTTTTCCATCACTGGCTGGAGTCCCATTCTGCTCTTATGTGAAATGGGATATTGTTTTTGACAAATCACCTCTCCCTCCTGTTTCAGCTTAACTTTTAAAGGAGTTACTTTTAGTCCACCCGATTCCCATCCTTTACCCAAACTTGACTATTTATTTTCTTCTCATCTTGTGTTGTTAAAACCATAAATTTTGCCACTACCCGACCACCCTGAGGTTGGGTGGCAATTCCCAGTTCAAGTTGTAAATCTCTCCCTAGAAGATTTATCCCAGTCTCAGGAATAAGAAGGAGATTTCCAAATGTCTGTCTGTCTTCACATTGAATACAGACTCCTTTTACCTGAGGCACAGAAACCTTCTCCCTTTATTCCCATGACTGAAGTCTCTTGATCTGATGGCTGTATTATTTTAATTACTGAAAACTCATCAGCTGCAGTACCAGGGTCTCCTTTTCCTATTAAGCAATTGATCCACCCCCCTAGCCTGCACTTTCACCATAGACCTCAGAATGAACAGTGCCAATGTTGCACAGATCCAAGATCAGCCCAAAATTGACAGAGTCCCCATTTTTCACTAGACTGCTTCAAAAGAAGAGACATACAACACCATGTTTGATATGTCTCTCCCCTCCCACACACTTCTCTGTATTATTCTTCCCCAGTTCAGTTGTTACTGTCTTTTCCATTACGAATCCTCCATTTTTACACAAATACATTTTTTTACCTAATCCTCACATGTATTTATATTTTTAACCAATCCATTACCTCTTTCCATTCTCTTTCAAAGTTCTGGAAAAATTTGGTTGTGTTTTGTTTTAGGGAATATGCCAATTTTCCAGTCTCAACCATATCCAGCACTTTTACTTTCCATTCTTATAAATTACTTTCTTCCCCCTCCTCCTCCTCCTCCTCCTCCTCCTCCTCCTCCTCCTCCTTCCTCCTCTTCCTCTGCTGTTGTTGTTGTCATTGTTGTTATTGTTAGTGCTAAGCATAATCCTGGTGACTTTTACAAGGGGTTTTTAGTCTCTAGTGTTACTTTTGATATCATGTGCTACAAACAGTTTTATTCCTCCCCACACTGAAAACATTTCTCTCCTCCCACTGTCTATTCTACCTTCCCTGGTCCACCTTCTCTTCCTTGTCTCCTTCCTTCCATTACTCTCCTTCCTGTCCCTGCCTCTGAGCCTTGCTCCAATCTTTTCTTTACCACATTATCTACTGCACTCACCATCATTCTGGCTTTCTGCTTATGCTTCTCCTCTCCTCCTTTCCCTCACTGCTCAACCTCTGTTTTCCCTTTGAAATAAGAAACCCTCCAAAAACAACCCTGACTTTTCTCTTTGCAACCACTGCACTTTCCTTACCAGCTTTGTATCTCCCAAAAAATTGAGCCTATTCCATCATGGCAAAATTTCCCTTTTTAAGCTTGAGAGTTTAAATGACCAATTTCTCCATCCTGAAAACATTTCTGAACAACAAAAACAAAACAAAACTGTTGCCAGCTCTAAAAGCAGGAAGGTGATAAATCACTCACTCCTAAAAGTGCCTTGCAATTTTTGGAGTGAAAGGAGAGAGTTAACGGTCTTGTTGCTTCCCTGTTCTCATAGCAATTGTTACTGTAAATATATGGCTTCTGTTTCACAGGTCAACATGACCTGAGTTCTCTTGAGAAAGTTGTTCATGTTATGTGTTTATGTTTCTGGCAAGGCTACACAGCTGTGTTTCGGCGTTTTGGTGGGTTCTGTCTTGTCGTGGCTCTTGCATGTACATTCACATGGGAAGTCAGCCGTGTAAACATGTTATTGTACTGAAGTGTATGTTGTCCTACCTAAGAGGCTTGTCTGAGAAGCCCTGTCTTACTTCTGCTCCTGATTCCTTCTCTTGCTGTTTTACTTTGCATAATGCGTGCATGCCACTGTGAGGCATGGCAATTACTTAACTGCTTGTCCTGATGTTTTTACTACCCGCAATAAATTAGTTAAATGCCTTTGAGGCTTGAGTGGCTGTTTTTCTCTCTCCTGGCTGCGGAATGGCAACGTGGGGCATGGTGGGCTTGTTTGTTTTAAGCAAGCACCCCGGTTTTATTTTTGACAGCTATGACCCCAGCCCCCAGCCTTCGCTTACACATCTCCTTTCCCAAGACTGGGAAAATCCCCCTTCTCTCTCCATCTCCTCCTCCTGTGAGGAGGAACAGAAAGGAATGAGAGGGAAAGGGGAAAAAATTGTAAGCCTACTTAGGCAAACACTGCCTCCTTCTCCCACACACGCGTCTCTCCGCCTGCCTGATTTCTTGCAAGACACAGAGAGACAGAGAGCGAAAACTTAAAAATCCTGTCTTCTGTAATTTAACCTCTAACTCTCCAATTTGGACTTTCTTTATCTTTCTTACATTGCTTGACTTCCTCCTTAACTTCTGGTACAAATCTTTATTTTTCTCCTGAGGCTTTTGTTTAACCACTGCTGCCTCAAGATTCCTCCTCCTCTGCGTCTGGTTGGTGCAGAGGCTGATTCTGGGTCTCCCCCAAAAGGGAACGACTTGCCCGTCCTAAAACCTGACTGCCTGTGGGAACCCCTGAGGTTTGTCTGGTGGTGGATCCAAACGTGGGGGTGGGGGGGGAAGGGAGGCGGCAGGCAATCAAGAGGATCCCATTATTGAAGATCAAGCCTCCTCTTTTCCTTTTCTGGTCTTAATTCCTCCTCCCTTGATTTTAAGGGGTAGAGATTTACTGTTCTCTACCAGCATTTAGCATAACCCTGGTCTAAGAGTTTCTTTTCTCATTAACACGCTGATTTAATTTCTGCTATAGCCAAGCCCCTTGGCTAAATGGACTTTCTAGTCCATTCAAAACAGCAAATATCATCTTTACTTTCTTTCTCCCTGGGTACAACTTGTCCCCAGTTTTTTTCTCCAGCACCAGTCCCTATGGACTATTGGACTGAATGCTAGGGATTTTGGCACTCACCCCTCCTTTCTTTTTCTCCCGTGGACGTCCAGTTTCCCATAGTGAAGCTCCCAGAGGTCATACGCTCAATGCTTTATTCCACACGCTTCATCTGCCTGGCCTCTGATTCCCTCACGGAGAGCCAAAAGCACAAATCAAGACTGTCACTCACTCTGCACCCTAGGTACGTCTCACTCTCTCACCTCTGAATTCACTATTCCCGGCCACCAAAGGTAGTACTTTAATAGTCATTTTTCTTACCTTTGGTCTGTATACAGAGTTTCCTGGCCAAAGCGCTTCCGGTGTGTCCTCTCTCTCTCATTCACACACTCTCTCTCATTCTTAATGCTTCATCCGATCCTTCGTCCTTGGGCACAACCAGTCGAAGGGCTGTGGAGAAGACAGAAGATAAGACCGTCTAAAAGAGAGAAGGGGTGCACTTTCCTTTTTCTGTCAACTACACAGGTTGCCTCCGATGGATGAAAATCTGGCACAAGCCCCCGATTTGCAAGAAATAGCTGATAAGACTCATAAAACAATTTAACACAGGATTGGCTGAAGCATCAGATGTTTATTTAAAAAAATACGTCTCTGCAGAGCCGGGTGTCTCCAGAGAGAGAAGAACCCCCCACCATGAAACAGCTGACATTTTATCCCCCTGCCTGACACATATTTCCCTCCCCTTGAACAGGACCCAAAAGTTACAGCTGCCCCTTTACTAAACAATGCCAACTTTCTGTGATCAACTTGGTTTTTACTCCTTACAGCCTTGTCCTTCAGACTTGTGGGTGCCTCCCAAGATGGGAGACCTCATCTTTATCTGTCTGGTTCCTCGCTCCTGGAGATTCAAGGCCCTGGGAGGCCCTCTCTCTGCTCAGCTGCCAATTCTAAAAATCTGTTTATTTAAAAAACATATTAACCCTTTAACAGAACATAATAATAGGCTGTTCACCTCAATGTACTGACACCGCTATCTAAAATCTTCCTTGTTAGACTTATTGTGTTACTGGAGCTCAAATATAAAATATACCAAAATATATGTGTAAGCATATCTAAAATGTGTCATACTTATAAGCTAATATATATATGTTAATAATACTGCAGAAACTAAAATATATTTTATTTCTCTCACCCTCTAACCTCTGTTTAAAGACCTCCGAAGAAGGACTTTCCTCCACCTCCCAAAGTTATCGATTCTAGACAAAAGGAAAACCTATTTCCACACAGGGAACACTGTTTTTGGAGGAAGACAACTCTTTTGTGCAGAATATTTGTCTGTTTGTGTGCAAAAGAACTATAAGTAATGACTTCTAGAAAAGAAATGTAGGAATTGTAGTTGCCTAGGGTCCCATGAATTCTCTCTGTTGCAACATCTCTCATGAATCTGAAATTTTGAGGGTCCCCTCCAATCAAAATAGAAGCTAGTGATCTCTGACAAAGAAATTTCAGCATTACAGTTCTAGAAAAGCAATGTCCATTTTGACGGGGCACGAAGCTGCATCGGGATTGAGGTGTCTGAAAATAAGGATGAACTGGCCTTTTCCCATAGTTGACATATGCCAGTTCTGTCCTTTAATGAAGCCCTAAATCTCATACCCTAAACAATGGTGCCATCGGATCAGGATTTGGAGGTCAAAGTCCCGGGCCCCACTCAAGTGATGAGAAAAAAGTTTTTAAAGTTACACCTGTCATGTGATCCCTTTATTCTGGGTCCCCTTTCGAGCGTCATGCAAAGGTGAGGAGCGCACATGATGCACTCACATTTGCGTGATGCTCCAGGACCTGGCAGGGACCGCTCACCCATTTTTTCATTTTCAGCTTTAAGCCGAAAATGGTGCGCGGTCGTGCATTGCTCCAGGGCCCCGTGCACACTTACCTTATGTGTGGAGACTTGGGAGCCGGGAAGGCCCCAGGCTGCACTGCAAAAGGAAGGGGGAGGGCTCTCGCGTGAGCAGGAAGCTCGTGCGGAGCTGAAGAAACCCGGATGCGAGGGCCTCACAGAAGAGGCTGCTCGTGCGAGCAGCACACCCCAGTGCCGAGAAAAGGTGAGTTGCGGAAAGGGCCTGGGAGGCCAATCAAAATAGTACAGAACAGTGGGTCCAACTTTACACAATTCTCACTATCATCACCATTACCATCACCAACATCTCTTTATCTTTATTTATATTCCTCTCCCATTTTTTCAAGATTGGGACTCAAAATGTCTTACAAATTAAAATGAAATGAAATGAGGATATAGTGGTGAATTTGGACGTATCAGCACTCAGTGTGGCAGTCCTTGCAGCCAAGCATAGGAGACTCTCAAATTCAGGCAGATATTTTTAGAGGAAGATATTTTTAGAGGAAGGTACTGCTAGAACCACCTCTCAATATTCCTTGCCCAAGAAAACCTTCTGAAATTCATAGGGTCATCAGAAGTGCACAGGGAACTTGAGGGCATTGATGGCACACACACGGAGAAAAAAATAAGAAATCCTTGACACACATTTATTCCTTTTCACACGGCATTTGCCAGGCAAAAGGGCCTCTGGAGCATAGGGCAATTGTGAGGAGAGGTCCACGTGACGTCCTTGCAATTGTGCAATGCTGCCGGGGCGGCAAGTGCCCATCGTGCACTATCTCATTTTCGGCTTGTAGCCAAAAATGGTGCACGATCGTACATTGCTCCAGGGCCCCGTGTGCACTTACTGTGCATGTGGAGCCTCCAGAGCCGTGGCGCTTGCGCGTCCTGCCCCAGTGCAGCCTGGGAAAATCCCAGACTCTGCTGCAGAAGGAAGAGGAGGAGCCCTCACGCTGCCTGCTCACTAGCAGGCAGCGGCTGTGAAGGCGAAGCAGTGGGAACGCAAGAGCCTCTCGCAAGAGGCTGCTCACGCAATCCCCACACCCCAGTGCCACGAAAAGGTAAGGTACGAAAAGGGCCCAGGTCTTGCAACATAAGGGCTGTAATTTATGTGTTCTGACTTTGGAGTCTCATTTTCCAGGACTATCTCGTGTTTCATTTTGAGTCGTCTCATTGATCTTCCAGATTTCACTAAAGATCACAAACTTCTTCCTATTTAGGATGTAAAGGTTTAAAAGATTTGAATGGGAAAGAAAGGGAAACTGCCCTTTATTTATATCCCTCCCTGTTTTTTGAAGATCGGGACTCAAAGTGTCTTATAAAATAAAATGAAATTAAATGAGGATGTAGTGGTGAATTTGGACATACCAGAACTCAGTATGGCAGTCCTTTCAGCCATGCACAGGAGATTCCTAAATTCTGGCCCCTATTTTAGAGGAAGGTGCCAGAACCACCTCCGAGTACTCCTTGCCTAAGAAAACTCTCTGAAATTCATCATGTTGTCATCAATTAATGGGGAAACTTGAAGACACATACATACACAGAACACACACAAACAAAGAAGAATGAGAAGCATCCAGTACATGTTTATTAATTGCCCTGCTCAGGTCTCGCAAAATCACGTGCTCTGACCCAGGAATCTCATTTCCTGGGACTATTTCTTGCTTTGTTTTGGGTGGCCTCATTGTTCTCAAAAAATTCACCACAAATCACAGATCATGAGATCATCATAGGTCTACAGGGAACTCAAAAGGACATGCACACACAGACGAATGAGAAACATCCAACACAACTTTATTAATTGCCTGGCTCAGGTTTTGCAAAATCGGGGCTGTGATTTAGAAAAGACCCACTCCTGAGTCACCAATAGAAACCTTCTATATATGGAAAAAGAATTACATATGAGACATGAGGACAGAGTTTTTATCTGCTTCTCGCTTCCTCAGTTTAGCTGCTTTACACGTGAAAAGGGCAACCCTACAAGTCACAAAGAGATTTACCCCTTGCAGCAGAAAAGTCAGTTTGGACTCATCATCCTACTCTTTCCCACTGTCCCACTGTCTAGGAATGGGTCAAAATAGTGCACTTGAATGTTTACATATAACTGGCAGTACAAGAAGTAATGGGCAAGAGAGAAACTGCTATTCTTAGTGCAAGCTTCCAGTCCTGGTTGTTTTCTCCCTGTGAAAAGAAAAGATCAAAGCGAGAGAGAGGTAGTTTGCTTAAGACCCAACCAGTTTATATCTTTGAGGGCTGCACCAAATGGGCCAGTCATGCCAATAACAAGAGGCCAGCATAGGACCTGAGACTACACAGAAGAGAACAACAGATTACTTACAAGCACACAAGCAAGCCTCCTTCCAACTTACAGAAGCAAACATACTTTCTGCAACAGACACACCATCCTTAACCTCACAAGCTCTCTCAAAAGCCTTTCTGGGGCTGAGGAACTTTAAGATAACACGCATGAGTTCATCTTATGCTGTCTCTTCCAGCAGGTTGGCTCAAATGCCTGTTGGCCTTGCCTGTTAGGTGAGCTCCGGTTTGCCATGTTCCAGTGCTCCCTCTCAGAATGCTGGTGTTAAACCGTCCCATGTGTATCTACTATATAAAAGTCGAAGATTGTGAGTGATCTTGTCTGTTTGTCCTTGTCAGGCAGGCAAAGACCTCATACAATTGGCTGTGTGAAGCGAGAAGACCTCATATGATTGGCTGGCTGTGAAGATTTTATGGAATCCCGGGGCTGGTAGTTCAGGGAGGGGCCTTTAGTATTCTCAGCCAGAGAGATCAGGCCAGTTGCTATGGAGACAAGGCCCAGCAGCAAGAGGAAGGTGCATTCCCTCCAAAACCCAATCTCTGCATGTTAATAACTCTGAATACAGATTGGATTGGGGAATATGGGCAAAAGTTACAGGTGCTGGACAAGACAGTTTGAGGAATGAGAGACACAGGATCTCAAATCTGTGGGCATTTCCATACTACACTGTTATAGTGCTATTATTCCACTTTCAACATCCTGTGGAATCCTGAGGTTTGCAGTTTAGGGAGAGGTGTTTCGAATTCTCAGCCAGAGAGCTCTTCAGCCTCAGGAAACTACAAACCCCAGAATGCCATAGGATGTTGAAAGTAGAATAATAGCACTAGAACAGTGTAGTGCAGAAAGGCCCTGTGTGTTTCAACTGTATCTAACTCCGAAGGTAAGGTAAGGTAAGGTAATTCTTAAAATATTGCTAACAAATATTACCTATAAGAAAATAAAATCCTGCACAACGCCAGGTAAATACACTAGTGGGAAATGTAATGAACGAATGTGGGTCAGAGGATAGCCTCCTTGGTGAAATGATACCCCATCTAACACCTCATCAGTGGGACACCCTAGAATTACAGTTGGAACTAAGACAATGGATACACAGGGGGGAGTTTACCTCATGCCTTCAGGGCAGGTTTTGGGGTATAAAAGACCCAATTTTGGGCACCTCCTTGCAGTACAAGAATTTCAGGCATCCAGTCTGTCATCCTGTTTCCTGATATCGAGGAAAGAGCACCTTGGACCAGGCTTTCACTCTGCACCATCCCATACACAAATATTCTAGGGGTTCAAATAGTTTTATCTATGTAGCCTTCATAGATTTTTCCTCAGCATTTAACTTGATAGATAGGGAGCGCCTTTGGTATAAACTGGATAAAACAAGTATTGATAAAAGATTGCTATAGCTTATTCAACTATTGCATCAAGATAATTATCTACAGGTGAGAACAGGTTTGAATGGCCTGCTTACCCAACCTGTTAACATATCCCAGGGTGTAAGACAGGGGTGTATCCTGGAACCCTTTCTATTCAATTTCTATATTAACAATTTGATTCCAGAAATGTCTGACTCCTCATTCTTCCCTCCGGCCATCGGCAATCATAAGATCTCAATTTTGTTATATGCCGATGACCTCGTCCTATTATCACAAAATAAAATAGACCTTAAAAGGATGCTAGTTAAATTTCGAAAATGGTGCTAAGAAGAAAAAATGCTAGTTAATTACTCTAAAACCAAAATCATGGTTTTTGGGAAGAATCCCAGTAAGAGTACATGGTCTTTGGATGGCCATTCACTAGAACAAGTACAATCATTTAAGTACCTAGGGCTTTATTTTGATGCAAAGCTTACATGGAGGCAACATCTGGAAGTTACTAAACTTATGGGTGCTCGATCTATCGGGTCATTGAAAAAGTTTTCTTATTCAAGAGGAGGGCAACTAATAAAACCCGCAATAAAGGTTTTTACAGCCCTCAACTGCTGTATGGAGCTGAAATATAGGGAGAAAATGCTAAAGTTGTGCTCGAAAGGATACAAAATCAATTTATAAGACAGATCTTGGGTCTTCCATCTGGGGTGCCAGCAGCACATCTGAGGGCAGAACTTGGCATTCCTTCATTAGCAGCCAGGATAGACTTGGCCTTTTTACGGTTCTGGCGCAGGTTAAATGAGCTCGAGGATAGCTCTATTAGTAAACGCTGCTGGTTGGAGGAGTTAAGGGTTGGAGGTTGGGCAAAACAGTGTCATAACAAACTAATGAGTTGCCAGCTTAATGAAGAGACCTATTTAAAACTTAGTAATAGGGATCTTAAAAATTGGATTTGCAACTATGATGCAAATCAAGACAGAGTGGAGATAGTTGGGGCACAGTTTTCTATTTGGTATCCTCACATTCAGACCAACCATGCTATGCCACAATATTTTGAAGACCTGACCTTCGTGCAGCTTCGAAGGGCATTTACAGAGTTAAGGTTTCAGCAGATGCCCTCTGCATATTTGGAAGGGAGATATCAACGTATCCCAGTTGCAGAGAGGAAATGTGGGTTTGGTTGTAATCAAATAGAGGACATAATTCATTACCTGTTATACTGCCCACTTTATTCTGAACCTCATCAAAGATTTGTGATATCATTGATTCAACCCTCCTGGGACAGTTCTCCTCAAAGTATTGTGGTGGAGCTCCTTGCGGACAAACACGCAAGGGTCACCTACTCAGTTGCCCAGTTTGCAGTTGCTGCTAGGAAAATACGTGCCTCTTTCTATCAGAAGTAAAGTGGCTTCAATAAATAATTTTAATATTGTGATTTTATAGTTTATTTACATATTTGCTGTTTTATCATTTTAAACTGTAGTTTGTAAGTATTTTGTAACTTCTGTACTATTTTCTAAAAGTTGTGATGGCCATTGGCTATACAATAATAAAGTCTGTGATGAGCTGTGATTCCTGATATCGTCCTGTCCTTGGGTGCAAGCCTAAGCCACATCAACTTTTCTTTATCTCTCTCTCTCTGGAATGGTAAACACTGCCCATTCTATCCAGACTTCTCCTCTATCCACCTTTCCTCCCTGCCTTTCAGTTAGCTTTGTCTGAGGATGTGTGCAAGTATCAATTTTTGTATGTTTGTTTAACTTTCCCCCAATAAAACACATTCTAGATGATTTATAAGTCTTGGGCTGATTTTATTGCAGTGAGCCAGTAAACATTGGTGAAAAGGTCCCACCAGTTGCCCTGCCTCTTGCAGCCTTCCCCAATTAATTCCCCATTTTTACATTTAATTGCAGGTTCTGATAGAGGACCTCATGGATCCCATGCATTTGTGGTGACAGCCCCAGGATGGAGGTCTGCTGGAAGTGGACTCCTAGGTGACCCACCAGTGAAGTATATCATCAACATTCTTGATCTAGCACAGATACTTGCAGGTAATCGTCAGTCCTCCCACTTTGTCAGCTGTATTAAAAATGTCTTAGTTTCTGTTTTCTCCTCCTAAATTCCCCTTTGTCCTCAATTTGCTTGAGTTACTGCAAACAGAGTTCAAAATGCAAAAGTAGGAATGAATTCTATTGCTAGTTCTACCTAAAATAGACCCACTGAATTAATGGGTTTTACTTCTGTATTGACTTAACTATTCAACAATTCGTTGACTGGATCTGAGGCATTTCCGCACTAGACTGTTATAGCGCTCTCTTTGCACTTTCAACATCCTATGGAATTCTGGGAATTCTGGAATTCCAGCCGGCCCCTCTCTGAACTGCAAACCCCAGGATTCCATAGGATGTTGAAAGTGCAATGAGAGCGCTATAACAGTCTAGTGCGGAAATGGTCCTAGTGTGGTTGGGGCTAACCAACAGGATTACAAGTGTAGCTTATACTCTGTTAAGTGTGTGGGTGGAAGAGGAAAGGAGAGGGCGGAAAATTGGCCTTCCCAGTAGGCTCAGGTAAAAGCAAATGGCTGCAGCATCTCCTAGTTTGTGTGTTCTTCCTTCTTAATCATTCTTGCCATCTTGACCACACTGTGATATTGCTTGTCCACATGGGTTCTGTTTTCACCTGTGAAATGTTGGAGGGTATGGTGAGGCCCATAGACTATAGGACGTGCGGGAGAGGGTGTTTTCATTTGTGGAGCACAACTGTGGAAAGTCCTCCCTCAAAGTTCCCAGATCTCAGTGACCAGCCCACTTCTCCAGGTCTCAGCCAAGAGTTGGAATCTCAGGAAAAGCGTGCTGTCTTGAAAAGCGTGTGCATATATATATTTTCCTCGTGAGTTAGACATAGTATAAAATTAGTTTGTAGTCCATTAACTCATCAGGGTGGTGAGGTGAGGAGGGGGCAGAGTCTTGCCCTTCCCAGTCTCCTCTTGAACTCTTTCATCCAACCTGACAATCAACTCTTCCTTCCTTCATGGAAGGTGAGGGAGCTGCTGCAGTCACCTGTAACGCTTGTGGCATGTTCCTTTTCTTGCCACAAGAGGTTCTCGGGTACACCTGCACCAAGTGCAAGCTGGTCACCTTCTTGGAGGAGAAGGTTCGCCAGCTGGTCACCTTCTTGGAGGAGAAGGTTCGCCAGCTGGAGGCACGAATTTCTGATCTCCATCTTATTAGGGAAGGGGAGGAGTTTTTGGATAGGGCAGAGAAGACCTACCAGAAGACCGAATGCACGGAGGAGCTGCCAGATCAGGAAGTCACCACACTTTGCCGGGAAACGGAGGTTTGGGCGAATGTCACACGGAGGAGTAAAAGGACCAGGAAGGTAACAGAGACTCTTAGCATACACAATCGCTTCGAACTACTTGGCCTTATGAACAATGAGGAGCACCACGCGGAGGGAACAGAATGTCAACAAGAAGGAATCAAACTTCACCAACAGGGACTAGATCAACACTCCCAGCCTAAACAGAATGCCCAGGCAGTCCGAGTAGAACAGGTTCGCCGAGGAGCCCAGGACAAGTCTCAGAGGAGGCGAGTTCTGGTTGTTGGGGACTCTTTGCTAAGAGGAACTGAAACAGCAATCTGCAAAACGGACAAGCTCAATCGAGAAGTCTGTTGTCTTCCTGGGGCCAGGATCAACCACATAACGGAGAGGCTAACCAGGCTAGTCAAACCCACTGACTATAAGCCCCTCATTTTGGTTCATGTGGGAACCAATGACACTGCGAGGAGCAGCTTAAACCACATTGCAAAGGACTACGAGCGTATGGGAACCAAGCTTAAGGACCTTGGTGTGCAGGTGGTCATTTCGTCTCTCCTCCCTGTTCAAGGATACGGCGCATGTAGGGAAAGGGCAATAGTAGAGGTCAACAACTGGCTCCGCACATGGTGCCGCCAACAACGGTTTGGGTTTTTGGAACATGGCCTGAATTTCCATGAACATGGGCTTCTGGCGAGGGATGGACTGCACCTCACAAAACTGGGCAGGAATGTTTTTGCAAACAGTCTTGCAAGGAAGATTAAGAGGTCTTTAAACTAAGATCCACTGGGGAGGGAGACAATATTATTCAGGGCAAGGACTCAGAGAACACAGGGGGAAAAGGCCCAAATGATACTGGACAAGTAGTACAAGCGGCCAATGGCGGGAGGAGTAGAAACAATAGTACAGGACTTGCAGGAAGGGCCTGGGGACTTAAGTGTCTCTACACTAATGCAAGGAGTATGGGAAACAAGCAGGATGAGCTTGTACTCCTAGTACAAGAAAATAAATGCGATTTGATAGGCATCACTGAGACCTGGTGGGATGAGTCTCATGATTGGAATATAGGAATAGAGGGGTATAGCCTATTTTGTAAAAATAGACCAAACAAGAAAGGAGGAGGAGTAGCCTTGTATGTCAAGGATGTTTTCACCTGTGAAGAGATCCTGGGCTTAAACCCAGAAAGCCAGGTAGAGAGCATTTGGGTAAGAATTAAGGCAGCGAGAAACAACAGGGATATTCTGGTGGGGGTTTACTACAGACCTCCAACCCAGGCTGAGGACTTGGATGACGCCTTCCTCAACCAAATGACTGAACATTCAAAGAGGAGAGATACAGTAATAATAGGAGATTTCAATTACCCGGATATATGCTGGCAGTCAAACTCTGCCAAGACAGCAAGGTCCAGCAAGTTTCTTGCTTGTCTTGCAGACAACTTCATGGTCCAGAAGGTGGAAGAGGCCACAAGGGGATCAAATATTCTAGATCTGGTCTTGACCAACAGGGATGACCTTGTGAATGAGGTAGAAGTGGTTGGATCTTTAGGGGGGAGTGACCATGCCCTGTTGGAATTTAGCATTCAGTGGGAAGGAGAAGATAAGGGTAGCCAGACACTCGTCTTAGATTTTAAAAAAGCGGACTTCTGTAAACTTAGGGAGCTGCTGGCTGGAATTCCGTGGTCAGGAATAGTGAAAGGGAAAGGAGTTCAGGAGGCCTGGGAGTTCCTTAAAAAGGAGATACTGACGGCACAGTCTAAAACTGTGCCAATAAGGAGGAAAAATGGAAGGCATCTGAAGAAACCAGAATGGTTGACTAAAGAACTCTCAGCTGAGCTAAGAGTTAAGAGAAACACGTATAGGAAATGGAAGAAGGGGGAAACCACCAAAGAAGAATTTAAGCAAGTAGCCAGGAGATGTAGGGAGGAGGTCAGAAAGGCTAAAGCACAGAACGAACTTAGGCTGGCCAGAGACATTAAAAACAATAAAAAGGGTTTGTTTAAATATGTCCGCAGCAAAAGGAAAAAGAAGGAGACAGTAGGGTCGCTACGCAGAGAAGATGGCGAATTACTCACAGGGGGGAGAGAAAAGGCAGAGCTACTTAACACCTTCTTTGCCTCCGTATTTTCCCAGAAGGATACATGCACTCAACCTGGCGGTAGGGGAGCAGGGGAGGAAGCAGAGGAAATGAGGCACTTAATAAGTAGAGAGGTGGTACAGGAATACCTGGCCGCATTGGATGAATTCAAGTCTCCAGGGCCAGATGAATTGCATCCTAGGATATTAAAAGAGCTGGCAGAGGTCATTTCGGAACCGCTTGCTATAATTTTTGAGAAATCTTGGAGGACAGGAGAAGTTCCAGCAGATTGGAAGAGAGCAAATGTTATCCCCATCTTCAAGAAGGGAAAAAAAGAGGACCCAAATAATTATCGCCCAGTCAGCCTGACATCGGTACCCGGAAAGATCCTGGAGCAGATCATTAAGCGTTCAGTTTCTAATCATTTAGAAAACAACGCAATAATCACGAGAAGTCAACATGGATTTCTCAAAAATAAGTCATGCCAGACTAATCTGATCTCTTTTTATGATAGAGTTACTAGCTTGATAGATGAAGGGAATGCTGTGGATGTAGCATATCTCGATTTCAGTAAGGCCTTTGACAAAGTTCCCCATGACATTCTTGCATCGAAGCTAGTAAAATGTGGGCTAGACAGGGCTACTGTTAATTGGATATGTAATTGGTTGACCGACCGAACCCAAAGGGTGATCACGGATGGCTGCTTTTCATCCTGGAGAGAAGTGACTAGTGGGGTGCCACAAGGTTCTGTCCTGGGCCCAGTGCTGTTCAATATTTTTATCAATGACTTAGATGAAGGAATAGAGGGCATGCTCATCAAATTTGCAGATGACACCAAATTGGGAGGGGTTGCTAATACGCCAGAGGACAGGATCAAAATTCAAAATGACCTGGATAGATTGGAGAGCTGGGCCAGGGCGAACAAAATGAAATTCAACAGAGAGAAATGTAAGGTCCTACACTTAGGCAGAAATAATGGAATACAGAAATATAGGATGGGGGACACGTGGCTGGATAGCAGTACGTGTGAAAGGGATCTAGGAGTCTTCATAGACCACAAGCTGAACATGAGTCAGCAGTGTGATGCGGCAGCCAAGAAAGCCAATGCAATTCTCGGCTGCATCAACAGGAGTATGGTGTCTAGATCGAGGGAGGTACTGGTACCACTCTACTCTGCTTTGGTTAGACCCCATCTTGAATACTGTGTCCAGTTCTGGGCACCCCAATTCAAGAAGGATATTGACAAGCTGGAGCAAGTCCAGAGGAGGGTGACCAAAATGGTGAGAGGCCTGGAAAACATGCCCTATGAGGATAGACTGAGAGAGCTGGGTATGTTTAGTCTGCAGAAAAGGAGGTTAAGAGGGGACATGATAGCCATGTTTAAATATTTGAAGGGATGCCACGTAGAGGAAGGAGGGGGCTTGTTTTCTGCTGCTCCAGAAACCAGGACAAGGAGCAATGGATTCAAGCTGCAGGAAAGGAGATTCCACCTGAACCTCAGGAAGAACTTCCTGACAGTCAGGGCTGTCCGGCAGTGGAATCTGCTGCCTCGGAGAGTAGTGGAGTCTCCTACCTTGGAGGTTTTTAAGCAGAGGCTTGATGGCCATCTGTCGGGAGTGCTTTGAGGGTGTTCCTGCATGACAGGGAGTTGGACTGGATGGCCCGTGTGGTCTCTTCCAACTCTACATTTCTATGATTCTATGATTCATTAGGAGCAAGGCCAAGATGTGCAAGTGCACTTCACCCCATCTTTTTCTCTCCGTTCTGAAAAGAGTCAGCTATTGGCAGGGAAGTGTTGCTGCCACCGCTGTTGGGGTCCAGCAGCAGGGCTTTGCGGACCCCCCCGAGGGTTCCACAGACCTCTAGGGCCCCCCCGATCCCAGGGTAAGAACCACTGGTGTAAACAGCACATTTGGCTAAACCAGGAGTGCCATTAAGTGGCCGTACCTTTCTAGAGAGCTCAGTTCGCTGGAACTAGGTTTTAATATGTGTGTGAGCAACGGAGTAGAGTTCTCTGAGTCCTCGCCAACAGTTTTAAAAATCCATAACAGAGTTTGTCCAAAATGTGACAAGGTTATTATGGTTTCATTATGTAATATCCATTTCTTATGTAAACAAAGAGACCAAACTAAGGTAACAGGAGTGAGTTACAAAAGTAGAGGAGGACTGTGGAAATTGTGAAAGATGACGTCACTTTGTAGGTATATATGAAGAAATCCACCAAAGCAAGGCATTTTATGTTTGTTATGTAAAGCAAAGCCCAGTTTAAGCATTTGTTAATAAAATAAAATCCATGTGATTTTTCTTGTCTTTTCTCCTTTTCTATTAGCTAATCTTTGATTCAGAGATCTTTTGAAATCTCACTTGTAAGGAGTGTTCTTAATAACAGTACCTATTGCAAATGAAACATCAAAGTTCAAAGTCCCCCTCCTTAAGGTTCCAGTTTTGTCTTGGGTGTTGAGCCCCTTTTATATTATGAATTTACAACACTGGTCATTAATAACAGTTAAACAGTACTAGAAAAGTAAGAAAGAAAATATTTCTCTCTCCACTGCAATGGCCACTTTACTTCCATCTGGAGTTTAACAGCTTCTATACCCTTACTGTTATATAGAGGAGGGAGAATTGTAATACCGATGAAATTTTCTCTGCCTTAATTACCTCCTGATTAGACTACTGTAATGTGCTCTACATGGGGCTGCCCTTGGAAAGTGTTTCAAAGCTACACTTGGAGCTCTGCAAGCACTGCATCCAGATTAATGTACTCTCCAACCGTCCTGATTAATCCTCTGTCGTTCCTCTTTTTTAACTGATTCCCGGTTTATGCCTCTTCTTCCCACTTTCTGCTTTTATCCTCAGCTTACCTCAAGAGTGCAAATTGAGTTTAAACTGCAAAAATGTGTGAACAAAGAGGAGTGTGTGGATGTGGTCATCAGGCTGGGTCAATCTTACTTTTACAGAGTATTCTTAATAAAAGCGCCTATTGCAAATGAAACTTCAATGTTCACAGTCCCCCTCCACAAGATTCCAGTTTTGTCTTGGATGCTGAGCCTCTTTTAATTATGAATTTACAAGACTAGACAGTAATAAAGGTTAAACAGTGGGTTTTTGCGAGTTAACAGACTTCTCCAAGAATAAGAAACAAGAAAGAAGGCATAGTGAATGTGTAGTAAGAAAGAGTGCTTTACAATGCAGTGAACTTGGTCTTCCTCTTGATCACATCTCAACCAGGACTACGAACTCTAGAAAAGAGGGAGAAAACCCCAGATATCATTATACTGTAATTGGGAAAATATCTTCTCTCTGCTGCAATAGCCACTTTACTTCTGTCTAGAATGACCACCTGCAAAAGAAACTGTGGCTTCTGTACCATTACTGTTACATACAGGAGGGAGAATTGTAATGCTGATGAAATTCTCTCTGCCTTAATTACCCCCTGATTAGACTACTGTAATGTGCTCTATGTGGGGCTGCCCATGGAAAGTGTTTTGAAGGTACACTTGGAGCACTGCATCCAGAAGAGCATGACCTCCAGCTGCCCTGATTAATCCTCTGTTATTCCTCTTTTTCAGCTGATTTTAAAATGTCCCAGTTTATGCCTCCTCTTCCCACTTTTCCTTTCCATCCTCAGCTTAGCTCAAGAGTGCAAACTGAGTTTAAACTGCAAATGTTTCTGAACAAAGAGGAGTGTGTGAATGTGGCCACCAGGCTGAGTCAAAAGCAAACCGGGACAGCCTCTCCTAGCACGTGTCTTCTTCCTCATTCATAACTTTGGTGGCCAATTTGACTGGATTCTGACGTTGCGTGGCCACGCGTGCCCTGGTTTTCATCTATGAAATGTTGGAAGGTGAGGGCATCAGTTGGATGTCTGCTTCAGAGACCATGTGTTTCCAGTCTAAAAGCAGCTGCACTGGCTTCCTACTTGCTTCTAAACATCAGTTCAAGATTAAGGTTCTCATGCACAAAGCACTAAGTAGCTTAGGTCCAGGATATCTCTCCCACAACCGCCTCTTACTCGATGAGCTTCCTCAGAATTTGAAATCTCCAGTGGAGTTCCTATGGTGAGACTCCCCACTCCAAGAAGTTACACTGGTGCATACACAAGACAAAGCTTTCTTTCATCATAGCAGTGTTAGGCTTGAAATTTGGCGCTCTACAATTTGTTATAGAATTGATGTATTAATTGGCATTTTAGACAATTGTAGCTCATCAGATGACCTTTAACGTTCACTTGTATATTATACTTAGCTCCTGTTTATAGTTAACAAGTACCCAAACGGAATTCTGTATTGTGTCACTGATGTCTTTGAAAATGATTGGGTAGGAATTTCACTGTACCAGCTATAGAATTTCACTTTTTACCGTACAAGCGGTGACTCTGCTGATGCATGATCTTTTCCTGATGCAAGCATAGAAAATGGTATAAGAAGGGAGGCATGGATGAATAAACCATCCTTCGGAGGTCATCACTTTTGGTGACTACTGGAGGGATCCTTTGATCAAAGTATTTGTGCGTGTGTGCTCTATGTCTCTCATATCTACCTTCCTTCCTTGTGTTTGGGGGTTCATATCATCTGCGTGTTCCACTGGGGATATAGTGGAGGTTATCCACCTTAACAGCAGCATCTTAATTGTGGACTTCCCTCCCACCAGTCCAGTCTGGTCCTGCCCCCATAATCTTCTAGCTGGTAACCAAAACTATTTTACTGATTGTTACTTAGGGAATGCTGGTGAGCAGAAGAGCAATAAATCAGTTAATAAGTTTAAAGTTGGAGTTTCTGTCCATATGTTCATCTGATTTTGAAAGAGACATCTTTGGACTCCTGTAAACCAAGGTGTTCCCACAAGTTTACTGAGGCTACATAGGGATCAGCACTCATAGGCTGAACATCAGAAATAGAGGAAATCATTTTTATGAGGTATAAAGGTATTACCTTCAAAACTAATTCTTCCATCTCCATTGATATCACTCACTTCAAGGAAAGTCTTGGTCTCCTTATCGGTCAGAAATCTGGCAGTTGTAGCAAAATTCTGGAGGAATTTCCTAGGAGAGGACAGTCAATAGATCTGGGATGTGCAAGGGTGCAACAACCCTCCAGCAAATGGTAGAAACTACCCAACCCCAATCAAGTTTCATAATATCTAAGCCCAGTCAAATTATTCTGGCATTTCTTTCTTTCTCCAGCAGTAAAAAAATGTGATATTAATGAATGTGTTGCCCTTTCACGACATCCAAAATCAGACAGCCACCTCACATTGCCTAATGGTAGGACTGGACCTGCATTTTCTGGGGAAAAGAGAGAGGGAGAAGGGGAGAAGTAGGCACAGTGTCTCTCCTAAAGAAAGATTTAATTGCAAAAATAATGACATTTTTAATAAGTCCACCCTGTTTTAGAAGTTGTGGCGTATATAAAAATCCATATGCCAATACGAACAATGAAAAATCCTGGTAGCCTGACTTGATGAAAGTATGCAGAGAGAAGATTAACTTGAGCAAAATCGAGAAAGCTGTACATGTCCCACAATTAGAGTTGACCCTCTGCATTTGTGGGGGATAGGGGGACAGGAAATCTTGGAAAAGTGGGAAAAACCGCAAATATCTTTAGGTATCTAAGGTGGGCAGGTTTTATACTAAACCTACTGGCTCAGATCCAGAATTGAGTTTGTATGTGTATACGCTTCCTCAAATTGAGATCCCTAAAATGATCCTCCTGTTCCCTTTTATTCTGGAGGAGTTTGGCAAGTGGAACAGAACTCTACAAGGCTCTGTTCCCCGGCTTCCTCAGGAGTAAGCTCCCAGCGGTGATGGGACCAGACTGAAGACAAGAAGGATCACCTGGGAATTGGGGCTGCATTGCTTCGGTGGTGGGCATGCATCAAACCTGGTAGCAGGGAAGGGGCGCATAAGGTCAGGTTTCCTTGTGAGTAAAGTGGTTTTGCACTGGCTGCATGAGAAGATTTGGTCCAGGAAGGGCCAACTTGGCTTCCCTGAAGGATGGCCTGGCATGTGCAATTGGGGGTTGGGCCTCACTCCCAAGTGCTGATAGCTTCTGGGAGTGGAATGGAGTATGCTTTGGTCTCATTCCATAGTGAAGTGGGGGCCCCTGTTTGAGTGGAGAGTTTTTTCTTTATCTTCCCCTCTGCATGTCCCTCACCCTCATGCTCGGTGATCAGGGCATGAGGCATCCTTAGCAGCCCAGTCCGCAGCTGGTGAAGGAAGAAGAAGACCAAAGATGGGATATCAAAGGGCTATGTGGCCTGATTGGAGCCACTGAGGGGAGCCTGGGGTGGTGGTGGTGGTGGACAAACTTCTGAAAAATTTGCAACAGTGAAATCTGCCGATGAGGCAGGTTGATGATATAGTTCTATGATTCCACTTCAACTGCCATGAAGGGCCACTTCAAATACTTCCATTTTCCTCTGCAGTCCCTCTAAAAAAGGAATCACTTCTTGTTGCCCTTTTGAGAGGGACTGCAGAAGAAAATGGAGGTATTTAGGGATTATGTGAGGTTCTGGGATGGTGATGGAACAAGGGCATTTTTTTTTACTGTTCTCACAAATCTTCCTGTGTGATTTGTGCACAAAAATTGTCAGACTGAGGCTGTTATCTCAGGGACTAGATGCAGGAAGTCAGCAGCAAGATGTTTGGGGGACAAAATCCTGCCACATTCTCAGCTGCCTTTAGGTGTAGTTGGGGATGTTGTCCCATCACCAGTGTTAAAGACAGGTTCTGTTACCGGTCCAGCTACTTTTTTACATAGAGTAGAACAGGGCACCATTTTGTTCTTTGCACTCAGGCAGTCCTACGTTTTGGCCCAGCTCCGGAAGTTAGTTTTATTTTGATCTTTCAGTGGTCTAGCTCAAGATACCCATCAACGCTCTCATGAGCTAATGTTTCTCCCACAGGCAGAAGGTACCCAGTGGTGTCCTTCATAGAGTTTGCACCTGTTTGCCTGAACTGGTGGTTAAAACTCTTAAAAGAGGCAGAGGCTGGGGTAGTTAAAAGGGCCACAAAGAGTAGTTTAGGGAGAAGGAGGAGGAAGAGACCTGAATGGGGAAGGAGGATGGAGAGGGCTGGAGGAGAGGAAAGGCCTGGATCCTCTGGACCCCTGAGAGAGAGGGGGATGCAGATGTGCTGAGCCCCCCACCGTCCAGCACAGCTGGTGCCAAGGGGCTGGAGGAAACACCGGCCAGACGTGGAGCTGGGGGAGGAACATGGCTGGCTCCTGGAATCCTGGGAGGGAGGCAGCAAATGCCCCCAGGTGAAGGGAGACGTGTACACGTTTCGGCAAAAAAATAGACAGAACCAGTAGTTACTTATTTTGAATGACATCCCTGCTGGTACCTGTTTTCTATCTCTCAAATATTTGTGACTTGGTCATCTGTTTCTTTTTCCTCCTCTTTCTTTTACTCCCTTCCAGATGTTCTACTCTTTTCCTTTCTCTTTTACTGCCTTCATGTCTCTTTTCTCTCTTCTGCTTGTTTTATTTTTCCTTTTTTATTCCACCCTACTTTTGTTCATTTCCCCTTCCCTTTCCCTTTTATTCACCTCAGTTCCCCTGCCTCAAGGAATCCATCCTTGTTATGGTCGAGGACTGCAAAGATTTGCATCAACTCCTCCCGACGTCTGCCACGCATACCTGATCTGGCAAAGAACTTCTTGGGATTGAAGGATCCGGGTTCTTAAAACAACAGAGAGAAGCATAAACAGAAGGTGAAGTATGAGGGGGTGAGAAGGAATAAATAAGGGAACAGGCTTTATTCCTGTGTATTCCGACTGTTCCGACAGGCCTTCCAAGACGAGCATTTCTATCCTCTCCCATCAATTGTCTTACTGTTTTGTTCATAGTTAATAGTTAATTGATGGACTGTTAATTGTTGTGTGTTTTAAGGAGTTGGTTTAGGTGGGTTGATGGGTGGGAGGATTGGGTATGTTTTTAATGTCTTTTAATGTATTTAATGTATTTCATGTTGTTTGCCGCCTCGATCCATGTGGAGAGGCAGGATAGAAATAATAATAATAATAATAATAATAATAATAATAATAATAATAATAATAATAATCACGAAACCAAGAAGTTGAAGTCTATTTGTCTCACAAATAGAACAAGGCATGGAAAGTGTGATTCATGGACTGCATGCTCTCTCCCAAGGCCCTTCTTGTGGCCCCACATCAGGGGCAGACTTTCCTATTTGGCAGGCACCAGCTTTATAGGGAAGCAGTTTCCATATTCTCCAGTCTGCCAGCTGTCTAGGGATAATGGAAAATGTAGTCCAACTCATCAGGCAGGTTGCACCCTTTCACATGCTCTGCCAACAGTGGTTTGTGAAGCTCTAAAAGTATACTTTACAGGTTGTTGGAAATAGTGTGGCCCTCCAGATATGGGACTTCAACTCCTAGCATTGTTCTTCATTGACTATACCAAGGAGGGCTGCTGGGATTTACAGCCAAAGAAGATCTGGAGGGCCACATGACTCCACTCCTACTTCAGGTAGCTGTAAAAGTTGGCTTTTTAAGAAGGCATCCATTATAAATTTTAATCATTTTAATGATCATTAAAGGATTCAAGAATTCAGTAGTTCAGTAATCATCAAGCGAAAAGACCTTTGCTCAGAATTTGGCTGAGAATTCTGGACAGATTATATCCAATACAGCTAGAAGACTGGATGAAAACAGTTAACAAAAATGTGAGATTTACTAAATGTTACAATCTAAAATAAAACTGTTATAAGATATTGTGCAAGCGGCATTTAATAACTGAGAAAATAGCAAAAATGGGAAAAGGCGTAAGTGATTGATGTTGGAAATGTCAAGAGAAAAAAAGAACTTTCTAGTACATGTGGTGGTTATGTGATAAAGCTAGAAAAAAAAAGGGGGGACACATTGATATGCTGATAACAATTATTCTTAAAATAAAATTTCCAATGAAGGCTGAGGTATATTTACTCAACGTGTTAGATGTCAGCCTGAGAGAAAACACTGGAAGATTCTATTATACATGAGACAAGGAACTAGACAAACGTAACTGGTAAGTTGTTAAAGAAGGAAGGATTGCAAGGGATGTAACAACTTTTAATTTTTTATGTGGGTAGAATTCCATAATAGATAAGAAGATGGAGTATTTGTGTTTTAAGACTTGGTCACAGAATGTTTTATGAATTTAAAATTATAATTTTTGCATTGTATTAAATAAGTGGTTAGTTTTGTTAAAATAATAATAATAGTAATAGTAGTAATAATAATAATAATTTAAAAATGCACAGCAACAAATGCCACACTATCCTGAAACACTTGCCCCATCTGAAAGTGAGTAGTTTACTTACAGTTCAGTAGGATGTCTTGAGTCTGTGCCTAAATACTCTAAAGGCACCAGATCCTGTCTAAGCTTGGAAGCTAAGCAGAATTGGCCCTGGTTAGTACTTGGATGGTAGACTTCCAATGAATACCATGTGCTTTAGGCTATATTTCAGAGGAAAGAACGGGCAAAACCACCTCTTATTAATCTGTGCCTAATAAAACCCTATGAAGAATTCATGGGATCACTGTTAAGTCAACAGGTGATGTGAAGGCACATCCCTACACGAAACTTTTTGTTTGTTTGTTTCTTTTGGAAAAAGGCATCTAAACAACAACAATACACAGACAGTACCTTGGCAGTCTCTGACTGCGGCAGCCATATCGGAAGGGTTGAGAATGTTGCTGAGGCTCATCTTGATCTGTTTTGAAAAAGAATACACATTTTATAAAAGTGCTATAACAAGCAAGTGAAATGAAATAACTTCTTCTTTGAGCAATGCAAGATGCAGAAGGGAAGTCTAAGCACATCTCTAACAAAACCAGATTGAGGGTTGTGCTAGAGTTCACTGGTGCAGAATTCTAAATACTCCTCCCTAAACTACAAATCCCAGAATTCGATAGGATGTTGCCATGGCAGTTAAAGTAGAGTCATAGAGCTATAATTAGTCTGAAAAGACCCCAGCTTCTTATGGAAATGGCTATATGGGTTTGTTACCCTGAAAATTGGGGGTGTCCCATGAGGGGCGCCCACTTGCCAATCAAAATACAAAATTGGAGGAAATTAGCTTGAACACTGTTTTGGCTAACAAGAGGCAGGGTAACACTGCGAGATCTTTTACCCTGTGTCTACAGCGGCAGGTCAGAGAGCAGCTAGGCAAGGTTTTCCAAATAGTAAAACAATTCTTTATTAAGAGCAAATACATAGAAGACAAAACACAACCTAACTAACTTAGAAAGGAAAAGAGTTGTAAGGGAAGGCAATATGACCTGTTCCGTAGTCCTGAGAGAGAAGATGGGGTCCGGGGAAGAAAGCTCAGCAAAGGTTTACTGAGGGGAGTTCCTTTGGACGACCGACGGCACGGCGGGATGGCAATCCAAAGTAGTCCGAGGATTGTTCAAAAATGAGGGGTTTTTATAGGGGAGTTTGTGCCTTCCAGCCATGGCATGCCAGGTGAGAACAAAGGAGGTTTCGGAGTTGAACAAAAGATTTGGCAACGGTCAATTTTTGCATGATTAGATCAGCCTCAGTTTACCATGATGTAACCGATACTGAGAGCCCATCATAAAGGAATGGCTCAGCTGGGAGCCGGGCAGCTATTATGAAGTTTGCATCTGGATGTTCCCTCAAGCAACGCAGGGCTTGAGTTGCTGGCTTGAAAAGGGATTAGAATGTGGAAACCATTAGCAGCCGCAGCCGATCCGTGCCTGTTCGGAGAATCCTGCAAACACGTGCGTGTGGAGTGACTGAGAGTGCCAAGCCAAGCCGAATTCAATGATATCAAAGTGATATCGGGATTCTCACCCAATATGCCATCAGGTTAACCCTAGGATGAATGCCTGCATTACTGTTGCAGGAATTTTGAGACTCAGAGACCAGAAGATAAGGAAAAAGAGATTTATTGAATTATGCACGCAGGCACTTGGCTGGAATAACTTCCAAAGAGCCAAGGAGCCCAGAAACCAGTCTGCAAGCCAGTTTTATAGGAACATAGTACAAAGACATTTCTTCTTGCCCACCCCTCTGAGGTTTTGCAATGTGTGCAATATTCTCTGATACTCTTACTTCTCAGATATTTACATTCCGGACAATATGTTATAGAACATTTCAGTACATAGTGACCGTACTCTGTGTCCATGAACAAGAACTCTCAACTATCTTTGCTAACGCAGCATGTGGAAATCCCTTGACTTGTGACACACTTTCAGATGATTCTTCATATTCACAGCTATAATTATAAGCATATCGAGGCAAGCTAGACTAACCCTCTCCGGAGGCTGCTTCATTGATTTGGTACACTTTCAGGAGAATCTTCTCCAATCATTCTATAAACTTAACCATATTTTATAACTATATATGGGGTCTCTACTTCATTACAACATTTACTTCAGTGTCACTCCTTAATAGGCACATTGATCAAAGCATGGGACTGCTTCCCCAAATGTAATTCATTCTAGCAGAAATGGAGGATATACAGAGGTGTGAAGGATAGCTGGCAATGTCCCAGAAATAGGTCAGCTTACCAGAAGGAACTCCCTTTACCTCTCATTGCTGGAAGCCAGCCTGTTCCGAAGCTGAATTTCAGCAGCAAATATTACACCGTTTGGTAAGTAACTTTTACAAAACATGGATAGAATGGTATGCTGATGTCACCTGTGACTGATCCATAAAATGATACTTTTGGAATGTCAACTTTTCAAGCTCTCTCCAGGGACTTGGGATTGAAACAACTCAACCAAGATCACAAATTCTAGTGGTTTATTGCAAAAAAAGGAATTACTCCAAAGCAAATCTGCTTCTGACAAGTTATTTGTAACTAGTTTCTCAACAGATAAGGCAAAACTAAATTAAGTTCTGATTGTACCATCAGTCCTCCATATCTGTGGATTCTGTATGCATGGATTCAAGCAACCACAGCTTGAAAATATCCTCCCCTCAAAAAGCCCCAAAAACAAACTTTGACTTTGCCAATCTTGTCTTTTGGGGTATTAGCTATGTTAATTTGGTGCCATTTGCAAATATGGTTAGCTTGCCTTCTGTTCGATCATCCAAGACATTTATAAAGATGTCGAATGGCACTCGGCACAAGACAGAGCCCCGTGCCACTCCACTAGTCACTTTTTGGAGCTGTTGGTGAGCACCCTTTGGATTTGGTCAGTCATTGTCTAGCCCACATTTTACTAGCTTGTTTGCAAGAATATCATGGAGGACCTAATCAAAGGTCTTTCTGTGACCAAGATTTGCTACACCCACAGCATTGCCTTCAGCTGCCTAGCTTCTAACTCTATCTATAAAAAAAGATATTAGTCTGGCATGACTTGTTCTTGAGAAGAGAAGTCCATATCGATTTGTAGTGATCATGGAATCCTCTTCTAAGTGCTTACAGACTGTCTGTTTAATGATCCCTCCAGGTATTCATTTCAGGCTGACTGGATGTAATTGTTTGGTTCCTCTTTTTTCTCTTTTGAAGGTAGGGATGACGTTGCCCTCCTTCAATCTACTGGGACCTCTTCTGTTCTCCTGGAATTCACAAAGATCATTGCCAGTTGTTCTGAGATTACTTTTGCCTTTTAAAAAAAAATATGCTTAAATGTAGCTTATCTGGTCCTGGAAACTTGAATTCATTGAGATCAGTCAGGTACTCCTGTGCTACCTCTTTATTGATTATGTGCTGCATTTCCCCTATTGTGTTGTCTGCTCCATTTTCCCAAGGTGGAACGCTTAGCTCAGTTGAAAGTTCTTTAGACATCCATGCTGGTGCTTTAGACAGTTCCCATTTTCTTTCCTTATTGGGATGGTTTGAAATTGTGCCTTCAAGATCTCACCTGTAAGAAACTCACTTCTCTTTTAGCATTCCTGACCATGGGATCACATCCAGTATTTCCCTGAGTTTCCTGAATTTGAGCTTTCTCAAAGTCTTAGAATACATGTCTGACTGTGCTTGGCTTCCCTCTTCTGTTGTATAAAATACTCCAGGAGAATACGGCCACTCTCATCAAAAAATCCCTCCACTTCCATCCCATTAAACAGGTTATCACTGTTGGTTAGGATCAGATCTAAATGACTCGATCCCAACAGACACAAGCTCACCTTCTGCTGTCTGTTCCACACCTCTGATGCAAATGCCTGTTTGCCTTTCCTGTTAGTTAAGCTCCAGGGACCGGGCTGCAGCTATATAGAGATCTAGTGGCAGCTAGTTCCTCCTCCACCCAAATCTTTGACTCACCTCCTCTCAGCAGATCCTCCACCCCCAAGACCATCAGGCACTCAGGCATTGGACCTGGAACTACGAGCAAAAAAACAATAGTGTTCTGGGTCAAACTCTATTGTTCTTTCCATCCTCAGAAATTGGATCTGGATTCTTATAAGTTGGTTTCAGGCTCCCCCACTTGCCTGCTTGATGTGAATATAGAATACAAGTAAGCACAAAAACAAGCCTCCTCCCAGCTTGCCCGACACCTCCCAGCCCTTACTCCAACAGACCCAATATCGTTAAGTCAACAAACTCTCTCAAAAGACTTTCTGGAGCCCGGGAGCTTCAAGGTAGCTCTGTCTTTTGACAAAGCCCTAAATCCCAGGCCCCAAATCCCACATCCTAAGTGATGGTGCCATCAGGTCAGGATTTGGGAGCCAAAGTCCTGAGCCCCAATCAAATGATAAAAAAAGAGTTATCAAAATTGCACCTGTCATGTGCACCTGTTATTTTGGGATGCCAGCCAAAATATTGCAAGACAGTGTGTCCAGCTCTCCACAAATCTCATTACCACCACCACCACCACCATCACCACCTTTTTATCTTATATTCCGTCCCCCATTTTTCAAGATTAGTACTCAAAGTGTCTTACAATTTAAAAGGAAATGAAATCTTCCGGTTGCATGGCAGGTGCGAGTGGTGGCTCGGAGAGAAGCTGCGCAATGGCGCAGCCCCGAGCAGCCACCCGCTGGATTCCAGCCGCTTCTTTTGTCATCCTAGAAGCAGCTAAACACCCCTCCAGTACAAGGGATGCAGAAGAGGTCCGAAGGGGACCCTGTAACTGGCATCTGGCTCTACCCGGCTTTGGGAGTGGAAAGCTCCAGGGGGTCGAAAGACCATGGCGGAGCAAGCGGAATCATCGCCAGAGTGGCACAAGCGCTGCCACCAACTTTTTACTAAGAAACAAGTAAGAAACAAGTAAGAATGCATGTAACCTGTTCTGGACTTCAATTTTGAAAATATCACATTGGAGTTTGTCTTGCAACAGTGCGCAGGAGTGAAGGAATGGAAGGACCAGAGGAAATGTGAGTGTGTCATGGCTGAGAGTTCATCTTAAAGGGGCGGCTTTGTAAAGAAACCGTTAAGAGGCTTTTCTGCTTTTCTTTAGAGGACTGAAGTTACCAATAATAAAATGATTTCTGATTTGCAACTTGGGCCCTTTTCGCACGGGCTTTCCCGGGCGAAATAGCCCCGTGAGCCGTGCGGGAGTGGGAGCGTCGCTCCGCACGACGCACTCCCACTTCCGGCGCTCTCACAGGGCTGCAGCGGCGCGAGCGCGGGGTTTTTGATTTTCGCTTTCAAGCGAAAATCACCCTGCGCTCGCGCTATGCTCCCGGCGCCCACACGCACTCACCTGTAGTGCGGTGCGTCGGGGAGGCGGCCGGGTCACGCCTCCTTCCCTCCGCCCGTGCGGAAGGAAGGGGCGGGGCGGGGAGCTAGCGCGGCGGATGCGAGAGCATCCTGCTTCACACAGGCGGGGGGCTGCTCGCGACAGCCTCCCGCTTCGCGCGCGGGGGGCGGGCGCGACTGCCTTCGCTTCTCTCGCGCGCACGGGGGGGCGGCGCAACGGGCTCCTTTCTCGTGCACGCGTGGGGGGGCGACACGACTCCCGCTTCTCGCGCGCGCGGGGGGGCGCGAGAGCGGGAGTCGCGTCGCCCCCTGCACGCGCACGCGAGAAAGGAGCCCGCGCTGCCACCTCCCCGCGTGACTGTCTGTCGCTCCTGGCGCGCGCGGGGGGGGGCGGGCGCGACTGTCTGTCCCTTCGCGTGCGTGTGGGGGGGCCACGCAAGCGGCTCCTGCTTCTCGCGCGAGCGGGGGGTGCGGAAGGGACAGGCTCCTTTCTTGCGCGCGCGGGGGGGGATGGACGCGAGAGCCGCCGCCGCTGCCTCCGGGAGGCTGCCGCTTCCCCGCTGGTTCCTTGGCGTGCGGAACGAAGGAGGGGGGAAGAGACAGCCTCCCGGAGAAGGCTTCTTTCGCGAGCCGCCCTCCCCCGCTCGCGCAAGAAGCCTAAATGCGAAAAGGGCCTTGGATTTACAAATTGAAAATACCAAATAATTGAACGGTTGTACTGGATTAAGGAATAAGATTGGACTTATAATCTCCATTTGGACACTGAACTTTCTCTATTTTTACATTCGATTATTTTGATTGATCTGAGAAGATTGGTGTTTTGGCTTTTTGACTCTGGATTTCTGACCTTAAAAGAATACTTTGGGAGGCAACAGTTATTGAGCAGTGCTCCTCCTGTGTGAGACTTGTTTTCTAGTTTTTTTTTCTTGAGTCTGGACTGTTGTGACCTGTGAGCCGGTGCTGGAAGGTCATTCAAGCAAAATATTCTCACTCCCATGGACGGAGCAGCTTGGAATTTAAGCAACTATGAAAATACAGAGAATCTTCAGAAATGAATTTCCGGGCGGCAAAGTCCAAAATGGGAGTGGGGAATAGGAGGTGGATTTAGGCACAGGGCTCTGAATTAGACAAGTGGTTATGTACTTTAGCAATGTTAATTAAGCTTATGTATTTGGTAGATATATTGTCATTAATATAGACATTGTGATATTGTTAAAGGGTTGATGGGGGCATCGAGACTGGTGAGCCTGTGCTGCAAGGTTATTTAAGTAAAACATCCTCACTCCCTGAGATGGAGCAGTTTGGAATTTAAGTGGCTATGAGAATACAGAGAATCTTCAGAAATGAATTTCCGGACAGCAAAGTTCCAGATGGGAGGGGGGAATGGAAGTTAAATGTGCGCGCAGGGCTCTGAAGTAGACAAGTGGTTATGTACTTTAGCAATGTCAATTAAGCTTACGTTGATTGATATACTGTCATTAATATGAACACAGTGATATTGTTAAAGGGTTGATGGGGGCATCGAGACTGGTGAGCCTGTGCTGCAAGGTCATTCAAATAAAACATCCTCACTCCTAGGGACGGAGCAGTTTGGAATTTAAGCAGCTCTGAGAATACAGAGAATCTTCAGAAATGAATTTCTGGACAGCAAAGTTCCAGATGGGAGGGGGGAATGGGGGTAGATTTATGCACAGGGCTCTGAATTAGATAAGTGGTTATGTACTTTAGCAATGTCAATTAATCTTACGTAATTGATTGATATATTGTCATTAATATGAACATCGTGATATTGTTAAAGGGTTGATGGTGACTGAATAGGACATAGGTGGGAAACAAGACATTGAATATAATGGAATCCAGGGCATGAAGATGGGTGACTGTTGCAGTAATAATAGCTCAGACTGCCAGATATACATTGACAGATGTATTTTAGAAACTGTAAGATTTCAGGTTATAAGTGATGGAGGACTTAAAAAATATATGGAATTTGATGATTAGAGAAAAGCAGAATAGCCAATATGGGTGCAAGCTGGGAACTGTTAAGTGAGAATGACTGTATTATGATTGTGTGGGAAAGGGAAATGCATGTTCAAACAGTTGGGATAAACATTGTATTGTGATACATAAATGTAATAAGTGGAGTGAATTTCAAGAAACGAAGACCAAATCAGAGTGGAAGATCGGAAACAATTCATGTAAAACTACAGATTAAGGAAACTTTTTTTTATTTGTGAAAATTTAATAAAATTATTATTTTTAAAAAAAGGAAATGAAATGAGAATGTAGGGGTGAATTTCAACATATCAGAACTCAGGATGGCAATCCTTTCAACCATGCAGAGGAGACTCCCAAATTCAGACAGGTATTTTTAGAGAAAGGAACTGCCAGAGCCACTTTTGAGTACTCCTTGCCTAACAAAACCCTCTGAAATTCATGGGGTCATCATAAGTCCACATGGGATCATCATAGGTCCACAGGTCAGAGGTACCCACACGCACAGACAAGTGAGAAACATCCAACACACCTTTATTGACTGCCTTTCTTAGGTCTTGCAAAATCAGGCTGTGATTTATATGCTCTGACTTGGCAGTCTCATTTTTCAGGACTCTCTCGTGCTTCACTTTGGGTGGCCTCATTATTCTCCCAAAATGTACCAGCAATTACCATTCATGGGGTCATCATAAATCAACAGGGACCTTGAGGGCACATACACACAGAGAGAAGTATGAATGAGAAATTTCAAACTTAACTTTATTAATTGCCCTATTTAGGTCTTGCAAAATCAAGGCCATGGTTTATTGCTCTGACCTGGGAGTTTCATTTTCCGGGACTATCTCATGCTTCATTTTGGATTGCTTCATTGTTCTTCCAGAATCACAAGCCTCTTCATATTTGAGTTGGAAAGATTTAAAAGATTTGAATGGGAAAGAAAGGGAAACTTCCATCTTAGTGAAAGCTTCCAGTGAAACCTTTCCAGTGAAAAGAAGAGTGCAAAGCAAGAGACGGTGGTTTGCTTAGGACCCTAGTAGTTTATGTCTTTGAGGGTTGCTCTGGATGGTCCAATCATTCCAGTAACAAACAGATGAGGCTGCATGGTGCAAGGTGATGTTGGGGAGAACCTACTTTTGTTGGAGAAGCGAACATTAATGGTATCAGGTGCTAAGCACCATGATGCCAGATGTTTGCACTCAGGCATAGGAGCTGGGACTACCAAGAGAATACTGACAAGTGCATAAGCAGGTCTCCTCCCAGTTCACGGAAACAAACACTCTTCTCCCAACAGCCACAATAGCCCTAAGCCCACTCCACAAAGACTTTCTGGGGCTGGGAAGCATTAAGGTAACATACATAAGCTCACCTTATGCTCTCCCTTTCACTATGCCTACTCAAATGCCAGTTGGTCTTGCCTGTTAGGTGTGCTCCTTTTTGACATATTCCAGTGTTGTCTTTCTGACATCTGGGTTTTTCCCATCACCTGCAGGTTTGCTGTAAATCCAAAGAAGAAACATTAGCAGTGTGGGTGTGAGGGTAGAATGACAATGTCGGTATCTTCCTTTTGCTTCTCTGCCCTTCTTTGCCTGAGTGGTACCCATCAGAATGATTTGCCTTCTTATTTTCACCTACACTTTTTCTCAGTCCTGGGAACACTCTGCCTCCTTCCGCTGCAGGCTCCATGAATGTCTGTTGAACCCTGGAATCCTAGAGTTGGAATGGATCACAAGGGCTGTCTAGTCCAACCTCCTGCCTTGCAGTTATACACAGCTAAAACAGGCCTGAAAGATGCCCATCCAACCTCTGTTTAAAGATCTTGGAAAAAGGACAATTCTCCACTTCCCACAGTCACCTGTTCCACTGTTTCTGTGTGGTTCTGTTGGCCTTGCTCCTTTCCTTCAATTTATGTGGTTGTTTTTTTCATGCTGCACAATGATAGCAGTTTCATGCTACTTTAATTGCCATGGTTTCACCCTATGGAAAACTGGGATTTGTAGTTTGGAGATGTATTTAGAATTCTTCTCCTTTAGAATTCTTCTTGTCCAGACAGTTCTAGTGCCTCAGCACAAATCCAAGGATACCATGGGGTGCAGCCTTGGTGGTTAAAGTGGCTGCAAAATGCTATAATGGTGTAATGTGAAACAGACTGCCATCCACGACCCAGTGGTTCTGGGTATTTATTTATTTATTTATTCATTGGATTTATCCTCTGCTTTTTTCAGGGCTAGTAATTCCAGTAATACGGATACACACCTGCATGGCCCAAGGCACTGTGTTTGTGAGTGGAGCTAGGACGTGTATTAGGTCTATCTGCACTCTTTCCTTTTGGACATTGCTTCACAACAGAACAGAAGGTTGGCATTTTGATTACAGCAAATGGTGCAGAAGGCACGATTGAGCACTTGCTGACAAAGGTGAGCAAAGGCGAGTGAGGGAATCCTTCTTTTAAGGAAAAGGTGCCCTGACTTTACACAGTTGGATCATGGCTTGGCGACAACCGAGACCACTGCAGGAGGAGCTGGGAGGTGAGAGGCTTTATCCTCCCATATGGACAATATGCTTTATTTTCACCAGATCTCTTGTTATGGGTTTGATATGTTTGAAATTAATAGTTGATCTAACAAACAAAGAACCCCTGGACTGCAACAGCTGTAATTTTGCCTTTTAGATTTTGATCGCCCTTGTTTAATTTTAAAGGGTTTTCTCCCCTTTTGCTTCTTTTATTGTTTTTTAGCACTGCTGGATTTACCAGTGAAGTAGATTCTCAACAGTCTTGATTTAGTAGAGATAGTTGCAGTTAATTTTCAGTCCTCCCACTTTTTCGGTTGTTTTTAAAATATCCCAGTTTTCTCTCTCCTCCTCCTCCTTTCCTCCTTTGTCCCCAGCTTGCTTCAGTTACTGCAAACTGAGGCCTTTTCCGCAACTCACCTTTTTGTGGAGCTGGGGTGCGAGGATCGTGCGAGCAGCCTCTTGTGAGAGGCTCCTGCGTCCCCGTTGCTTCAGCTCCGCAGCTGCTGCCTGTTCGCAAACAGGTAGCGCAAGAGCCCCTCCTCTCCCTTCCACAGTGCAGCCTGGGATTTTCCCAGGCTGCGCTGGGGCACAAAGCGCAAGTGCCATGGCTCCAGAACTCCGCACGCATGGTAAGTGTGCGCGGGGCCCCAGAGTGATGCATGATCGCACACCATTTTCAGCTTAAAGCCGAAAATGAAAAAGTGCATGATCGGCACCTGCCAGGCCCTGGAGCGTTGCGTGATTGTGAGTGCCTCGTGTGGACCGCTCCTCGCAGTCGCGCGACACTCCAGGGGCAAATACCATGCGAAAAGGGCCTAAGTTCAAAATGCAAAAGTGGGCCTGAATTCTGTTGCTAGTTCTACCTAAAGTAGGCCCACTGAATCAATGGGTTTTACTTCTGTGTTGACTTACTATTCAACAATTCATTGAATGGATCTAGTCTGGTTGGGGCTAAGCAATAGGATTATAGGTGTGGTTTGTACTCAGTGGGTGGAAGAGTTGAAGAAGGGGTGTAAAAATTACCCTTCCCAGTAGACTCAGCTAAAAGCAAAGTGCTGCAGACATTCCTAGGTTGTGTTCTTCTTCATCAGTTACTTTATTTTGCCATCTTGACCACATTCTGACATTGCTTGTCCACATGGGTTCTGGTTTTCATTTGTGAAATGTTAGAGGGTATGTTGAGACCTATGGACTATATGGAAGTGTGAGAGAAAGCACCTTTTCATTTGTGGAACACAATTGTGGAAAGTCCTCCCTTTAAAATTCCCAGAGCTCAGTGACCAGCCCCACTTCTCCAGTTCTCAGAGCAAGAGTTGAAATCTCAGGAAAAGAGTCCCATCCTGGAAAGTGTGTGTGTAATTTCCTATCATTTCTGCACTAGACTATTATAGTGCTATTATTCCACTTCCAACCTCCTATGGAATCTTGAGGTTTGCCGTTTAAAGAGGGGCATTTAGAATTCTCAGCCAGAGAGGTCTTGGGCCTCAGTAAACGATAAACCCCAGAATCCCACAGGATATTGAAAGTGGAATAATAGCACTATAACAGTCTAGTGAAGAAATGACCATAGTGTTTATTATTGGAATGACATACTCTGTGTAACTGTATTTGAGGCTTAAGTCAGCATTCATAATGATGGCACTACCAGGGGTTGCCCCATCCAACAACAACCTTATAACATTACCCAGGCCTGCCTCCTGTGAAATCATACTGGGCCAGCCTTAGCTCTCAGGTAGCTCTCTTAGATCTCTGGGCCTGGAGCATCCCTGACCTGGCAGCCTTGGTCACCAGCGCCCACTTCTCATTATATAACAGGTGGTCATCGCTAGGACATGTTCCGCACTACACTGTTATAACGCTATTATTCCACTTTCAACATCCTATGGAATCCTGGGGTTTGCAGTTTCGGGAGGGGCCAGCTGGCCCCTCCTGGAACTGCAGACCCCAGGATTCCATAGGATGTTGAAAGTGGAATAATAGCGCTATAACAGTGTAGTGCGGAAAGGCTCTAGGTCTCAGGTTCTAGCTCTGAAATCTCAGGGCCTGGGATGGTCCTGACTTGTCAGCCTTTCTGGGAGGCCTGATGAGTACCAATGCCTGTTTCATTGAGGTATCCAGGAAAAACGTGGCTGTTCATCAAAGACTTTGGGGCCTCACAGATTTATCTCCAAATGCGCATTAGCCCATTTTAATCTTTCAAACCTGTTTCAGTGTCAATCATGTTTAATATATAGAAATGTTTCGAAATACATGCTATTTGTAAGTTGTTCGCCGCCTCGATCCATATGGAGAGGCGGGATACAAATAAATAAATAAATAAATAAAATATATTTTTAGTCTATTTAATTTATGGTTTTCAGTCACATTACTTTGTTTGTTTTGAGCGCTTTTTGATATGGAATGGGGTAGAAACATTTTTAACAATATCTACAACAGCCACAACAACTTGTTCTGCTGCATACCCTCTGGCTGTCCCGATTAATTCTTTGTCATCCCACTTTTTCAGTGCTTTGAAAAAAATCCCAGTTTCTCTCCCCTCCTACTAGTTTTCCCTTCATCTTCAACTTACTTCAATTACTACAGACTGAGTTGAATATGCAAAAATAGTTTGTAGTCCATTAACCCAACATGAGGAGAGGTGACAAGGGGGCAGAGTCTTGCTCCTCCTGAGGCAAAATTATCTATTTATTTATTGCATTTATATGCCGCATTTCTCCTAAGATGGGATCCAAGGCAACTTCCAACAGGTAAAAAAACAGTCAAAGCATATAAACATGTATACTGGAAAGCAAAAGCAAAGTACTGCAATCTTGTCTAGCTTGTGTGTCTTTCTTCACTAATAATGTTTGCCATCTTGACTGCAGTCTGATGTTGCTTGGACGGACTTGTCCCTGTTTTCATCTGTGAAATGTTGGAGGGAATGTCGAAGGCGTGATTTGAATTTGTCCATTCAGGACAGAATAATTGACTGAGATTTCTTGTGCTGGATTCTTTTAGTTGTTGGCAGAACAAGTGACAAAGAGAACACCAAATTTAGTAGATATTGATGCATTCAACTGTGCGTATTCCCACCCCCAAATGTAGTCGATACCAAGCTTAGAATCATAGAATCATAGAAATGTAGAGTTGGAAGAGACCCCAGGGGCCATCCAGTCCAACCCCCTGCCATGCAGGAACACCCTCAAAGCACTTCCGACAGATGGCCATCAAGCCTCTGCTTAAAAACCTCCAAGGAAGGAGACTCCACTACACTCCGAGGCAGCAGATTCCACTGCCGGACAGCCCTGACTGTCAGGAAGTTCTTCCTGAGGTTCAGGTGGAATCTCCTTTCCTGCAGCTTGAACCCATTGCTCCTTGTCCTGGTCTCTGGAGCAGTAGAAAACAAGCCCTCTCCTTCCTCTACATGGCATCCCTTCAAATATTTAAACATGGCTATCCTGTCCCCTCTTAACCTTCTCAAAGAATTGCTTTTTAGGCTACAACTCTCAAAATCAGTTGGAACGGCCAGTTTCCTGGAGCTTGTTCTGGGAGCTTGTTCAAGAAATCACACTTTTGAAGTGCGGTGGAAACAACACATTTTGATAAAACAGGAGTGCCATCCAGTGGTCATATCTTTCTAGAGAGCTCTGTTTACTGTAGTTTTTAGCATGCGTGTGAGCGATGGAACAGAACTCTTTGAAACCCCAGCATAGGTTCAAAAAAACAAAACCATAGCAGAATTTGTTCAAAACATGGCAAAGTTATCACGGTTTGATTCTCAAATATCTATTTGTCATGTCGGCAAAGAAATAAAAAGAACCTAAAAGTAGTAAGTGACACAAGTAAAGGGGGACTGCAGAAACTGTGAAAGATGAAGTCACTTTATAGGTCTGAATGAACAATTCCACCAGTGTTTGTACAGCAAGACATTTTACAAAGATGGTCATATAAAGCAAAGACCAGTTTAAGCGTTCCCTTTAAACATACTTTGTTTAATCAAAAAATCAATGTGATTTTTCTTGTCCTCTGTCACTTTGTTATCAGTTAACCTTTGGCTCAGAGATCTCCTTGAAATCTCACTTTTACAGAGTATTCCTAATAACAGTGCCTACTGCGAATGAAACCTCAAAGTTCAAAGTCCCGCTCCATAAGCTTCCAGTTTTCTCTTGGATGTTGAGCCTCTTTTAAACACATTTGCAACACTAGACAGGAATAAAGATCAAACAGTGGCTTTTGTGAATTCTCCCACAATAAGAAACAAGATACTGGCAACTGTTAATGCTATTTCACTGTAAAAAAGGTATAAATAAATAGTCAACTTGCAGTAATAAAGAGTGTGTTATAATACAACGACCTTGGTCTTCCTCTTGATGACTTTAAGCATTAACCAGGGCTATGAACTCTAGAAAAGAAGGAGAAAAACTCATTATCCTGGAAATGGGAAACTATTTCTCTCTTTTCTGCAATAGCTACTTTAGTTCTGTCTGGAGGGGCCACATGCAAAAGAGATTGTAGCTTCTGAACCATTCCTGTTATATAGAGGAGGGAGATCGGTAATGCTGATAAAATTCTTTCTGCCTTAATTACTTCTTTATTAGACAACTGTAATGTGCTCTACATGAGGTTACCCCTGGAAAGTGTTCTGAAGCTGCAGTCAGTACAAACTGCAGCATCCAGACAACCACGTCTTGCAAGCATTCTGCTTAACTCTCCACCATCCCATTTTTTTCAGTTGATTTTAAAATGTCCCAGTTTCTGCCTCCTCTTCCCACTTTTTTCTCTTCATCCTTAGCTTACTTCAAGGTTGCAAAATGAGTTCAAAGTGCAAAAGTAGTTTGCATTCAAGGAAAGTGTGAATCTGACCAGAAGGCTCACGCAAAAGTGTGTTGTTCTTCATTAATAACTTTGGTCATATTGGGTGCACCCTGATGTTGCTTGGCCACACATGCCCTGGTTTTTGTCCATGAAATGTTGGAGGTTGGGGACATCTGTCTGGTATGTGCTCAGAGACCCCATATTACTAGTTCAAGGTCCAAGTTTAGATAAACAAAGCCCTAAGCAGATTGGGCCCAGGATATCTCTCCTTCAACCACCTCTTCCTGTATGAGCTTCCATAGAATTTGAAATCTCCAATGGAGTCCCTGTTGTGAGACTTACTACCCCAAGAAGCTACACTGGTGCATACACAAGAGGGCTTTCTTTGTATCAGCACCTTAATTGTGGAATGTCTTCCCAAGATTGTTCAGTCTGGTTCTGTCCCCATAATCTCCCACTTGGTAACCAAAGCTATATTATTGCCAAAGGTCCAAGTGATTTTAAAATTGGCCTTTGGAAAGTGATTTTAGTTTGCTCTTAAATAATGCTTGTATCTATTTTACTGGTCTTTGCTTTGGGAATCCTGGTGAGCAATAAATAAGTAAAGGTGGAGGATCGCTATATTTTTTATAGTCAGCCACCCTAATTTTGCAAGAGACTTTTTTGTACTTCTGCAAACCAAGGTGTTCCCACAAATCTATTGAGGTCTTTCTGTGTGGGTGATAACATTTTGGCTACAAATGGATCAGCACTCATTGGTTGGCCATCAGAAGTGGAGGAAATTATTTTTGTGAGTGCAACCTTACCGTCAACTCCAATTTTGCCATCTCCGTCGGTGTCACCTGCTGCAAGGAAAGTCTTGGTCTCATTATCGGTCAGAAGTCTAGCAGTTTCAGCAAAATTCTGCAGGAATTTCCTAGGAGAGGAGAATGGGTAGATCAGGGACGGACAAGAGTGCAGCTACCTTCTTCTTTTTCATCTTCCATAAATAAGAATTCTGTTCCCTGGGAGGACATTTTTCTCCAGTCTTCTAATTTTTATCATTGCAGAGGACGAGACATTGAAACACCACTCACATTTAGATTGCTTATTTGCTGTGTTCACATTCCCTTGGCAAATTTCTTTGACATTTTTCTTAAATTCCATTAGTAAATTCTCAACTAAAATTTTATGTTACTGCAGTGCTAAGTTATTGCAATTGAGGGGTGAAGCAGAGTTTCATGGGAAGAGGAAACAAAATTCTTCATTTTGCTTTCTCTTCCCCATAGCTTCACCCCTAAGATAGGGGAATAAGCCAAAGAGGAACTATGCTGTTTAATATGTATACTTTAGTGGCAGCATTCTTTATACCAAGTTATTTTGCTGTCTGAAATTCAGCAGCAAATGGCAGAAACTGTCCCCTAGTCAAGATTCATAATATCCAAGGCCAGTCAAATTATTCTGTCATTTCTCCCTTTCTCCAGCAATTAAAAAAAAGTGATAATAATAAATGTATTGTCCTTTCACAACACCCAAAATCAAGCAGCCACATCACATTGCCTGATGGTAGGGCTCGACCTGCTTTTTCTGGGGAAAGAGAGAAGGTGGAGAGAAGCAGGCAGAATGCCTCTCCTTAAGAAAGATTTCACTACAAGATTTCATTACAAAGATAATTAAGTTTTATAAAAGTCGACTCTGTTTTAAAAGTTTGGAAGCATACAAAAATTCACATGCCATCCACATGCCAATATAAACAAAATTCTGCCCATTTATACATGACTTTTTAAAATTTATGCAGAGGCAAAATTTACTTGGACAAAATGGGGAAAGTTGCAAACATTCCAGCAATGAGGAGGTGGAGTGTTTTCACACTATAAGATTATAGTGCTATGATTCCACTTCAGCTGTTAGGAAGAGGAAGTCCAAATACTTTCATTTCCCTCTGCAGTCCCTCTCAAAATGGAATCACTTCTTGTTACCATTTTGAGAGAGGCTGCAGAAGAAAAGAGAGGTATTTTTGGGATTGTGCGGGGTTTTAGAATGCTTGTGGTGATGCCGCAAGGGTATTATTGCATATTTTCAAACACTTGGGGGCAGAAATGGTCAGACTAAAGCTGTTATCTCAGGGATTAGATGTAGGGAGTCAGCAACAAGGTGTTTGGAGCAGAAATCCTGTCACTTCCTATGCACCTGCCTTGAGGTATAGTTGATGATGTTATCCCATCACCAGTGTTAAAGAAAGGTCTTATTACCAGTCTAGTTGGCTTTTTACATAGACCATTTCTGCACCAGACTGTTATAGCGCTGTGATTCCACTTTCACCATCCTATGGAATCCTGGGGTTTGCAGTTTTGGGAGGGGCCAGCCAGCCCCTCCCGAAATTGTAAACCCCAGGATTCCATAGGATGTTGAAAGTGGAATCATAGCGCTATAACAGTATAGTGCGGAAATGGCTATAGTGTAGAATGGGGTGCCGTTTTGTTCTTTGCACTCAGGCAGTCCAATGTTTTTGGTCCAGCCCTGGAAATCAGTTTTATTTTTCTCTTTTAGAAGTCTAGCTTGAGATACTAATCAAAGCTTTCATGAGTTAATGTTTCTTCTGCAGTTGGAAGGAGAAGTTTCTCACCTAACACACATAACAGAAAGTAACTGGTACCTAGTGGAGTCATGCAGCTGGTTTGCACTGGTTTTCCAGAACTGGTTATTGAAATTGTGAAAAGAGGCAGGGGCTGGGGGTGGGATTAAAAGGGGAGCCAGGAGTAGTGAAGATGGAGAGAAGAGATGTGAATGGAGAAGGAAGATAGAGAGGTGAGAGAGCTGTAGCATGGGGAAGGACTGTGTCTTCTGGATCCGTGAGAAAGACAGGGGATGCAGATGTGCTGGGCATCCACTATCGAACATAGCTGCTGCCAAGGAGCTTATTACCCTTTTCTTTGCTAAATCCTGTCCCAGGTTTTACAACTTTGATATAAAATTAATCTTGAGGTCCCTCGGATGTGCACGTAGGCAATAGAAACGGCCATACAATCAAAAAGGAAAAAAACCCAGACCAGGCCAGTAAATATCTCCAGTCACGCAGCAACAGAAAGACCTCATGTCATATTGCCCTGATGGACAAATGGTATTTGACCTTTTTAGGAGTCCACTTGAAGGGAGTCAACATGTTGGGCACTGGAAGTAATAAACCTTATCAAACCATCTCCAGATGCACACACCACAGCCTCAAAAGGAGGAAGATCCTGTTATTTAGATGATCCTCCGATATCAGAAAAATGCAAGGTGTGAAGATGTTTTGGTCTTCTTCCCTGTTTGTTTATCCTGGGAAAGGATTTTGTTTTCAAAGAAAATGTTTTCTACAAATAGTCCATGTTTTAAGGCTAGAGACAGAAAAACACAGACACACACAGGAAAAGATGGGACCATATGGCTTTTCCAGGCATGGATCACCATAAATATTGGGACACAGTTCCTCATTCTCTGGGAGTTCATTCCTTGAGAGTTCTTTTTGGGAGAAGTTCGTTTGTAAGCCTTTCTGGCTTCTTCCTTTGAAGTTTAAAAGGTGCATTTGGAGTGTTAAGTGAGAAATCTCTCTCAGAGCCGCAGAAACAATGGAGATGGTAACCAGCTTAAATGTACAACATTATGGACTCCCCCTCCTCACAGGAGTGGCTGGAAATCACCTTTTCTCCCTGCAGAAGGATTCTAAATTTGGTATCGTATGTCAACAGATCCTTTTTGTCTCTCTCTCTTTCTTAATTTTAATCTTTTTCTGACTTTATAGCCTAGTATGCTTGAAGTGTGAATGAATCTGGGTGAGTGTATGACATTTAACTTTTTATAGGTTTGTTTACTTGTTATAGTGAATGTAGCTGAGTTATTGTAGGGATTTTTACATTTATGTTAATAAAATACTTAGATTTGAACAACTGGTGTGATTTTGACTGACCTAACCTGGTATACAAATGGGTTTGCAAGATCCTGCTAAGTTACCCTGCCTCTCGTAAGCTAAACAGTGCTCTGAACTAATTTCCCCACACTTTTGATAGATTTTGGGAATTCCCTTGAGGGAGCCCCAAGTAATCAGGGTAACAAGCTGAAGGAAACACTGGCCGGACATGGAGCTAATAGGGAGCAACATCACCTGCTCCTGGAATCTTGGCAGGGAGGTAGCAATAGCCCCAGGCGAGGGGAGACTGGCAGAATGCATTTAACATATGTATACATTTCGGCAAAAAATAAAATAAAATAAAATAAAAGCTGTCATTAATTATTTTGAATGGCACCACTGCTGGTACCCGGTTTTCATATCTCAAATATTTGTGGCCTGGTCTTTCATTTCTCTTTCCACCTTTTTATTTTACTCCCTTCCAAATGTTCTACATGTTTCCTTTCTTTTTTCTTATATTCCTTTCCACTTTTTTTACTCCCTTCATTTCTCTTTTTTCCCTTTCTCACTCCCTTTCTTTTCTTTTCTGTATTCCATATGGGTCATTTCTGCACTAGACTATTACAGTGCTGTTATTCCACTTTCAACATCTTATGGAATCCCGGGTTTTGCAGTTTAGGGAGGGATCTTTGAGGCCACTCCCTAAACTGCAAACCCCAGGATTCCATAGGATGTTGAAAATGGAATAATAGTGCTATAATGGTCTAGTGCGGAAATGGCATTTCAGTTCTTTTGTTCACTTTCTTTCCCCTTCCCTTTTACTCACTGCAGTTCCTCTTTCTCAATGAATCCACTCTTGTCCTGGTCGATGACTGCAAAGGCTTGCGTCAGCTGCTCCTTCGATTTGCCGTGCAGACCTGATTTGGCAAAGAAGGTCTTGGAGCTGAAGGACTCGGGTTCTTGCAACAAGAGAGAATGAAATAGTAAAAGAAGGTTAAGTATGGGCGTGAGAAGGAATTAATAAGGGAACAGGCTTTATTCTTTTGCATTAGGGTCACAAAACAGATTAACCATGGTCCATTTGTCTAAAAAATAGAACAAGGTGGGTAAAGCAAGGTTCACGAACAGCATGCTGTCTCTCGGAGCTATTTTTGTGGCCCCCTAGGGGTCCAGAGGCCAACTTTTTGCCTCCCAATGCCCTCTGGGGAGCAGTTATCCCCAGCCATTTTAGGCTAGAGAGACCTTTTTAAAACACAGAGGTGAACCACAAACAACCTAGTAGCGTATCCTCTAGCATTTTGCAGATTCAAACTGGGCCAAGCCAAATCAGAGTAGAATTGAAAGGATGTGACTGAGCAATAAAAGGGCAAAAGTTATTGATGAGGAAGAGCACACACCTCCCCTGAAATATAAGTAAAGTCAGCCCTCCACATTTGTGGGTTTGACTTTCACGGCTTTGATTATTTGTAAGTTTCTCTAACCCTGCCCCCCACCTCAGGCATTTCTTTTCTGGGATACCCTTCCCCCTCAATGGCTCTGATCAGGCCATGCAGCCCTTTTAAAACCCACATTTGGTAAGTGGGTCTCAAGAAGCTTCCTGCTCCATTATTAGATACCCGAAAGCTTCTGGGGCCAGACTAGACCTTGTCACTGCAGAATGCTGGGATCGTCAACATTGTCCTCTCTTCCCTTGGAGGCCAGCAAAAGTGGGTCCCCCCTGCAGCACCTCATTCTGAATGGATCCTGATCTATGTTACTAAAAACCCACATCCGGTACTCCTCCTCCTTCACCAGCTGCTGCTTGGCCAGATAATGATGGCTCACAGCCCAATTTTTCAGCATCACACACTCTCCCCCCATGCCCTCCTCACCCAAGGAAGAAAATGGGTGAGAGAAAGAGGAAGTATAGGGCCACCACATGTCAACCTCTCCTTGCCTCTCTTTTCCCTAATCTGGTTTGGACCCTGGGCACCTGCTTTCTCCACCTGCCTTGGCTCTCTTTCCACGAACACACAGACACATTTTGCTATTTGAAATTTGTCCACGTTTGTGGGGGTCCTGTGCCCCTAACCCTACTGAATGTGGAGGGCTGACTTGTATTAAGTTTAGGAAGGATAATCCTGCTGGGTATATTGAGTACGAGATAGTTTTCCCCTTTGAACTCAGTTTGTAGCAACTCCAAGTAAGTACATCCAGGTAAGCTGAGGATGAAGAGGAAAGTGGGTGGGAGAGATGGAAAAATAGGTGAGAAAGTGTGACTACAGATGATTTAACACGATCTGTCCCAGGACAGTGGGAGGGTGTTCTAGTGGATATTGGGGGGCATTTTGTGGCATTTTTTTTCAAGGAGACAAAGCAGAAAAGTATGGTCCTCCAAGGTCTCATAGGGATTCCAATGCAACCTCCTAACCCTCTAGTTTCCCACTCCATAAAAAGGATATTACCTTTTCCTTTTTAACCACTCCTACTAGATAATTTGAGGAAACCAGGCCTTTTAAGCACTAACCCTGCTTAAGTTGATTCTAGGATTCCAGGAAGGGCCAAGGAACAGATCAAATGATCAGACCTCCTGCAGAAGTTCATGAAATAATAGCTTGAATTTCAAGATGGCTGCACCATGTGGCAATCACAACTTGGTATGTTACTGCACACGGTGCTTTGCAACTGAAATTCATTCCTCATGTGTCTTGGCATGTCGGTCTATCGGCCTGGGTTGGTTTTGACTTTTGAGTAAATGGAATGGTCTGTTCCAAAGGAATCACAAGAACGAAATGCTTCCTTTGCTGAAGTCTAGTGTGGTGTAGTGACTGAGAGCTGTACTACGATCCTGAGGACAAAAAAAGGGCCTTTCTGCACTACACTGTTATAGTGCTATCATTCCACTTTCAACCTCCTGTGGAATTCTGGGGTTTGGAGTTTCCTGAGGCCCAAGAGCTCTCTGGCTGAGAATTCTGAATGCCCCTCCCTAAACTGCAGACCCCAGGATTCCATTGGAGGTTGAAAGTGGAATAGTAGCACTATAACAGTGCAGTGCGGAAAGGCCCAAAGTTTTGATTCCCTACTTACTCTAGCATGGAAACCCATTGTGTGACCTTGGGTGTGTCACACACTCTCAGCCCCAAAAAACCCTATGATAGGTTCACCTTAGGGTTGCCCTAAATTGGAAATGACGTGAAGGCACACAAAAACAACAAGAACTCCAGTTGTTAATCCAGAATTTTCTGTTGATGTTGTTCCTCCCATCCTCATATCAGCTGACTAACAAGAGCTGGAAGGCCACATGATTCCCATTCCCGCTTCAGGAAGCTGTGAAATTTGACTCTTTCGGAATGCATTGCTTATAAATCTTAATAATCTTTTGACTTTTTAAAGCCATTCCTTAGGACTCTTTGCTGGCCTTAGCAATTCTTTACCGAATTTTTAAAGGCTGCCCCTATGAGTGTGATGGACGTTATTGTTTTAAATATCACTCGTTTTGTTTGTTTGCCACTTTGACTTTGCTGTCTGGGAAATGGGTGGGCTAGAACTCATCATGATCGTGATCATCACCCAAGCAAATTTGGGATGCATGTGATTGATGTTTCCACCCCTCTCTTGAGTGATCACTGGTGTGACAGTGAGAAGGTGGGTCCCTGTTGCAATTTCCCCTTGCACCAAAGATTGCTTACGAAGCGGGTGGGACACAAATATCAGTCTGCTGCTCCCTGATTGACAGGTGAAGAGACGCCTATCACTCACAGCAGCGGCTATCTAGTAAATGAAGTTTGGGGAACTTTCGCCATCCTTACATATTCCTTAAATGTATTCCCAGTGTATTGTTGTCGTTGTGTGCCTTCAAGTTGTTTCTGACTCATGGTGACCCTAAGGTGACACTATCACAGGGTTATCTGGGGCTGTGTGTGTGTGTGCGTGTGTGTGTGTGTGTGAGACGTGCCCAAGGCCAGTGGGTTTCCATGGTGGACTGGGAATCAAACTCTGGGCTCCAGAGTTGTCATCAACTGCTCAGACCACTACATTATACTAGCTCCCTAGTGAATACATAGGGATTGTGAATATGGAACTGTCACAAACATATAACTCGAAGGCCATTTCTGCATTGGACTGTTATAGCGCTATGATTCCACTTGCAACATCCTATGGAATCCTGGGGTTTGCAGTTTCGGGAGGGGCCGGTTGGCCCCTCCCGAAACTGCAAACCCCAGGATTCCATAGGATGTTGCAAGTGGAATTATAGCGCTATAACAGTCCAGTGCGGAATGGGTGTAAGTTACACATTTGTAACTACCTTAGTGAATCTCAGCCTTTGGGCTTTTCTGCGCTACACCGTTATAGTGCCATTATTCCACTTCTACCCTCCTATGGAATCCTGGGATTTGCAGTTTAGGGAGGGGCATTTAGAATTCTCAGCCAGAGAGCTCTTTCGCCTCAGGAAACTCCAAACCCCAGAATGCCACAGGAGGTTGAAAGTGGAATAATAGCACTATAACAGTGTAGGGCAGAAAGGCCCTTTGTTTTTAAGTATTCCCTAAGCTCTACATAGTATTTAGCTAACACACTGTAGAGCTTTACATTTCTATTCACTGAAGGTTCTGCTACAGGCACCTGTTGCATAGGAAATCTTTGCATAGGAAATCTTCCTTCTCTCTGTGCTACCTTGTAAACTGGCCAGTTCAAATGCAGAACTCCTTTTCTCCATACTTTGAGGTTAGAACATGCTACCACTGGGTTATATTTCATTAGTGAATAAATCATTTTCAATGGCATAGATGTACTCGTCCCAGCAAAAAGGAAATGTCCTGATTTTTTTATGCCTTTGATTAAGTGTGCTATAGCCCATGAAAGCTTTTGCTATAATAATTTTGTTCAAGTGTTTGAAATGCCACAGAGCTTTTCATTCTTTTACATAGTATGATTCCAAGCATGTGAGTTGAATACACCAGTTAGACATATATGAATGACTCATAATACAAGCTGTTCTACAAAAATTTGCAGAATTTTAGAGCTAAAAAGGAGCTCCGATATCCTCCAATCCAACTCTCTGAATAGTGCAGATTAATCTTTTAATATAGATAGTGGCAATGTACATGCACATCCAATACCACCTGTTACATGTGGCTATTTTCTTGCAGTGGCAGCTGGATGATGACAACAGCTAACTTGGATTAAACTGAAACACTGCTGAAGTCTATGGAAGCAAACAGGCGCTTGTTTATAGAAGCAAACCAGTGTCTGAAAGAGTATCGTTGTATTGCTTTACTATAAAACAAAGAAGGCAGAAGATTAATCTGCTAAATTGTTGCTGGAAATAATCTAGAGAATTAAAAAAACAAAGATCACCACTATCCCTGCTAGAAAGCCAATTTTGGATTTTTTTTTTTAAAAAAATAAAGATCGGAAAATTGTTATGTGTAATTCAATACATTGGCATTTGCAATTAGCATTTTCTCAATTGAGATCCCAAACCGTGCCAACAGAAAAGATGCAAAGTTGTTTTTTTAAAATAATCCAAGACACGTAGATGTGGACGAGTACAAGAGAAGATATATTCCATTAACACATGAGAGTTTAGTCTAATCTTTTAGCAACACTTTTGCATATATTATACCTGGCTGTCTTTTGTCAAGGTGCTTGTTTATGAGGTGCAAATATTTCTTTAGTTCTGAAAGGTTACATATGAACTGCAGAAAAGATTTGAATACATGAAATTTAAAGAGCTGGAGTAATTCTATTTAAGACTCCAATACTTTGCTATGCTTTTCAATGATTGTATACTTTTATGGTTTTAATGTGACCATTTTTGAAACTGCATTTTTAATTTTAAGTCTCAGGTTTTTATCTGATCTTGCTTTTTGCTTTGGGAGTCAAGATGGGTCCCATACCAGTAGAAAGGCAGTATATAAATGGAATAAATATATAAATAAACACATACCCAATTCATAACACTTGCTTGTGATATTACTTTGACTTTTTTTTAATCTCAAAGTTGTACTAGAAATAGGATTTGATTCCACACAGACATCAGCCTGTTTACAATACTAATTTTTCCTTTTGTTTCCTTTTGCTTTATTTATTTGGATTTCTTTATAAAGGATTTTAACTTATTTAACTTTATTAGGGGCCTTTCAGAATGTGTTGAACTTTTTTTTTTAAAGGTCTTGCTTTTACCTGCTTTTAATTCTATTATTAGTCTATTTCTATTTTTAATTTTTGTACAATAGGAATTTTAAAGGTATATCTCTCTTAACCATCCTATGACACTTTGAGTCCCAGACAGGAAAAATGCTGGGATATAAATAATAATAAACACAATAACAAATTGGAAAAAAAATGCAGTTAAGAAAGAATTCTGATTCATTTAGCACTGGACAACCAAGATCAAGAAGGATGAACAGAAGAAGATACAGAGGAAGTTACAGATTTTAATCTCTTTGCCAGGAAGAAAAGGAACAGAAAACTTTTCAAGGTAGAGAAGTTTACCTTTGCAACTTTCCAGGCCAGCCGCAATTTCCGCATCAGTCAGAATACCTGCTAGAGCCATGTCAAAGCTAGGGGGAGGAGGAAGAAATAGTTAGTTGGTAGAAAAGACAGACAGTTAAGCTATGAAAAGGGGAAAAAAAAAACATTTTCAGGCAGAGGTTGCAAGATGCAGGAGATCATCAGTGGATAGATGGTTTTAGCTGCTGGAGCTTCAGTTGATGTTGGCAGTTCTGCAGCCGCCAGATGGGGTAGTGAGTGACATGACTTCTCTTGATCATTTCGGGCAAACAGCAGCAAAAAGAGCAAAAATTACAGTCCAAGGCAGAAGTGTGCTGTCGTTCAGAACCAGCGAGCATTAGTTCCTTCCTCCGAAAGATTTAGAATCTTCTTCTCCACCCAGGTTATGATGATTAATTTTATTTTTGCTTGGGTGGTCATTCAACAGCTTCATTTTATTCTTCTTTCAGAATTGATTTCTTGCTTCTTGCAAACTCCAAATCCCAGAGATAAAACTCTTTTCTTCATCATCTGCTTGCTGGGTTAGGTCATCTTGATAGTTTCCATGCATTCAGGCTACTGTAATGACTTAGTTGTCCGTGATGGTTTTTTTTTTTTTTAAAACCCTCTCTAACAAAAAGCTAAACTCACCTTTACGACTGTTTTCCAAAGCTGGGAGAAACAGGCAGACAGATCTCTCTTCTCTTAGGTTACTTGCTTGGGGAGAGACCCTGTCTTATATAGACTATAGTTAAGATCCCCCAGGCCTTTTACAGAAGTCCTGGGACCACGTCATTGCTCAAATGCCCCAGGGGATAAGATACTGTAGCTGACAAGACCTGCTAGCTAATCAAATTGATATTTATATCCCAAAGGAATGTACATCGGGTCTTAGACAATATAACAGGTTTCCAAGCCACGGAAATTCTCTCTCTTGCTTCTAACAACCCTCGAGTAGAACATGATTTCGGAACATTCAACATTTTTGTTTCTATCTAGGTTTCAATTAAATGTTGCACCAGAAGAATTTGATCATTTGTTTCAGAACTTCCGACAAACCAGACCAATTGGATTCAGTAAAGTTTATGGGAGGCTAAAACTCTTTTAGAGTAAAATTGTATTTGTTAGAGTGGCTTGCAGAAGTCGACCAACAGCTCCATTTTGGACTCCCATTTTCTATAATTTGCCAGCCAGCCAGCCAGCATGGTCTGTAGGAAATATAATACAAATTCTGCGTAGAATACAGGATTTTTAATGATTAATTCCTCCTCTCTCCCCTGTCCCCCAGGGGCAGCTGTAGTCTTTTACATACTTATCTGGGAGTAAGTCCTATTTAATTCAATGAAATTTGTTTCTAAGTAAACATGCACAGTTTTCAGATTCAAGTAATTTTTTAAGGAATCCCCTACATTTGTAATTCCTATGACTATTTAAAAAAAGTTTTTCTTTAACCAAACTACAAGTCATTTCTATGTAAGGAACATTTCATGGAGATATGACAGTTTTTGTAGTTCTGTAGTATTCTGTAGTATGGCTGGAGGCTTCCAAGTCAGTGGGGCAATGAATCCATTCCAGGCTTCAGTCCTGACAATAACAAAGTTATTCCAAAGACGGGATGTAGCACCTTGGACAGTTCCTTCAAGATCTGAACTAATATCCAGAGCAGAGGCACCACCCCACTGCCGTGAGCTGTAACTGATCCTCACATTTGCACCACAAACTAGTCAAAATGCTTGTTGTTAAGGTAATTTAGCTCCCTTGGGTATAGTAACTTCAACTGCAAGCCTACTTGCAGGGATGAAGTGGAAATCAGGGTCCAGAGGGTCAAAGTGCTAAAGACTTTTTGATCAACAGGGACTGTTGTGTCATCTGCCACCACCTCTTATCTATCTTTGCTGTTCCCTCTGAGCTCTTCCAGTTGCTGGAAGGAAAACAGATTATCACAAATTAAGACTTGTTTGCTTTTTCAAAGAGATGGGACCCTTTCTTACTACAAGATCATGACACTATGATTCCACTTTAACTGCTATGCCAGTATTCTCTGGAATCATGGGTTTTGTAGTGTGATGGGGTACTAGAACTTTGTGGTGTAGAATTTTAAATATCCCTCCTTAAACTACAAGTTCCACAGTTCCCTAGGATGTTGCCATGGCAGTTAAAGTGGAATCATAGAGCCATAACTATGTAGTGTGAAAAGTCCACTGCTTCTCATGGAGATTGCTATGGGTTAATCTTAATTTTTTGAATTCTTGGATTCTCCTAGGGTCTGATCCTATGATCCTATGATATATATCATATATCCTATGATATATGCCTGCAGTACAACATTTACTACTATGCCCCTGCTTAACAGTCACATAGATCGGAGCATTTGGTTGCTTCTCCAAATGCAATTTTGTGTGTGTGTCAGAAATGGGGATTATACTCAGGTGTGAAGGACAGTGTCCCAGAAGAAAGTTAGCTTATCAGGAGGAACTCCCTGTCCCTCTTCTTGCTGGAAGCTAGCTTGTTCCAAAGCTGTGAGGTCTCTGGCACTCAGCAGCTGAATGTTGCTTCTTTGGGTCAACGGAGGAGAATGAGTCAGGCACCGTTTGGTAAGCAACTTTTACAAAACATGGACAGAATGGTACCCTGAAGTCACCCATAACTGAACAGTGGTCAAAATGATACTTCTGGAATAGCAATTTTCCAAGCTCTCTCTATGGGCTTTGGGTTGAAACAACTCAATCTAGATCACAAATACTGGATTTTTTAAAACTTTATTCATTTTTATTTTTATGTGTTTATTTTTGCAAAAAGGGAATTATTATATAGCAACAGGATTTGTAACAGGTTATTTGTAATTTATTTGTCAACTGTTAAGGCATAACTAAATTAAATTGCATTGCAGTATGAATAATATCTTCACTCCTTTTGCAGTGGAAAGGTAACTGTGTTTTAGTAGGAGCTTAGGAATGGCACTTTTGGAGTGCATCTTCCAGAATGCCCCAGCCATCATGACTAGCAGCCAGGCTGGCTGGGGGATTCAGAGAGATGCAGCTCAAAAATGAACTTTTAAAAGCTCTGGTCTGAAATATTTGTATAGTTATAGGGTGTATGTGGCTTCACTATCTATGCAATTTTGTTTGTGGGGGGTACTTCCTTCTAGCAGTTTAGAGTGTAATATTTCTTGGTAATAATTGCATTCCTGATGAAAAGCAAAACGTATTTCTGCCGGTTGCAGGTTTCTTTGTCTTGAACCTATGGAGTCAATAGAAGACAGCACCACTGAGCTCAATGGAGCTTATTCCCAGGTAACTATGTATAGGGTTGTACTCACACCTGATAAACTTAATGGTGAGATTTTCTTCATGATTTATTTCTTTGTGGCTTTTTGGAATGTGTTTGGTGAGGGTAGTTTAAAGCATCATCCTTCACTGTTGGCCAGTGGTGTCTAGGGGATTCCTTGTCAGAGGGGCAATGAATCCACAGTGAATTTTAGTCTAAACTTTAAGTGAGCTATCCAAGACATTGAACGCTACCCACAAAGTAGGTTCAGAATGCTGGATCACTTATTTAAAGCCAGTGGCTTCTATGCCAGAAAGGCAGCGAATCCACTGTAGATTTTCATCTGAACTTTAAAGGAGCTGAATCCTGCCCTTCATAGCTTCAGAACCTTGGATAGCTCTTCTTTAAACAATTAGAGTAAAACCCAGGGCAGATTCACTGTTCCACTGGCATAGAAGGCAGCAGCCACTGCTAGCCAGTGATGACAGATGGGGTCCAACAGCATGTAGAGAGTCACATATTCCAGCCCTGAAGATGTGCAGACGTTCAACTTTGGCCTTCCTAGAAAATGCAAGATGCACCAGTTCTCAGGGTTTTGATTTGTCAAAGTTTATTTGTTTGTTTGTTTGTTTTTGAAAGAGCTATTTATATGAATAATTGGTATGAGTATAAAGAGAGGAAGATTTTTAGCTTCTCTTTATGACTCTTCTGCCGGTGACGGAGGTCATCCGTCCCTTTGGGAACATTTGATCAATGATTCAGCAAAGGGACCATGTGTGTGAGTATGGTGTGAATGCTTGTGTGTGTGAGAGAGAGCTCTCTTGATACTTATGTGATTTTGTATTTTATGTCTTAATAAATGTTACATGCATAGTGTTTAAACCCAGATCTGGTTTCTCATGTGTCTCTATTGAACATCCTATAGTCTGGGGTGGCTAGATTTCTCCCTGGATCAAAAGCACCAAATAAATCTCGGTGCATGACAAATCGACAGTGACATGATTAGGTCTTTTGTATGCCGTGATCACATGATTATCGGAAGGAAGCCACAGCCCCAAGTTTGCAAGACCTGAGTAGGGTTACTAATGACTGGTACTCTTGCAGCTTCCTCTTTCATCAGGTTGCCATAATTCGATGTTGACTTGATGGCAAAAAAAGCAACAAAAGTGATTAGGTTACAACATGCCAATAGATGGCACCAGAGGAAGGTAAGTTCCATAGAGAATGCATATGAAATAACCCTATTCTCTATCCATTTCTATTAGTTGAACAAAAGTCTTGTCTGTGTGTGTGTTTATGTGACATCTTGTTGGACGCTGTGGGGGAATTCTCCCCTTACACAACCCTCTTCCAAGCAATGGCGCAATGGTTGTTTGCACGCTGTCCTGTGCTACATATCAAATTCCTTCTTTCCTAATAAATTCAGCGAGGAAAACAGGGTTATGTTTGTAACAAACCTGTTCTCCTGCCAAGGATCACTTTCGAGGTTCCGCACCACCCGCTGGTTCGAACATTGCTGAAATCTCTAGCCGGCCTGGTAGTATGAAGAACATGAGATGAATCTTCTTGGATCGGATTGTAAGGCCTATGTAGTCCAGCCTTCTCTTCCTACAGTGGCCAAGCGGACGCCCAATGAGAATCCCGCAAACAGCTCAGGAACGCAAAAACAGCCTCCCGCTCATGTGCCCCATCCACTGATAAAGAGGCGGATGCTGCAACCCATAAGCGAAAACATATGTGGCCCTCATGGTTCATAGCTGTTGACAACCTTGTCTTCTATTAACTTCTCTGATTTATTTGCACACATTTTTATAGCATTTAGATCCCAAAAGGTCAAAGTAGTATTCATCAATGAAATGACCATGAATACTCTTCTTAGGGTTATATAGATGAGGCTGTCTGGGCACTGAAGTCATCAGGAAAGGGCCTTTTTGTATTCTCATCACCTCCATAGACATGCAAAGTGGAAATTCATGATAGGACTTTTTCGGTGGCTTCCCCTAGTCTTTGAAACACTCTTCTTAGGGATGATAGAATGACCCCCACCTCCGTGATAAGGTAACGTGCGGAAAAGGCCCAGGAGTGCTGGTGCGCAAGCGTGAACCACGCGCTTGTGTCCTCCTGCCCCCTTTGGCGGAAGTGCATGCAGCCACAGCATCACCATAGCAGGAGTGGTGGTGCGCAAGCGTGAGCCACGCGCTTGTGTCCTCCAGTCCCCTGTTCAGAAGGGACTGAAATCGCTCCCCGTCCTTCAGTCAACAAGCAAAACCTTTAGTTTTGACAAGTGTTTTGAGAATGCAAGGTTTTTTTTTTTTTAAGAAAGGAGTTTTAAGGGGAATGGTATGTAGTTTTTGATGGTACTGTTTTATAAGCTGCTTTTTAACCATTTTAATTATACGTTTTAAATGGCTTGAAAATGTTGCATGAGGTTTAATTCTATTTTAGTCCCGATCTTTTGTATGTTTCAAACCATATAGCAGTACACAAACTATATTGTATTTTAATTTACAATTTTATTTTTTAATTTATGTAGGCTGGCTTGACTCCCAGTTTTGGGAAAAGGTTAGCAAGGTTAGAAAAAAGTCAGCAACAGCGACAACAGCAGAAATTGGTGTTAGACGTAACAAAACAGGGAAGGCTTGCTTAAACAAGTGCATGCTTTAATGTGCATTTAAAGCTAAGAATAGTTGGAACATTGTGTTGGTACATCTGATTGCTTTTTAAAATCACCCAAATTGATGGATGTCACTACATTTTTATTTTTTTTTGGTTTATCAGAAATGTACAAATTTTGGAAACTTCTGAATGAAATTCTCAGCCGTTTGCAATATCTATGCCAGTACTGCAGCCACAAGGTTGTGAGTTCGATCCTGCCGGGCTCCAGGTTGACTCAGCCTTCCATCCTTCTGCAGGTTGGTAAAATGAGTACCCAGCTTGTTGGGGGCAATTAGCTAAAACACATTGTAAACCGCTTAGAGAGCACTTAGCTGATAAGCGGTATAGAAATACATGCTATTTGTAATGTATAATGTATTTCATGTTGTTCGCCGCCTCGATCCGTGTGGAGAGGCGGATACAAATAAATAAATAAATAAATAAATAAATAAATAAATAAATAAATAAATATTATTGTTGTTGTTGTTGTTGTGAAGTTGTTTTTGTTGTTGTTGTTATTATTATTATTATTATTCCTGATATGAAAAGTACAGGCCCAGCTCTGTCATTAGGCAAAATGAGACAGCTGGCTCAGGGGGCAGGTGGAGGTGGTGTGTGTGCAGAGGGATCTCAACACAGCATTGTGAGTCATGTAATTTGCATTGTATACACAACCCAAGTTGCCAGTTACTCTTAGATGCAGTGGAGGGTGCTTTCCTTCTCCTAATGTTGAAATAAGATCCAACTGCTGGTCTAGTCAGCTTTTTTTGCATACAATCAGGGGGAAGGGAGCCATTTTGTCTTCTCCTTCAGGCAGCGTAAGAAAAGGCTTGCAGCTCTGGGAGAGGTCATGTTCAACATCCTTGTCAGGGAAAAAGGGTGGGAAGGATCATTTCTGATTCAATATCACAAACATGAGAGCCAATGTGGTATAATGGTTTGGGTGTTGGATTACCAGGGTTTGATTTCTCACTTGGCCATGGAAATCCAATGGGAAACAGAGGGCCTTTCCGCACTACACTGTTACAGCGCGATTATTTCACTTTCAACATCCTATGGAATCCTAGAGTTTTTGGGTAGGGGGGCTTTCAAAGTCTCAGCCAAAAAGCTCTTTGTGTGTACTGTTCACATCAGGAATGCCTATAGATATTGCAAACGGCTGAGAATTCCATTAAGAAGTTTCCAAAATTTGTACATTTTGGAAACTCCAAACTCCAGAATTCCACAGGATGTTGAAAGTGGAATGATACACTATAGCAGTGTAATGCAGAAATGGCCATACGTTCAGCCAGAGGAAAAAACCCTATGATAGGTTTACCGTAGGGTTGCCATAAGTGGGAAATGACCTGAATGCATACAACAGCAGCAATATCACAGTCACAATTGAACACACAGAGATTCAAAACTGGGGCCATTTCTGCACTAGCCTGTTATAGCACGATGATTCCACTTTCAACATCCTCTGGAATCCTGGGGTTTGCAGGCCGGCCCCTCCCGAAACTGCAAACCCCAGGATTCCAGAGGATGTTGAAAGTGGAATCATCGCGCTATAACATGCTAGTGCGGAAATGGCCTGGATGTCAGCTTTGCTTTCCTCCAGCTTTTAAAAATTTCTAGTTCTCTCGGTCAAATTTATGAAGGAATCTGTGGGTGTTTCTCCACCTGTTTGTACTTGTCCTTACTTATGTTCGGTAACTCATATACGAAGACGTGGGTGAATCATCTCGATCTCATGCTGCCTCATAAGATTGTTGTGAAGTGAAAGAGTTGGTCTGGAGGAAAGAGGGGGGGTAAAGCAATACATTATCCACAATCTGCGGCAGCTGAAGATCTTTTACTGCTGCAGGCAAAACACATAATAGCACCTGTCAAGTCATTTTACTTTACAATGAAATGATAACAGAGGAAATAGCTAACTATTTGCTGTCATTTTATGATAGCTCTAATCTGTTCCTTGGTGCAGACGCCTCCCTCTACCAAATGGTAGGGCTGGCCCCATTCATAGACCGTTTCCACACTACACTGTTCTAGTGCTATTATTCTACTTTCTGTTACTGCAGTTTAGGCCTACTTGGAGATACCCCCAGATATCATTTTGATATCAATAATTTGGCTCTCTTCTACCACCCCTCTCCACGTGTTTGAGAGGCCCCCGGACAAGCACAGACTGGGCTCGGCCATTAATTGCTGGACATTCCATTCTCCACCCAGGCAGGCCAGAAATAGCCAGATCCTTGCTTTAGGAGACCTCTCTGCAAACACCTTCATTATGTATGCACACTGTTTACAAAGGACTCCCCGCCCCGAGCAGGTAACTTGGCAAGCTGAATACTCAATTGCCAAGCACTCTGCATTTGCATACTGGCTAATTCTTTGTCAATTCGGACTTAACTTAATCATGCTAAATTCTGACCTTTCCAAAGCTTTGTCCCGCGCCCGAAACTCATTGTTTTCTCCAAGTAAGGCATAGCCTGCGGTTACATTTCTCCCCATAAAAACCCCTGATTCCGAGACCATTCTCGGATCGCTCCCGAGTTCCAGACCGCCTTGCTGCCGCTTTGCTTGGTGAGGTTCCCCTCAGCTCCACGTGCTGAGTCACATCGAACCCCAGCTTTGCTCTCTATCTTCTTGCTAGGCTCCAGGAACAGGTTCCGTATCACCCGAATCAACTATCCCTCTGAAAATCCCGCTATCATACTCAATCCTTTATTTTCCTTAGTTATCTCTGTGCGTGTGTTGCTTACATTGTGTGCCTGTATTTAATAAAGATCATTCATTATTTCCTACACTGTTTGCTTCTTGACCTGGTCTGACCCCGTAAACATTGGGTTACAAGATCCTGCTGCGCTACCCTGCCCCTCGTAGCGCCAACCAATGTTCTTGACTAATTCCCCCATTTTGCATAATTATAAGGTTATTTAGGTGTCCCTCCCGGGACCCCCAGTAAACAGGGTAACATTTCAGCATCCTATGGAATCCTGGAATTTGCAGTTTAGGGAGGGGCATTTAGAATTCTCAGCCAGAGGGCTCTTTGGCCTCAGTAAACTACAAACCCCAGAATTCCACAGGATGTTGAAAGTGGAATAATAGCACTATAACCATGTAGGGCAGAAATGGCCATAGTCAGCTGTGTAAAGTAAACAGTCAAGAATGCAAATATGGAAACTGTACTTTGAGGTTGTTTTCTGGGGCTTACCATTCAGAGAATTCATAGGCATTCAAGAGGCATTTATTTCAGCATCTCATTCTAAGAAATAAATCCAGCTCTTGGAACCTTCCAAATTCCCTGTCAGCCCCCCTTTCCATTTCTTCACCTCCCTCCTTTTCTATTTGTGTGACAGAATAGTAGAGCTGGAAGAGACCCCAAGGGCTATCTAGTCCAACCCCCTGCCATGCAAGAATACACAATCAAAGCTTTCCTATCCAACCTCTGTTTAAAGACTGATCAAGGAGGATTCTTCACCAGCCTCTGAAGCAATCTCTTCCACAGTTTCTGTCTTTCTGCCAGTGCTCTCTCTCTCTCTCTCTCTCTGACTGCCAGAGTTAAATCATCCTATATGGGTTGGCTGTAAATTCAAAGAAGAAACATCAGTAGACTGGGTGTGAGGAAGGAATGGCGATGCTCGTATCTTCTTTCCCTTTCTCTGCGCTTCTTGGCCTGAGTGAAACCCTTCAGAATGTTTTGGCTTCTCATGTTCATCCATGCTTTTTCTCAGTCCAAAGAACGCCCAGCTTCCTTCCACGATAGCCACCATGGCTCCATGAGTGTGTCTTTAATTCTAGAAATTTAGGCCATTTCTGCACTAGGCTGTTATAGCACTATGATTCCATTTTCAACATCCTATGGAATCCTGGGGTTTGCAGTTTCGGGAGGGGCCGACTGGCCCCTCCCGAAACTGCAAACCCCAGGATTCCATAGGATGTTGAAAGTGGAATCATAGTGCTATGACAGCCTAATGCGGAAATGGCTCTAGAATCCTAGAGTTGGAATGGACCACAAGGGCCACCTTGCCATGCAGGGAGGCATAACTAGAGCACTCGTAAAAGATGCCCATCTAACCTCTGTTTAAAGACCTCCAATGAAGGACTGTCCACCCCTTCCCAAAGCCATCTATTCCACTGTTTCTGTGTGTTTCTGTTGGCCTTGCTCCTTTCCTTCAATTTATGTGGGTCTCTTTAATCCTACACGATGATAGCAACTTGATACTACTTTAACTGCCATGGCTCCATCCTGTGGAATCCTGGGATTTGTAGTTTGGGGATGTATTCACAGTTCTCAGCCAGCGAGTTCTAGTGCCTCACCAAAGTTCAGATCCGTGGATTCCATGGGATGCAGTCTTGGTGCTTAAAGAGGCTGCAAAATGCTATAATGGTGTGGTGTGAAACAGACTGCTATCCATGACCCCATGGTCCAGGCTATTTATTTATTTATTTATTGAATTTATACCTTGCTTTTTCCAGGGATGGGATCCAAAGCGGCTTTCAGAATTTTAAAACAAGGTTAAATTAACATCTGATTGTGCAAAAGTTAAAAAGGAATTAAACAACAATATTATTACAAGCTATAGTTTAAACACAACTGAAACACAATTATTTGTAAAAGGCCAAAAAATAAAGAAAGAAAATATACTACACCGCTTCACGGACGCTACTGCCCCTCCCTAAGCTGCAAACCCCAGGATTCCATAGGATGTTGAAAGTGGAATAATAGTACTATAACAGTCTAGTGCGGAAACAGCCTAGGTTTCTCTAAATATGTTAATCTTTACCAAATAAAGGAAGGGAAAAAGGAAGAACTGCAAGCTTGAACTTTGATGTTTTCAGACAAACACCAAAGCTTATAAATATATTATATCCACCAGTTTGCTCACCTGGAAAAAAAAACCCTAATTTCCTTTAAAAAAAAATCCATTACTTCTTTACTTATAAAAGCGTATTTCACCAGATATAAATTTCTTCAACCAGCTGTCACAAAACATTTTACAATAATCTTTTTCCTAATTCATATTTCCTTTATATTTATTTATATTTCCCCTCTCTCCCTGTCAGTTTCCTTTGATTTCCTTTATTTGGTGAAGACACACTTTTTTGACAGCACTGGAAAAAAGATAGCACCCTTCCCATACATAATCATCTCCCTTTGCTGGAATTTGGTGCTTGTGATTCTTAAGGAAAATTGTTGCTAACCAGAGAGCTATAAATAAAGCATGTTCAGCCTCAGCTTAGAGAAGATATTTAAGAGGAACTGAGAGACAACTCATCACAGGGAATAAACTCCTGATTTATTTCTAAATTTTAAATCTGCTGGCAGATTACAGTATCTTCAGCCAGAGCAGGTCCCTTCAGGAGTCAAGAGATGGTCTAGAACAGAGAAGAAGGTTAAATTCCTCTTTCTCGGGCTGTGATCCTATTAATTAGAAGCAAACATCCCACAGCCAGTGTAGATTGTATTTTTCTGCAAGTTAGACCCGAAAATGTATTTAACATCCCCTGAAATTTAGCGTTCTGTATTTCTGTCACAATGGCTGAACTCACCTTAAACTCAGGCCCTTTCTGCACGTGGGAAGGGAACCGCACAAAAATGGGACTCACCGGACTTCTTCAGCATCTGGGCGAGTCCATTGGGACAAGGAGCAGTGCGAGCTCGTTGCTCCGCACTGCTCCGGCGTCCAAAATGGCGGCTTCGGGTTGGTGGAGGCTCTCCACCAACCGGAGAAGCTCACCAGCCTAAACTAGTGTGCGCCTGCAAATCTGCACCGGAGCGCAGCGACGGAGCAACACGGGGTTGTGCGCTCCGAGAAAAACCTCTTAAAAGAGGTTTTTAAAAAGCACGCTGCATGACCAGTTCCAGTCGCTCCGAACCGGACTGAGGTGCGGAACTACAAAAAGTAGTCTGCCCCAGTCCACTTCACGGTGTGGAAGACCTCCTTGGGAGGTCGCTCTGCGCCGTTTTAATAGCTTGGTGCGGAAAGGGCCTCAGAAACATGACTTTGTGAATCAAGATATGAAGGAAAAGCTGTATGCTTGTACCTGCACTGGTTGCAATTCTAACTCGCATGAACAGCATCCCCAGGCAAATTACAGATTTCATAAAAGTGACACAATTATTTGTAAAAGGCCAAAAAAGAAAGAAAGAAAATATACTACACTGCTTCACGGACACTACTGCCCCTCCCAAGCATGCTTTTTAGTGTTGTTCTGTGGACTAGGCCTAGGGACACAAATCTTCAATAGTAGTAGTAGTAGTAGTAGTAGTAATAATAATAATAATAATAATAATAATAATAATAATAAAAATTAAATAATAATAATAATATAATTTCTTACCCACCTGCCCTTATGGATCAAGGCAGGGAACAACAATAGATTGACATATAACAGAACATTAAAAGTAGAATATTAAAACAATAGTTAAAACGTGTATCAATATACAAATACCTATAGCAATAGCATTTTCCCCCCAATACTTCTATCAGTCATCCCGTCCCGAAACTGCAAACCCCAGGATTCCATAGGATGTTGAAAGTGGAATCATAGTGCTATAAGAGTCTAGTGTGGAAATGGCTTGAGTTCTAAGTGCAAATGGACTTTGCACTCCATTGACTCAGCAAGGGGGAGAGGAGAGAAGATTGTGAATCTTGCCCTTCACTTGAGCACAATCAAACTGCTGTAACCTCGGCTAGCTTGTTTGATCTTCTCCGTTAATAAATTTTGCCAGTTGGGTTACACTCTGGTGTTGCTTGGCCACATGGGTCTCGTTGAAATATTGTAGGGTATATTCCTTGTTCTGTTGTTCAGAGCATACAAAAGTTAGTTTTGCAGGGTTACAAGAGCCAAAATCCTTCAGCCACCATGGATGTGCAGGCTAGGAGATTCTGAGAATTCCAACCCCCGAAAAACTAACTTTCCCCAGCTCTGCCCCCTTCTCCTTCCAAGGCCTTTCTGAGGTCCAGTTTCTCAGATACACACCCACAACCTATTTTTTTGGTTTCTCCTGCAGGCTTGACGCCATTACAGCCCATAGGATAACTCTTCGGCTAAAGTCGCTCAGGATGGTTTAGAAATGCCAAGTTCTCAGAGGAGAGGAGCTGGGTGTGATATCACAATGTGATCTTAATGAACTGCCTTCCTTCCAATCTGGTTCCAAGTCACCTCTTTGCTGACATTTTAATCATTTCTGCTGGTATTGGTTTAGAGAATGTAATGTAGAATCATAGAATCATAGAAATGTAGAGTTGGAAGAGACCCCAGGGGCCATCCAGTCCAACCCCCTGCCGTGCAGGAACACCCTCAAAGCAATCCCAACAGATGGCCATCAAGCCTCCGCTTAAAAACCTCCAAGGAAGGAGACTCCACTACACTCCGAGGCAACACATTCCACTGCCGGACAGCCCTGACTGTCAGGAAGTTCTTCCTGAGGTTCAGGTGGAATCTCCTTTCCTGCAGCTTGAATCCACTGCTCCTTGTTCTGGTCTCTGGAGCAGCAGAAAACAAGCCCTCTCCTTCCTCTACGTGGCATCCCTTCAAATATTTAAACATGGCTATCATGTCCCCTCTTAACCTTCTCTTCTGCAGACTAAACATACCCAGCTCTCTAAGTCTATCCTCATAGGGCATGGCTTCCAGGCCTCTCACCATTTTGGTCGCCCTCCTCTGGACTTGCTCCAGCTTGTCAATATCCTTCTTGAATTGGGGTGCCCAGAACTGGACACAGTATTCAAGATGAAATCTAACCAAAGCAGAGTAGAGTGATACCAATACCTCCCTCAATCTAGACACCAGACTCCTATTGATGCAGCCGAGAATTGCATTGGCTTTCTTGGCTGCCGCATCACACTGCTGACTCATGTTCAGCTTGTGGTCTATGAAGACTCCTAGATCCCTTTCACACGTACTGCTATCCAGTCACGTGTCCCCCATCCTATATTTCTGTATTCCATTTTTTCTACCTAAGTGTAGGACCTTACACTTCTCTCTGTTGAATTTCATTTTGTTCACCTTGGCCCAGCTTTCCAATCTATCCAGGTCATTTTGAATTTTGATCCTGTCCTCTGGCGTATTAGCAACCCCTCCCAATTTGGTATCATCTGCAAATTTGATGAGCATGCCCTCTATTCCTTCATCCAAGTCATTGATAAAAATGTCGAACAGCACTGGGCCCAGGACAGAACCCTGTGGCACCCCACTAGTCACTTCTCTCCAGGATGAAAAGCAGCCATTTGTGATCACTCTTTGGGTTCGGTCGGTCAACCAATTACAAATCCAACTAACAGTAGCCCTGTCCAGCCCGCATTTTATTAGCTTCTTTGCAAGGGGCACTGAATACTTGTTAGGTGGCTGCTTGCTGCCCTCCTTCTCTCTCCGGGTTTCCTTTCTTCTCCGGTTTTTGAGAGATGCAGAAACAAAGCCTCTTGGAACATTTATATAACTTTCCTTACTGGCTCAACTCCACATTGCAAGCCGATCACGTAATGCCTAGGACAGCTCAGTTACAGTCAAGGATGAAGTTGAGTTGTCTGGCAGATTGCAAGTCGATGAACTCAGATGAGGAATCTTGACAATCCATATTCCACCCCCACCCCCCAGAATATCTCAGCAGTCCTGAATAATACAGAACTATCGTGAAGACAAATCTCAAGCCTTTCCCCCAAATCTCTCTGATATTAGATCTGGGCTGAAATTAGATCTGATACCAAGCGCTTAACAGGATCTGCCAAACACAAATCAATAAGATTGCTTTCTTTTCATGTATCCCCTTGCCTTTAATATTCTTTTAAAGATAAAGCCCAAATGTTGATCAAAATATAAAGATGTTCTGGCAGCTCCATTTTACAAAGGCAATACAAAAATATCTTAATAGGAGCATGGTCTGTTGCAATCAAAGTGTGCACACCTTGGAGTCACACAGAACTCTTCATCAATCACAACAGAAAAGTGCATAATTTTCAGCTACAGAGAGAAAGCCAGTTATTTCACTGTGCAGTCATTAGGAATATGACAGCCTCAGGGAAATTTAGCACAGAGTGTTTTTTCTGGAGGGCATTTTGGTTTGGGGACACGGAGGACGTCATCCTCCCTTGTGGCTCTTTAGGCGCAGCGCATTAAGTGCCGATCACTCACGCTGCTATGGCCGGTTGCCCCAGACAAGCTATGCCGAGCCTTTTTATAGAGACAGATGTCGCAGTCGTAACTCCTTGATAATGTTTGTCCAATGGTGTCATTGGGGAATTTCTCGGGGCGTTCTCACGCATTAGCCATAAATCACTTTGCATTTAACACTCTCATGCAAATCTCACACCCAGCTGCAATGGATGCCCCCTGCCCCTCCCACGCTACAGGTTGGGTTACCATTCACACATGACCCAAACAGCACACAAGAGCTTCAGTGTAGGACCTTTATCAATATGTGTGAGTCTGCTTTTAGGTGAACTTCTTCCGCAGGCCATTTCTGCACTAGATTGTTAGAGTGCTATTATTCCGCTTTCAACTTCCTATGGAATCCTGGGGTTTGCAGTTTAGGGAGCGGCCTTTCAGGCTACAGTATTAATCACTTAATATATTAAATGCACTGTTTTTCTATTAGGTTATTAAGAAATTAGGAACCATTTAATTCAATGTGTCTTATGTTTAATAATTCTATACTGTATAATTCATAGTTTGTATAAATGTGGCTGAAGATACATATTTATTGATTAAGCTATTTAGAAAGGTTAAGATTGGTACTGGAGAAAAAAAATTAAGATTTTTCAGAAGTAAGAAAAAGGTAGAACCAGAAGACAATTACAGCTGAAGCACAATTCACTGACAATTTCAAGGATGGGCTGGATTGAAGACACTCAAGGTCAGATTTAGATAAATACACCAAAGAGAAAATAACAGATTTTCAAAGTATACTGCAAATCAACAGTATACTTTGAATGTAATGTGATGTATTATGACCCTTTTTCCTTCATGTAGTTTTCCCTCTTTATTAAGATAAAGAACTTTGTACTATTTTCTATTGTAAGGTTCTATTGTAAGGTTTTCTATTTCTATTGTAAGGTTTTCTATGAAGGTTTGGTATTGTATTATAATGGTTAAGGTTTGGTATTGTATTATAATGGAAATAATAATCTATCTAATATATAAAAGTCAAAGTTTGTTTGTCTGTGTCAGGCAAAGACCTCATATTATTGCCTGCTTAAGAAGATTCTATGGAATCCTGGATGTCTGCAGTTTAGAGGGACCTCTAGAATTCTCAGCCAGAGAGCTCCTGGGCCTCGGTCAACTGTGTCTGCCTTGAATAGGCTGGTTGCTATGGAGATGAGGTCTAGCAGCAAGGAGGAGGACAGTGTATACCTTCAGGAGCCCAACCTCTCTATGTTAATAACTCTGAATACAGATTGGATTGGGGAATACGGGGAACAGTTACAGGTACTAGACAAGACAGTTTGGGGAATTAGAGACACAGGAGTGCAAATTGTTCTAATCAGTAATACCTATGAGAAAATAAAATCCAGGGCGATGCTGGGTATATATGCTAGTAATAATAAAAAGAATGTGTCTTCAGCTTAGTCGCCTAGGTTTTCCCTGTGCTGGATGTGTTGAAGCAGAACAGACATCTGTTGGTGATATTTTTGCTCTAGATTTTCTGCTATGAGAGATCTCACTGGATTGGATTTGAGGGTCTATAATAGCAGTGCACAACTTTTGGGTTGTTCGGACTTCAGCTTCCACAAGTATTAGCCAGCCTGGCCAGAGAGTCTGGGGGATTTGCCCAAAACATCCAAATGGCCAAAAGTTGTGAACTGCTGCTGTACAAGACCTCTCCAGCTTGAAAATGCTGCTTCTTCAACTACAGGTCCCAGAATCCCCTGGGAAACTGGCCATGCTTGTTCAAGGATTCTGCTCTGTTTTATGATGCACAATGTATAAAAGAAACTCTTCCTTTTAGTGAGGAAATTGGGAGATACAGTTTGTTCTCCTAAGTTACTATTGTATATGTAGTGCCATTAGTTTTCTGGGCACATTAAAAAGTGTTTTACATACCCCACACCATAAACCCAGATTAAAAAATGCAGCTCAGCCCCATCACCTGGGGCTCTTTCAAATTTGATAATTGTAGTGGTGTGATTCCATTTTAACTGCCATGATGCCCTTTGATGGCATCTGGGATTTATAGTTTAGAGAGGGGTATTTGGAATTCCCAGCCGGAGAGGTCTATGCCGAACCTCAGATGGAAAGTGATGTGTTCTCCTTGCAGATTTTAAAACAGAGGTTGGATTAGCATGTCTTGGAGATGATTTAGTTGCATATTCCTTCATGGCATGGGCTTGGACTAAAATGATTAAACTATACCTTCTAACATTTCACAAATGAAAACAAGGACACATGCAGCCAAGCAAAATCAGACTGTTGTGAAGACAACAAAGGTTCCTAATGAGGACGAACAGACAAGCTAGAAAATGCTGGAGCAGTTTGCTTTGGTGTGAATCTATAGGAAAAGGACAAGATTTTGCTGCTTTCTGGCCATTTCCGCACTATACTGTTATAGTGCTATTATTCCCCTTGCAACATCCTATGAAATCCTGGGGTTTGCAATTTCGGGAGGGGCTAGAACTGCAAACCCCAGGATTCCATAGAATGTTGAAAGTGGAATCATAGTGCTATAACACTCTAGTGCAGAAATGGCCTTAGTCTTCTCGCTGCTCCTGAGTCAGTTGAATGCAAACTACATGGACATGTTGAATTCTGTTTGCAGTAGTGGAAATAAACTAAAGACAAAGGAAAAGGAGAGAGAAGCGGGACATTTTAAAAGCATCTGAAGAAGTGGGACGACTGAGGATTCATTGCAACTCTCCCTGCCATATGAATTCAACTGGAAGTTGTGGATTCGACGCAGGATTTCCTTGGATGCCACCATGGTAGTTAAAAGTGGAATCATGTGCTGTGATTGTGTAGTGTGAAGGGCTCCTAAAATGGTTTGCACCGCTCTTCTTCCTGCAGAGCTACATGAGTGCCCAATTGCTAAGACCCAGCTTTAGTCGGGTCTCACTATTGGGGCTGCCAAAGGTTGTCAGGGGTGCACTGCTTTCATTAGAGAAATCCTTGAGGCTTTTGTCTCTCACTAGCCCTACTAGTGGCATGAAGCAACAGATGCGGGGTGGAAGCAGTGGCAGCTTTTTATCTGTCCCTGGAGAACTTTAAAGTTGAGTATGCCTCCCAGACTGTCCTTGGTGAACTATGTCTCCCTGAGCCTGCTGCCTTGAGTGAGGTGTTGCATCATCATTGCTGAAACAAGATTCAGCAGCTACTCTGGTGGGCTTCTCTCTGTGAAATGGCAATCACAGAAGAGTGCCATCTTCACCTTGGGCAGCAAAATATCTTGGGATGGCCAGGCTCTTTCCGTCACCAGCTTTATGTTGCTTCCCACCCGTCGGACGATTGCAGGGCCCTGTGGTCTGAGCGGAGCTCTGGGTCTGAGGCAACAAAAGAAAACAAAAATGCCCCCAAACCCCAAGCCATCCCTTTGGAGAGAGAGATGCTGAAGGAAGCTCTCCACATTTTAGCTGCACCATTTCTGTTGCTGGGCTAAAGTTTTCCCCGTTCACCTCCCACCATCTCTAGTTCAGGGAGGTGCATGGTAGTGTGAGAGAGCTCTGTGAGGCAATGTAAAGGGAGTGGAGGGTTAGAGAAGAATCAGACAGGCGTTGAGATGCCAAACTCAATGCCGTATTTGGGGCTTTGGAGTGGAAGGACCAAGAGCTAACGCTGACCAAAGCACATTCCTGCAGCTGTGTCTCCCTCCTCTTCCAAGCTCTGTCTAAGATTAGCATGTCCGCCAACGAGGGATGCCACCTGTTCTACTTTGGCTGAGGCGGCCCAGCATTTAGTGACATCTCCCACAGCACATACGATGGGATGCCCTCTTTTCTTCTTCCCGGTAAACAGTTACTGGCTGCGTTGCAGCTTAGCCAGTCACTTAACTGGTGGCTTTTATCCTGGGATTAACAACAGAACAATTGCCAAGCAGCACCTTAGGATGCTTCCAGATGGATGGCTTTCAGTGCTGGGAAAATAATTGCTTTTCCCCTGGAAAGGGGGGCAGGGCTGGTATCTGGTAATGTATTTATGTCATCGTAAACAATCACGTAAAGTTGAATTGCGATGTTGTGCAATGCTTGCATTCTCAGGATGGGAGCAGAAATGTTGCTGCATCTTTGGGACCACTGCGCAAATGGAGCTAGCAGTGCAGCTGTTGCACAACAGCCCTGATGGACAATTTGTCGCGTTGCACATCGCGACACTTTGTGCATAGGAACACACTGAATAACAGGAGCTCCCATTGCATCATGTACTGGATAACCCACACTCCACAGAACTCACTCTGAAGTAGAGAGAAGTTTACTTTTTATGGATAGAATGAACAACACAGCATGCTTCCACAGCAGTTGCCGAAACTGGGGGTTTCATACAGCATATATAGGCTATCAATATATGTTTAAGTATTGCTCAAAGTCATAAATCCCTTCATATGTCTATCCCCGCTTTTCTTTCCCAGGCCTGTACTTGCCATAACCCCATAGATCCTTGGTGAAGGTGATCCTCTCTGCATATGTTTCTCTTGTTATCTTCAAATGGGTCTGTTCTTAAAACATCCTTACTTCTGGTATTCCCAGTGTTCCCTAACATGAAAAACACCATAGTGGCAGGCGGCCTTTGAATTACAATGAAGCAGCAACTAGCAGTACTATACTTAAGCTTGCATACAAAGTAACCCTTTTTTTTCAGTGGTAAATACAAAGGGAACCACAATGTACCAGTTAGTAAAGAATACACATTCAACAAGTTAGTATTTTAGTGGCAGGAAGTTTAGTTTAGCTCAGCAACCTGACACGTTGTGCAACAGGACATCTTGCATCTCTTCCCAATTGTGCATCCCAATTGTGCCAATTGCAGTTACAGTTATAACTGCAACTTAACAAGTATGGGAGTAATTTGTTGCAAACAATCCATTTCCTGCAAATAACCCCCCCCCTTTTTGCAATAACTAAACCCCAAATAAGTTACATCAATCGTTTTGCAGTGTTACTGTCACTTTTTTGTTACTGTTTTATAGCATTTCAGGGTTTTAAAGAGTGATGGAGAAGTATTTATTTCTGTTTCTTTTGTATGATCAGAAAGGAAAGTTTTATTTTTAAGGAAAACCATACCTATAATAGTAACGAACCCTTTCTGATGCCTTGGACTTGTAATGGTAAGCGGTTACTTGTGCTCTGCAATCAACCATCCATAGCCATTTTGAGATCCGATCATGTTTTGTTCACACAATTGGGAGGCCATAGCTCAGTGAACTGTGTTATTCTCCTCCTTTGCACACAATATGCTTTGTCATTTTACAGATGCAGACTGGTAAACATGTGGCTAAACAACATCAGAGGGAAGAACACACAAACTAGGGTCATTTCCACATTAGCATTTTAAAATGGTGCAGAGCGACCTCCAACGGAGGTCTTCTGCACCATAGCGTGGACTGGCGTGGGCTACTTTTTGTAGTTCCACACCTCAATCTATGCAGGAGCGACCGGAGCTGGTCGCGCAGCGTGGTTTTTAAAAACCTCTTTTCAGAGGTTTTTAAAAAACAGGGAGCGCGCAACCCCTTGCCGCTCCGTCGCCCGGCTCAGAAGCAGATTTGCAGGCACGTGCAGGTGCGTGCCTGCAGATCTGCTGGGGGCGGGCTTCCAACTGGCGAGCTTCTCCGGTTGGTGGAGAGCCTCCACCAACCGGAAGCCGCCATTTGGGATGCTGGACGAGTGTGGAGCAGCGAGCTCGCGCTGCTCCGTGTGGCGACAGACTCACCCGGCTGCTGGTAAGCTCTGTTTTCCCACATGTGGAAAAGGTGTAGGAGAAGCTGCAGCAGTTTGCTTTTGACTAAGCCTACTGGGAGGGCAAGATTCTTCCCACTCTTCTCCTCTTCCTCCTGTTGACTTAAGTGATTGCAAAATGCTTTTGCAATTAGAACCTGGGCCATTTCTGCACTAGACTGTTATAGTGCTATTATTGCACTTTCAACATCCTATGGAATCCTGGGGTTTGCAGTTTAGGGAGGGGCCTTTGAAGGAGGAAGAAAGAGAAGCTGGGGTAATTGAAAAGCAGTGGGAAAAGGGGGATTAATGGTTCTAATGGTGTTAAAGAGGGAGGTTTTCAGTGCCATTTTACCATCCTGTACTTGTGTGTATTTTCAGGTTTTTATGCTATGGAGTTGTGGTCATAGTTGTGGCCAACACTGTCTAGAAGTGACCCTGCGTTCTTGAAGGATGTGCCACTATAGAGCAAATTCTGGGAGGTTCTACCAAGCTGGCAAGACTTCAAGAATGACTCCAGAGAGGGACTGTGTGCCTACTCTAGACTAGCCTAGCTGCTTACGCCCATCACCAAGAGAATGGGCACCAAGTGACTAACTGGCCGTAGCAACTAGGAAAAGAGTGGCCTAATGATAGGACCAGACCTCTTTCACCAATCAGTGTAATATCATGAGTGATACTAGACATTTCAAAGGAGATTTAGAGCTCTTCCACATAGCATAATCATAGCACTGTGATTCCACTCTGGCTGCCACGGTTCCATCCCACGGAATTCTGGGATTTGCAGTTTAGGGAAGGGTATTTACAATTCTCAGCCAGAGAACTCTCATACCTCACCAGACTACAAACCCCCAGGATTCCAGAGGATGCAGTCCTGGTTGTTAGAGTGGAATCAAGGTGGTGTAATTGTGCAGTGTGAACTAGCCTCTAGTTTTGCAAAACCAATGGCCATTTGCTTATTCATCTGCAAATATAAAATGCATTTGTGTTGGTGGGGGAGGATCCTTTGCACATCCTGGGGGAAAAAAATCTAACCTTCCCTTTCCTCCCCAGAGTTCTTTAAGCATTTCCGAATTGTGGCAGCACAGAATGAGGCTGAGCATGTCTGTCTTGGCTCAGTAAAAAAAAAAAAAAGCAGATGAGCATCTTAGCATGGCTTCAGACCTGGCAGCTGGGAAGAGAGAGAGAGAGAGAAAGCACAGCTCTTAAGCATTTTGCAGAAACAATGTCTGTCTTGTGTGCCATAGCTGAGCTGCATCACATATATTAGCCGGAGATGTATTTAGTCATTAAAATAACTTCCCTGGTGCTCTCTCCCTCCCCACCATGCCAAGAAGGAAAAGATAAACCTCTGTTTGAGGTTGTTGCCATGACAGTCTCTGATATGGGATCCCTCTTTGCCCTCATTGTAAGCGGAGCACAGAGGAACAGATGTCTTTAGCAGGTGGTTCCGCTTAGAAATGTGGGGTGGGGGAGCTGGAGACGGGAATTCCACCGGGGAAAATATGCAATCCATGGAGCCAAGGCTGGATTAAGGGGGTTGGGGGCCTGGAGCAGTTTCAGCAAATGCCCTCCCTTTCTGCATGTGTGTATGAGCGAATGGAGTGGCACAGAAAATAAATGACAGAATAATGGAATTTTTAAAAAAAGGACAAAATTCTCATTCTTTTCCCTGTCCTCATACACACAGTCATAAATATTATGGCCAAGATCCTAGGTTGTCGTGTATAGCCTAACTCTACCATGGGTCTCCTGTCACCATCCGCAGTACTCACTGCTGGGCTGTGATAGCTATTTTGGAGAGGGCAAAGAATCAGAAAAGCCTCTGGCTATGTCCCCATAGCCCAAAACAGACTGAGGACATCTTTTACCCAAGATCCACTGGATTCTGGCCTCTGACAACCTGCAGGAACCCAGAAGGCTATGCTAGAAGAAAATTCTTCAAATTTGGGGCCAGCAACCAGGCTCTTGTTGCAAAGCTGCATGCAGTGAATTAGGGTGAAGATATTTCCCACTTTGGTCTCCATGGAACCATGAAAGAGCAGGAGGTCTGAGAATACATAAGGACTTTGATCCCACTTAGGCTGGTCAGGTCAGAACTATCCTGAGTCCTGAGATTGCCAGGCCAAAATTTGGACTTTGGGATGGCCCCTGATGATGTCAGAGGGTGCAGGCGCTAGATGGATAATTAAACATGGTAAATGAAGCACACACAGATCTGCTCATGGTACATCATTCAAACTGGGGGGAAAAGTCAAGTCTAACTAAGGTGAATAGACACACACACACTTCAAGGTAGTGCTCTTCCTCTGATATTCTGGATAAGAGAGTCCAACCTGTGAGATTCAGGGCAGGCCTTTTGTTGCTGCCAGTTGCAAAGCCTCTCCAGGGGGTTTATCTCTTTATAGTTGGCTCTCTACATTTGCTAAGTTTAGGGGTGCAAGACCCCTGCAAAAATGCAAAACCCATACATATCAAAATGTGTGTGTGTGTGTGCGCGTGTGCGTGTGTGTGCACGCATCTGTGAGCTGAGCTCTAATGGGGAGAGCGGCACACAGGGTCCAAACCAGGACCATTTCCACACTAGCCTGTTATAGCACGATGGTTCCACTTTCAACATCCTATGGAATCCTGGGGTTTGCATTTTCAGGAGGGGCCAGCTAGATTTCACAGGATGTTGAAAGTGGAATCATCGTGCTAAACAGGCTAGTGTGGAAATGGCCCAGGTCAAAGAAACCCCAGGATTCCATAGGATGTTGAAAGTAGAATCATCGCGCTATAACAGACTAGTGTGGACATGGCCCAGGTCAAAGAAAGGAGAAGGAAAGTGGGTGGGTTAGCATGGTGACCCAGTAATTCAGCTTTCTCATCCATCTTCTTCCTTGTATGTTGGCGGGCATCAAGGGAGGGCTTGTGGTGCTGAAAAATCAGGCTGTGAGCCAACCTTAGCTGGCCAGGTCCTGGCTGGGGCAGGAGGAGGAGGAGGATCAGAGGTGGGTTTTTAAAGGGTTGCATGGCCTGATTGGAGCCACTGAGGAGAAGAAAGGCTCCCCTAGAAAAGAAGTGCTTGAGGTGGGGGGACAAGGACTGGAGAAGCTTGCAAATCATCAAATCCATGAAAGTGAAACCCACAAATGGCCAACTGTACGTTATGAACTTCCATCTTCCCTCCCAATCAGGGTGGCACCAGGATTCACCTTCTGCTCTACTCTGCATCCACCTTCTGGCTAGAAGCAAGAGGACTAGATTAAATGCTCCTTATCCTGTTTCTGTAGGTCAGTGAGAAGGTGTAAAGTCCTTTTATTTCACCTTCATCTGGGAAGAGCCCCTTTAGCTAAGATTTCTGTCGTCGTGTCCAAACTGGAAAATACATTGTCTCTATGTGTCTTTGAATGTCCTGTACAATTCCAGTCCCAGAAATTAAGCTTAGAAGTCTACAAAAGCTTTATTCAGGAGTAGTAGAGTAGCAGCAGCACATTCTGGCAATTGCCAAGACTACAAGCCTACTGAATTTACAAGCATCTTATTAGCAGTAACATTACAAATTTGTGTGCACAAGCACCCTATTCAACAGCTAATTAGGCTAACTCTCTTCCCTCCCACCAGCAGCATTACCTTGTATCTGTGTTTGTTCTCCTTCTTGTCAGTGTTTGTTATTTTTTCCCAACATTTTTCTCATCCATTTCCCATCATCTCCTTCCAGCCACTTTGTTCCAAGCTTTACATGGCATTCAACAGCAAAGCACTACATAGCAAATTACATGGCATTACATTGCATGGCAAATTACATGGCTTTATAAGACATCAAACATCAAAGCACTCCATGGCATCAGGATGTATGACAGGGAGAACAAAATCAACTTGACAGTACTTAATGTACAATGCTTAATGAAATTGGGAGCCATCACTAGTTCTCAGGTTTTGGCCAGGAAACCTCAGGGCCTGGGAAGATCCCGAAGTGGCCACCCTAATCGCAATGTCCCTGCTCATCCCTAGCTCTAAGGCAATGCAAAAACAGCCATGCCGGGAGGGAGGGGGCTGCACTGCTTAAAATGTAGGCTTTGGGGATGACACTCAGAGACACAGCTACAGAGGTAAAACTTTGGTCATTTCCATGGTACCGTTTGTTCTTGTGGGCCTTCAGGTCATTTCCAACTAATCCTAAGGTGACCCTATCATGGGTTTTCTTGACAAAATTTATTCAAAGTTTTATGTTGGCCCATTAGGCAGAAAATCTCAGAAGTGCTTCACCCCATGCTTAATTACATATTAAATAATAAATCATCTTCTGCCTTTTTGCAAGACCCAAATCTGCTGTTAGAGGCAGCTGCTTCATGTTGCCTTCCTTGTGTCCAGCCATGCTTAAGCCTCTCTTGTTCTGCAAATTGTTGCATACCCAGGGCCTAAGGAACAGATTTGCACTCACTCTCAGGAAACAGCCCATAATACTTCTGATTACAGGAGTATTATGTCATTCCATCCCACAACATAGCCCCTAATACCCCTAGAATACAAACATAGGCCCGGATACAGCGGACAGTTCCTGTTGGCTACGTTTGTCTTCCCTCTCCGTTGATCCTTTAAGTATTTTAACAATGGGATCACTGTGATTGCTCTGAGCCTGGTTTAGTATTAAAATACCTGATGAATTATCAGTCCTAAAAAGGCTTAAACCTCGTGCATCTGCTGGCATTTTGTTGACTTCACTGATTTGTTCCACTTGGTGGTGATGGCATTTTTTTGTTGTTGTTGCTGTTTTAGTTTTCATTTTTTTAAAAGCGCAATCTTTCCCTGATATTGGTCTTAAACATTCGGCCCTTTTCGCACGTTTCCCATTTGGGCGGCTGGGGGGGGGCGTCTTGCGTGAAAAGCCTTGGCAGGAAGGCTGCCGCTTCCCTGCTGCTTGAGTTCTGCAGAGCTTCCTGGGCCCTTTTCGCACGGACTTTCTCTCGCGAAATAGCCCCGTGAGCCTCGTGGGAGTGGGAGCGTTGCTCTGCACGACGCACTCCCACTTCCATGGCACTCACGGGGCTGAAGCAGCGCGAGCGCGGATTTTTTGATTTTCGCCTTGAAGCGAAAATAACCCGCGCTCGCGCAATGCTCCCCGCGCCCATGCGCACTTACCTGCTGTGCGGAGCGTCGGGGAGGTGGCTGGGTCGCGCTTCCTTCCCTCCACGGTGCCTACAGCTCCCACAGGCCCCTGTGGAAGGAAGGGGTGGGGCGCTAGCGCATCAGACGCGCCAGCAGGAAGTGCCCGCGGAAAGAACGAGGGGAGAAGCGGCAGCCTCCCAGAGGAGGCTTCTCGAGCGAGACGCCCTCCCCCCTCGCGCAAGAAGCTACAATGCGAAAAGGGCCCTGGTTGCGTGAGCATCGCGCAAGCACACTGCCCCTTCCTACCGCAGCGCAACCTGGGAATTGTAGGCTAGAGCTGCAGCAGGAAGCGCAACCGGCCTGGCTCCCGATGCACCGCACAGCAGGTAAGTGCGTGCGGGCTCCGGGAGCATTGCGTGACTGTGCACCATTTTTGGCTTAAAGCTGAAAATAAAAAGGTGCATGTCCACTCTGCGTCCGGCTCTTGTATGGACCGCCACTCCCATTTACGAGATGCTCAAGGGGCCCTCTTGCAAAAGAAACTGCATGCGAAAAGGGCAATTCCAAAAACAGTGTTATGGAACTGGGATTTGCAGTTTCGGGAGCGCTACTTGGAATTCTCAGGCAGAGAGCTCTTGGATCTCAATAATGGCTCTAGTCAAACGTTCTATTATACCAGTGATCTATAAACATCATGGAATCCTGTTTCCAGTTGCTCATGATAATTTGCTTGGAAACTGAGTCTGAAAATCCATTCTTTTAGAGAAACTGGCATAACAAATTAGCCCGACGAAGGAACACACATGTGATGGCTCTTTTGAAACTGTGAACCATAAGGAATAAAACCAGAGAGGTACACCTATATTGTGTGGTGAGTTTATGAACATAATATATAACATCTAACAAATAATATGTACTTCATTTTTTAAAATCTACTCATTGGTGTAACAAAAGCATATATTCACATCTCTGTGATAGTTGTTATGGTTATACGTATTTTAGATTTCATTGCTTATATAAAGTCTGGTTTTTTTTAAAAAAAATTAAAAGCCTTTTTAAAAGACCAAAAAAGTTTTATTGGGCTTAAGACTTTGTGCTTTATTTGTTGCAACTGAGGAAGTGGGATGAAGACCATGAAAGCTTTTGTCCCATAAGACGTGCTCATTTTTAAGGTGTCACAAGATGGTTGCTCATAAGTATGGTGTGAATTTATGATGTGTGGAAAACGCATCATAAATTGTCATGCTGTCACGAGCCACACAGTATTGTTACAAGCTACCTTGTGACTTCTTGAAGGAAAAAGAAGTCTGAATCTATGGCCATTTCTGCACTAGCCTGTTATAGCACGATGATTCCACTTTCAACATCCTCTGGAATCCTGGGGTTTGCAGTTTCGGGAGGGGCCAGCCGGCCCCTCCCGAAACTGCAAACCCCAGGATTCCAGAGGATGTTGAAAGTGGAATCATTGCGCTACAACAGGCGAGTGCGGAAATGGCCTTTGTGTCTTTGGTAACCCTAAGTGCAGATGCTCTGCTGCCATTCATTTACACAGCACATCATCATGTGGTTGTTTTTATTTTATTATTTAAAATATTTAACCCTCAGCCAAGATTCTGCATCAGGAGACAGAGGCCATTTCCACACACACTGTTGTGGTGCTATTATTCCACTTTCAACCTCCTGTGGAATTCTGGGGTTTGTAGTTTCCTGAGGCCAAAGAGCTCTCTGGCTGAGAATCCTAAATGCTCCTCCCTAAACTGCAAAACCCTAGGACTCCACAGGATGTTGAAAGTGCAATAGTAGCATTATAACAGTGTAGTGCGGAAATGGCCTGCCTCCCCTAATTCACTGCAGAACCTTCTTCCCTACAAATTCAACACAGACTTTCAAACTATCCAACACCTAGACCCTATCTGCATTAACCTGTTATAGTGCTATTATTCCACTTTCAACCTCCTATGGAATTCTGAGGTTTGCAGTTTAGGGAGGGGTCTTTAGAATTCTCAGCCAGGGAGCTCTTGGACTCAGTCAACTACAAACCCTGGAATTCCACAGGATGCTGAAAGTGGAATGATAGGGCTATAACAGAAGAGCTGGGTCCACCTTGTAGACAAGACAACTACGTGTCTCCAGTGACTCACAACAGGACAAGGGTTGTCCTACCTACAAAACGCACTCCTTATTCCATAGCCAGACTGTGGAAAGCCTTAAATCCTTGCTTCACAGTACAAATACCCACGATGACAACAGAGGTGTGTCTTTGGGGAGAAGCTGTCATAAAAAGAAAAGGAAACACAAGGTCTAAATCTGAGAGACCTTCAGATCTGAACCCTCTGCCGGTAACGCAACTGGTGTTCTGGTTGCTTTTACGCCTTCCCACAAATGCGCAGAGGCTCTGAACTTGATCTGTGTGGCCCCCATTGGGGGGCTGACCTGCACAAGGGTGATTTTAAGTAGCCTGACCCTGGTAATCCCTAGCAGCTGCATTGCCCCCTAGTGTTCCTCAAGCACATGGGTATCTTCAGTGGATCTAAAACCATTTCCGCACTAGATTGTTATAGTGCTATTATTCCATTTTGAACATCCTATGGAATCCTGGGGTTTGCAAACTGCAAACCCCAGGATTCCATAGGAAGCTGAAAGTGGAATAATAGCACTATGACAGTCCAGTGCAGAAATGACCTAAAAGAACACAAAGATGCTCTTTTTTTCAGGCTTTCCTGATTTACTGAAATTTCACTCCCCCTCTGCTCTCCAGTTTTCGTTTTCTCCAAAGACTATGGCATTACATTCTCATTAATAACTGCTTTCTCATGACTGACAACTAAATGCTCTCCCTTTAAGAAAAGCTTACCGGATAATAACACACATACCCCAAGGGTGCTGACAGCAGTGAAAGACTGAGTGACTTCTAAGCAGAATGTGGTTTGTACGCTGAGTTACATACTAAATATATACTCCCGTTTCTGAGAAGACTGAAGGAGAGAACCTCTTCAGGAGAAATGGGTGTTGTTGGCATCTGGAGAGAGCCAGCATGGTTAGAGTTTTGGATTAGGACTCTGGGGGTCGAGCGCTCATCACCAAAGTCAGAAAGTGGCCACGAATGAGGTATAGCCATGTTTGTTTAGATATAGAAAATTTTGTACGTTCCTAGCAGTTTCAAGTTATGTTAAACATGTACAAAGCATCTTAACATGTTCTGCTGATAAGATAACATGCTCTGCTGATAAGAACACCGGAACAAAACACAAAGAAGAAGTGTGAGATGCATAGATTAGACATAGTACTTGTTCCTCATTGGATGTACAGCTAGTCTTTTCTTGGAGGAATTCTCTATAAAGTTGGTTTAATTGCTTCTTTGGGGTGGAACTCTGAGCTAAGAAGCCAGAGTCTACCCAGCACTGTGCTGTTAAATGAACTGCTGAGTTCAATCCACTATCAGATTCTATTCGTGAACCTTAAAGAGTTAAAAAAAATTCATTGATCATGATCAAGTCCCACACTCTCAACCTCAAAGGAAGGCAAAGGCAAACTTCATCTGAATAAATCTTGCCAAGCAAGCCCTAGCATAGGGTTCCCTATAAGTCTGAATTGACTTGGAAGCCCATAAGATCCATAACGCACTTGTTGACAGATCACAGCTGATACATTATGTTTGGAGAGTCTAGATTCATCGCACCGGTAAAGAAAAAAGCATTCTAAATCGTGTGAAATTTATATAAAAATATGTTTTGATTTTAATAAGCATTTCTCTCCAGATCAGATTGGACTTTTTAAAAATAATTATTCTATTTATAATGTTACAGCCAGCATGATGGAGTGGTTTGAGCATTGGGCTATGACCCTGGAGACCAGGCTTCAATTTCCTGCTTGGCTGGGGAAACCCACTGGGTGACCTTGGGTGTGTCACACACTCTCAGACCCAGAAAACCCTGCGATAGGGCCACCTTAGGGTCACCATAAGTCAGAAATGACTTGAATGCGCACAACAACAATTTATAGTGTCATGTTCTGTTTTGCATCTTATTTTATGAATGTTTGGTAATCAAGAGCTCATGGATTGTGATTGTCGGCCCATTCACACTACACAAATACAAAGCTACATTCTACTTTAACTGCCATGGCAACATCCTATGGAATCCTGGGATTTGTAGTTTGGTGAGGCATGGGAGCTCTCTGATTGAGAATCCTAAACTGCCAATCCCAGGATTCCATGTAATGTTGCCACGGAATTAAAATAGAAAAGCTCTCTGATGGCCCTTTTATGCAGCTAAGATACAATTAATAGGGAATATTTCATTATGAATCTCCCTGCTCCCCTGCCTCTTGCTTTCTTTTACCAATGATGTACACAAATGTGTGCTAGTACAACCTGAAGGCAGCAGTGAGTTGGTTCCCCTCAAATGACCTTAGCTTGGGAGCAACATGTTTCTGCTCCAGGTCAACCCTCACTTTCTTTTTAAAGATCCAGTGGGATTTAAGTTGTGCATCTGTTTCTGAAATCACAGCCTTAACCAGTTTTTAAAAATCATTATTATTAAGAGACAATGTTCTGTAGTTGCTTCCCAAGCTATCTGAGATGTGGAACTATCAATTTCGTTCTGTCCCCCCCAGTGTGCCAGAGACCAATATCATATTTGTGCCCATTGGCTACAACTCTTTCTTTCTTTGGCCATTTCCGCACTAGACAGTTACAGTGCTATTATTCCACTTTCAACATCCTATGGAATCCTGGGGTTTGCAGTTTAGGGAGGGGTACTTAGAATTCTCAGCCAGAGAGCTCTTTCACCACAGTAAACTACAAACACCAGAATTCCACAGGAGGTTGAAAGTGGAATAATAGCACTATAGCAGTGTAGTGCGGGAATGGCCTCAGTTGCATTTTGAGATTAGTTTGCTGCAATGGAAGTAAACTGTGGGAAACCTGGCACAGCAGAAGGAGGAGAGAGAAAGTGGGACATTTCAAAAGCAGCTGAAAAAGTGTGACAACAGAAGATTAATCAGGACTGTCCTTGCCAAACTGGAACAATTGGAGGGTATGCCTGCTAGCTGGTGGACTCTGGGACATGTAGTCCAAAAAGCTTGTTTTCCAAGCTTGGATTAAAATTAAATTTTATTATTACCACTTTGATTCAAAACAAATGACATCAAGCTGTAGACCCCTGAACGCTGGTCTTGAACGGCCAGTGGAGCTCTTAGATATCCCGTGTTAAAAGTATGGGAGTTTTTGCTGATATGGAAAGGCTATTTTGAGGAGATCCTCTGTTTATGTAAGGACTACTGACATCAGAATTATATGATTTTGACCTAATCCCTCAGCTTTCTTGGTGTGATCTCTCCTGGGATCTCTTGATATCAGGCAAGGTATAAAAATCTAAATAGATAGATAAACAGACAGACAGACAAATAAAAGGATAGATAAATGCAATGCATGAATAGCCTCTTCCCTTTCCTTTAATATCTATCCCTCTCTCCAGCCATTTCAGTAGGTTTCACTCTGCTGCTTTATTTGAGACCATTTCAAGCCATCTGATGAATCTGACAATTTCATGAGAGCTCTACTGTTTCAGCCAGTAAGGAAATTCCATCCATGTTGGATGGATCAGGTATCCTGTATCTCAGCAACTCTAATCCCCCATGCCTGACCTAGCACCATTCTTAGGGAATGGGCTTCCTGGGGTTGGTTTATACAGGTGTCGTGTTCCTGGACCAAAGCACAAGAGTTCATCAGGGGATTCCTAACCAGAGACTGGAAAAGTTACTTTTTTGGATTATAGCTCCCAGAACACCAAGCCAGAATGTCAGATGGCTGATTCTGGGAGTTGTCATTAAAAAAACCCTCCTAACATTTCCAAGCACTTTCTCCTCCTTCTCCCCATCTCTTCAGTAGTCCAACATTTTATCCTCGTTCCCAGCTTTGCTTGTACTGCAGGTACATTAATATCATCAGCATAATGTGGTAGCTTCTTTATGATTCCTCAAGGTAATTCTGCTGGCAGAAAAATGTCTGTTCTGTTGGAACCTACTGGGTTCCTACTCATTTCATTATGATGTGTCTTTTAAAAATTGGCCCATTGCTTGAAGGCTGGATATGGCCCTCCAAGATTATTTTTGTGGGCCCTGACCCATTCCAGATTCCTGGGCTGCTCCTTTTTTCACACATATACACACCCTGGTAAATTGCCTCTCTCGTCTTCTTATCAGGTTGCAGGGCTGCTGTTGCACAGTTTGACATCAAAAAATTACCCATTTTTCAAAACCGGACGTGGACTTCCTGCTACATCCGTAGGTTTTTTGTTTTGTCTTATGTCAGGGGTGGGCAATTGGAAGAAGCAGGAACCAATTTTCTGCCCCAATTTTCTCTCCCATAACAAGCCCAAATATTTCCATTTTCCTCTACGGTCCCTCTCAAAATGGTGACAGGAAGTCATATTGCGTCACTTCCTGCCACCATTTTGAGAAGGCCTGTAGATGGAAATGGCGGTTTGGGGGTTTAGCATGGAGTTCTAGAGTGCTTATGGGGATGGAGTATATTTTTTGTGTATGTGTTTTCATGTGTTGGGTGTTTCTGCATGGTGTGCAGGCCAAAATTCCTTAAAGTTTGGGGCCTTGGGGTGGAATGTGGTCCTGAAGTAGCCTTGCCTCCTCTTTTATGAAGCTAGTAGCCTTTTCTTTGGCTAGTGATTAGAGGAGAAAGTGTTCCTCCTGCAGTGCTCACGTGTGCTTTTCCTTTGTAGCAGCCATTGGTCTAAGAGCTGAAGCAGGCCTGGACTCAGCCATCCCCAATGATGGATGGCCTGTGCCTCCTTTCCAGCTGGCTTGCCTCAAAGGAGCTGAACATGGACATCCTGCCAACCAGGGGAATTGCTGATAGGGAAGAGGAGAAGGCTAACCTTTCCTCCCTTCCTTGTCTCACACTACTGCAAACCTGTCTTCTTGTCTGATACCCATTGATACAGCATGCCACCTGTCATAGATTTATAGGCATCTTGAGCTTGGTTAGATCCAGATGTAGGGCCTTTCTGCACTACACTGTTATAGTGCTATTATTCTACTTTCAACATCCTGTAGAACTCTGGGGTTTGTAGTTTGCTGAAGCCAAATTGCTCTCTGGCTGAGAATTCTAAATGCCCGTCTCTAAATTGCAAGTCCCAGGATTCCCTATGATGCTGAAAGTTGAATAATAGCACTACAACAGTGTAGTGCGGAAAGGCCCTTAGTCTGTCACTAATCCCAATGAGAGTGGACTCATTGAATCAATGGGATTTACCTACATGCCTCTGATTAAGTCAGTGGGTCTGCTCTGGTTCAGTTCAGGCCTTAGACTGGGCCCACTGAAATCCGTGGCAACTAGTGTCAGTCACAGCCAGGTTAGGTCCCATTGATTTCAATAGATCTATGGCAAGTATGACTAAATTGGGATGGATCCCAGTTCAGTTCAGGCCTTAGACTGGGCTCACTGAAATCCATGGCAACTAAATTGGACTCACCCTAGCCATCATGGTTCACAGTGCAGGGATTCTGCAAGGCATTAAAAACATATAGAAAGCATCATGTAGCCAATTCAGGCTCTCAGAGTAAGTCCATGTACTTCCTTGTTTCATCTTATAGGATCACAGCCACTAGGGGGAGCTGCCACCACCACACTTCTAGCTGAGCTAGTTTGTGTGTTTCATATGCTCCTTAATTTGCACAGATGCACCATTTCCACACTAGCTTGTTATAGCGCGATGATTCAGCTTTCGACATCCTCTGGAATCCTGGGGTTTGCAGCTTCAGGAGGGGTCAATCGGCCTCTCCTCTCCTTGCCATAGATCCAGAGAACTTGGAGCCACACCACCATAGTACAAAGTCTATAGGATGCAGCCATGGCAGCTGAAGTGGAATTGTAGCACTATAAACTGTGTACTCTGATGTGAAAGGGCTCCAGGTTATTATAGGTCTGGTCCTTGAAACTCAGGGCCATGACTTTCTTTGCTGAAGAGCATTTCTGCATGCAAATACAGTGATTTCTTTTTCTCCCATCATAAGGGTCAATGAGAGGCCATGTCAAAGAATTAGTAAGAATTTAAGACCAAAAAGTAACCAAGAACAGAGGAATGTACCACAGTTAAGGAAGCTCTTGTTGCAAGGCTGATGGGAGTCCAACAGGTCCCTCTAGAGCGCATGTGTCCAACACACCATTTCGTGTTGCCCTTGCATCTCTCTTGCAGCTGCAGCACTCCCCCCGCCTGGTCAGCCCAATCCCCACATTGTGGGCCCCCGTCTGCCAGTATTCTGAAGAGGGCCCCAGCAGCCAGCACTCGCAATCTACTTCTACTTGTGGGTGCTCCTCTGTTCAAGTCTTGCAGTCAGAGCGTTGCCTTGGGTTACCATCGCAATGCTCTGCACGGCTCACAAAAGTTAGACAGAGGAGCAGTCAGAAGTAGAACTAGATTGTGAGTGTTGGCTACTGGGCCCCTCTTCAGAATACTGGCAGCCAGGTGGCCTGCAATGTGGGGATTGGGTTCACCGGGTACAGAGAGGGGCAGGGGGGCAGAAAGAACCACAGGGGAGGGGGAAGCAGAAAGAGACGCAGAGAGGGTCTGGGGGCAGAAAGAGGCACAGAGAACCGAATGCATTGAATCGAATGCAGAGGCAATTATTTAATATGATAAAAGAGTAGGTACATTTATATACTCTTCCAGATACAACTGGCCCTTTGAGGGCAACCATAATGCAGATGTAGCCCGGGATGAAATTGAGTTTGACACCCCTGCTCTAGAGGGTTATGAGTCGCCCACTCCAGCTGTAGAAATTCTTCACAAAGAAGCTGCTCTACTCAATGCAGAGATTTTCCACCTGGGGGAGCTGTGCAAAGATCCAGCTCTTTCTGCTCGCACAAAAATTCTGAAGACTCGCTCTGTCTCTTGCACGTTGTTCTTAATATTTACCCTGAAGCACAATTGCCCTCTACAGATCTGAAAGAGAAGACAATGTTTGACACCAATGTTTTTGCTCTTGCTTTGGTTAAAGGTCTATTAGAGAAGCAATTCTGTTAGAGTTCAGGCAATGCCTCAGCAGCTACAGTGCCTGAAATGACAAGCTGTGCATCCTACGGCAGATGATGACTCATGCGCTCACACACATGGCTTTATCTAATGTCCGTCTACAATACATAATTATACTGCTATGATTCCACTTTAATTGCCATGGCAACAGCCTATGGAATCCTGAGATCTGCAGTTTAGAGAGGGGGATTTCTCAACCAGAGAGGTCTAGTGCCTCACCAAACTACAAACCCCATGCTTCCATAGGATATTGCCATGAAAGTTAAAGTTGTGTCAAAGTGTCAATAACTGTATAGTGTGAAAGAGCCCCTGCATGGACTTTGAAGAGAAGATGCATCCTTATATGGTGCTGTTAGAAAAATAAAAAAGAATGATGCTTTTCTAAATTTACCTCTAGGTGTATGAATTAGCATATGCAGATTGCAGCATTAAGCACAAGTGAGCTGAAGGCAATTTAAAAGCAGATCAATTTTTTAAAAAACCTGCACATCACCCATTCATGATATACTCCTTCCTCAGGAATCAGTTGCTTAAAGCCATCTGGATAACAAAGGTCCTTCCTGAGGCTCTTTCACATCACACAGTTATGACACTATAATTCCACTTCAACTGCCATGGCAACAATCTTTAGTTTGATAAGGTAGAGGTAGAAGATTCTAACTATCCCTTCCTAAACTGAAAATCTTAAAGATTTCAGCAGTTAAAGTAGAGCCACAGTGTCCTAACTGTGGCCATTTCCTCACTAGACTATTATAGTGCTATTATTCCACTTTCAACATCCTATGGAATCAGTAGCGTAGGAATGCGGGGGCGAGAGAGTGCTTTGCCCTGGGCAGCAATGTTTTTGGGATATCCTGACTCATAGCCATGCCCCCGCATGCTCTGGCCATGCCCCCACACACCGTGGCCACGCCCCCTCTCACCCCCCCTTGCACACACTCCAAGCTCCGCCACTGTACGGAATCCTGGGATTCCTTAGGATGTTGAAAGTGGAATAATAGCACTATAACAGTTTAGTGCAGAAATGGTCTGTGTGATAAGAAAGGACCTCCGGTTATCCACTTCCTTATCATCTCCTTCCCTCCTTCTTTCTGGCAATATGTAGGTGGCTAGCCATCCTAACTGTTGCCTGAGTCATGGATTTACCATGTGGCAGGAGTGGGTTATTGAGATATTGCCATTTTTATATTCCCACAGTGCGGTGGAATTATATAGCATCAGGTTATTAAGACAACATCAAAATGGGTGTGTGTGACTCCCAGTTCTTTCTGCAGATGGCAATGGTGCTCCAGCTTCTGTTGACTTATCGTTGTGTGTCTTCAAGTTGTTTCTGACTTATGGCAATCCTAAAGCAAACTTATCATCAGGTTTTTTGGGGGACTGAGAGTGTGTTATGCACCCAAACTTACCCAGTGTGTTTCCATGGTCAAGTGGGAAATCGAACTCTGGTCTACACAGTCATAGTCCAAAGCTCAAAACACTACACCATGCTGGCTCTCTACTTGTCCTTGATCTGGGCTTCTGAAATTAAGGAAACTCCATCAGATGATATTTTTGGGTGGGATATCACAAAAGGACAGCAAACCATTAAAGTGTTCTTGTTGTTCTTCTAACCAATGGTTGGGTTGCCAAGAACCCTTGTATCTGCATGACGTATACAGGCATTCCTGGAGCTATCTCACTATATTTTGGAAACTAATTTGGATTTTCTGTCTCAAGAACAAAAATATCTTTTGCCATCTCTGTGGGGAGTCCCAAAACTTATCAGAGATATGAGGCAAAGCAGGTTGCTTTCACTTGAGATGGTCTTAAAATAGACAGGCGTTTTGGCACCTCTATCTAGAAACCCTTGCTAGGTCACTTCTTTCCAAGCCCCACACAGGAGACCAGAGAGTAAGATGAGGTTTCCCCTTTGAGACAAATACGGCACTGAGTCTCCACAGTGTTCCCAACTCTGAGCCAGGGAAATTACATCTCAGTTTGCAAGAGATAACTGGCGGCCGTTATGAGAAAGACCCAGGGTTTTCTGGAAAGGCAAACCGTTATAAATTATATACATAAATGGGTGACGTTTGCTGGCTAAAGTGAAAGGCAACAAGGCAACTCTCACTATACTAGCATCTATTCTGGCAAGTGTCTAGCTCTGTAGAGCTGATGTGGGAGGGTAACCAGAGGCAGAGCAAACTGCATGTAGTTTGTTATCCAAATTACTCCCTTGCAAAATCTAAGGACATCTTATACATCCTGCTGACTTGGAGAAGAGTTGAGGGTTAGGTGGGCGATGCCCCAAACAAGAGGACAACCTCTGTTCTACCTTGCTGTTCTCAACTCCTCCTGTTCCTTTGAGAAAGTTTGTTTGGGAAACTCTACAAGACCTTCCAAGTAACTTGGAAAACTTACTTTAATGGACTGCAACTCCAAACTCCTCCAGCCAGTGAGACTAGTGGACTGTTAGAAGTTTTTCCTTCTGAAGTCCCCCCTCCATATTTTTGCGTGTTCACCCAAGTCTGTTGACACTCTGCTTTTGCGTGGTGTTGCTCTGGTGACATAAACAACAGTGTTCATAATTTCAACACGGGAATTACTATGACCTCAAGGGCACAGAACTTCCAGCTATCCAGATGTTTTCCAACTCCCCTCTGCCTAATGCAGCATGACCAATGGTCAGGGAACTGTAGTGTAAAAACATCTGGAGGGTTATAGGTTCCTCAGTCCTGGTGGGAAATCATTTATTGTTGTTGTTGTGTGTCTTCAAGTCATTTCTGACTTATAGTGACCCTAAGGCAACCCTATCATGGGGTTTTCTGGGGCTGAGAGTGTGTGACCACTCAAGATCACCAGGGCTGAGTGGGGAACTGTACTCTGGGCCATTTCCGCACTAGACTGTTATAATGCTACTATTCCACTTTCAACATCCTATGGAATCCTAGGGTTTGCAGTAGAGGGAGGGGCCTTTGAACCATTGATTTGATGTGTCTACTCTGGTTAGAACTAGTTGATGGGATTCAGAACCAGACATGAACAATCCATACAGACTCATATGACAAAATCAATATAAATTAGTCAGAGTAAGTTTAAAACACATTTAGGGCCCTTTCACATCACACAGATATAGCACTGTGATTCCACCTTAACTACAATGGTTCCATCCTATGGAATCCTGGATCGGGAAGCAAGTATCAAGGACTGAGAGTCAGTGTAGTGCAGTAGCCTGAACATTGGACTCTGGAGACCAGATTTTGTATCCCTTCTTTGCCATGGAAACCCACTGGGTGACCTTGGGCAAGTCACACTCTCTCAGCCTCAGAGAAAGACAAAGGCAACTCCTCCCCCCGACAAATCTTGCCAATAAATTCTTGTAATAGGTCCACCATAGGGTTGCTGTATGCTGGTAACGACTTGTAGAAACAGAACGTCAATGTTGAGAATTAGCCAGAGAACACCAGTGCCTCCCAAAACTACAAGTCTCGGGATTCCATAGAAGACAGCCATGACATATTAAAGGAATCATAGTACTATAATTGCACAGTATAAAAGGGTCTTTAGTTATTTATTAGCTGTTAGTAGTTAGAGTCAATGTGCTGTAATAATCGTGTTGTGCTAGGACTCTGCGTGACCAGGGCTCAAACCCTCAGTTGGCCATGGCTATCCCCTTGGTGACCTTGGTGGAGTCACTCTCTCTCAGCATCTGAGGAAGGCAATGGCAAATCCACTCTGAATGAATCTTGCCAAGAAGACCACATGATAGGTTCACCGTAAGTCAGAAATGACATGAAGGCACACAAGAACAACACAACAAGTGTGACCTTATTTAATTTTAATCATGCATTAATCTAACATCTGTCTATCTATCTATCTATCTATCTATCTATCTATCTATCTATCTATAAATGTGTGTGTGTATATAATTGTGCATTTGTTATTTTACTTATATTAATTCTGTTTATGTTTCACCTTTTCTCCAAAAAATTCAAGGCAGCAGGAAGAGCAATCTTGCTACACACTGTAACCCCGCAAAAACTCTGCAAGGTTGCTCAGGCTGGGAAAGAGAGTCTGATCAGCCACTATGCAGTGAGTTTTGGGGATGAGCAGGGAGTTTACCAGGATCTCTCAAGTCCATGTGCAATACTATCACCATCGGTGACCAAGATCTATTGTGGTTGATAGCTTCCATGTCTGTGGGGAAAAGAGTCCATTCCAGGTTTAAGGCCTAACTTTCAAGAAGCTATCCGAGGTCCTGAATCCAGTTCTCAAAACAGGCTCAGCATCTTGTGTAGCTGCTTTAAGTTTCAGACAAAAAGCTGGAGATGGATTCATCATCCCTTAACCGGGACATCACCATGTGCCACTGAGCAGTATTAGAAAGATACTGGATATTATCTGAGCTATAATCCCCAAAATCTGATGTAAAGAGTGTAAATCTTTTTAAAAGCGAAGGCACCATTTTAGCTTACATGAACATTTTTAAGGCCTTTTAAAGATGCTTTAAATGAGCTCTATATTGGCATAACCAGCAACTTACTTGTTTATCCTGAAGTGTGTGTGTGTGCGTATGTGCATATATATGTGTTATTTCTGGGTGCAAACACATCCAGGCAATTCTAATTTTGTCCCGAGGTATTGGATTGCCCTTGGTTAAGTTGCATAATGGTAAGTGGAGTAACTGGACATGATCCAGTATGCAGGGAGGCATGAAACTGGCACTCCCTCCCACCCCAGTGGGTGTGGGTTTGTATCTGCAAGGAGAGATTCCATCAACTACTGGGTGAAGAGCTGGAGAGGCCTGTGCAGTTTAATACCCGCATTCTTTGGAAATGAATCATTCTTGAGGACAGATATTCAATCTCTCCAGCACATGGAAGCTAGTGAGATACACACAGACAACAGGATCTTTGTCGACTTCAGCTTCTGTACTTATATGGTTTCCGTCTGTATAGGGAAGGTATGTTGAAAGAGAAAGATTGCTAGACAACAGCACACGTTCCATGTTAGCATATGCATTTCGCCCGCATTTGAGCATGAACAGAGGGACCAGGCTTAAGAAGGAGAATTGCTTACTGTTTGGGATTGCTACTTCCTGCATTCCTTAGCAGGTGGCTAGGAGTTTGTGGAAGCTGTGGTCCAAAACAGTACAGTCAAACCTTCACATTTGTGGCTTTCACTTTTGCAGGTTTGATTATTCATGGATTATTTGCTATCATCTCTGCTGCCTCTCTGCATTTTTAGGCCATTTCCTCACTAGAGTGGCCGGCCGGCCGGCCCCTCCCTAAACTGCAAATCACAGGATACCATAGGATGTTGAAAGTGGAATCATAGCGCTATAACACTCTAGTGCGGAAATGGCCTTAATAGGGACTGCAAATCTTGTGAGACTGAGAAACTGTGAATGGGGCTTGTAAGTCCCTATTAAAATTGGTGTGGGGCAGCAGTGGAGGTGGCAGTCAGCCCCCCCAGCCACCAACTTCCCTTGTGATGCCTCAGAGGAATCCGTGGGGGGTTTGAATATGGTGGTCATACTTTTTTTTGTGTTAAATATGGTTTGGGAGGGCCTAGAGTTATTCATTTTTTTTCACTTTTATGGGGGCCTGTGCCCCTAACCCTAGCAAATGTGGAAAGATGACTGTATATATTTTTTCAGATAAATTATTTTTGTGGAGTTTTGATTTTTTTAAGTTTTTTTTTTTAAAGAAAGAATACACTCTTTATGGAAATTGGCCTGGCAATTAACTTTGCTTTTGTTCTGTCTCTACTTACAGCTCCTTTGTTCTCCTAGGCCTCTGACATTTTTGCTATTTTAATGCCAATTACATGTTGGTGGTTCTTAGATACTGTTTCATTTCATGCTTAGTTTTCACTCTTCATTTTAAAAACCATATTCTATCGTATTGGATTTGCACTGTATTTTCGTTGTCTTGCCTTGGCCATTGTGATTCCTGGGATGTGTAGTCCAAAAAACACAAACTCTAAAGCCTAACTCCTCCAAGCTCTGGCATTTGAGCCTGCCAAGATATCCTCTTTATTTTTATTTTCATTCATTTTTATTTATCTCAGCTAGCTAATGCATTATCCTTCTGTTCAAACGATGTGGAGCTGAAAATGGACAGACTGAATCACATACATGAACAGCACTGTTTTCAGACAGAAACTTGAATACAGAGCAATACTATAAAATGTGAAGTTGACTTAAAATTTTAATAAAATTATCAAAAACTGGTCTTTATAGCTCTCGCTTTCAGGCATAGATATATAGCTCTGACTTTTGGGATTGGCCTTACTACCTTTTTTAAAATAATATTTGCTTGTATTTTATTGCATTATCATCTTGTTGCTGTTTTTACGTGCCTTTAAATGGACTCCAATTTATGGTGGCCCCATCATGTTGGTTTTTCTTTTCTTTTCTTTTCTTTTCTTGGCAAGATTTTTTCAGAGAAGGGTTGCCTCTGCCATTGCCTTACTCTTGAGCTGAGAAAGTGTCACTTGTCCAAGATCACCCAATGGCGATCCTAGGAAGGATTTTTAGGTTGTCAATCCTATCTAGAGTAGGCCCATTGACTCAATGGCATTTACTCATTTATGTTGATTCACCTTTCAGCAGTTACTACAATGACACTCATTTCACTAGACAATTATAGCACTTTGACCCAACTTCAGTGGCTCCATCTTGTGGAATCCTGGGATTTATAGTTCTGTGCGGCATTTACAATTCTCTGCCAGAGTGCTCTCATGCTGCATCTGCAGGATCCTGTAGGATATAGCCGTGGCAGTTAGTATGGGATCAAACTACTATAACTGTGCAGTGTGAAAGTGACTTAGGTGTCATGTCCTTCCCAGAGAAGGTCTCCTTGGATGAAGAAGGGAAAGAGAAGAGCCGAGATGGCAAGCCGTGGTTGTAACTGGACAAGGCTGATGGCAGAGGCACAGCCTGGTTTGATTCCTAGGCAGCAACTAGAGATTGGGAGGAGAAGGTAGAAGCACTTGGCCCTGACCACAATGCAAATTCATAGACTCATAGAATCATAGAAATGTAGAGTTGGTGAAGAAATTTGGAGAATATTTTTGGAAAAAGCTTTGACAAGAGATGGTAAAGTTACCCTTTCACAAGAAGAATGGCAATTTTGGAAAATGGATTAAATAAAAAGTTGGCTCTGGGGGGTAGGTTACCCTTTGTTGTGATAATAATGTGGTGTTTTGTTTAAATTGGAGTTGAGTTGTTTAATTTTGTAAAAAAAACGAAACAAAACAAAACAAAAAAAACAAAAAAACAAAAATGAAAAATAAGTTAAAATATAATTGGCTTTGGGGTTAATATGTTAAGTAACAAGATTATATTTAGTAATAGTATTAGATTAAATTTAAGGGAAAAATATAGAATTAAGAATGATATTACTATAATAATAATGAGTATAATGAGAATAAGAATTAGAGATAGGTAATAAAAATATATAAGTAATCGGATATAGAATAAGCTGAATAAATTTTTGATTGTAATTATATAGGAGAGAAATAATAATGTAAGTTTTTTTGGTTGAAATCTTTTTGTTTTATTATTAGTTGTACCACATGGTGTTTTATTTTTGTGCTTGTGTTATGTTAATAAAATAATAATAATAATAAAAAAAGAAATGTAGAGTTGGAAGAGACCACACGGGCCATCCAGTCCAACCCCCTGCTATGCAGGAACACCCTCAAAGCACTCCCGACAGATGGCCATCAAGCCTCTGCTTAAAACCCCCCAAGGAAGGAGACTCCACTACACTCCGAGGCAGTACATTCCACAGCCGGACAGCCCTGACCATCAGGAAGTTCTTCCTGAGGTTCAGGTGGAATCTCCTTTCCTGCAGCTCGAATCCATTGCTCCTTGTCCTGGGCCCTTTTCGCACGGGCTTTCCCGAGCGAAATAGCCCCGTGAGCCGTGCGGGAGTGGGAGCGCCGCTCCACACGACGCACTCCCACTTCCGGCGCTCTCACGGGGCTGCAGCGGCGCGAGCGCGGGGTTTTTGATTTTCGCTTCCAAGCGAAAATCACCCCGCGCTCGCGCAACGCTCCCGGCGCCCACCCACACTTACCTGTTGTGCAGTGCGTCGGAGAGGCGGCCGGGTAGGGCTTCCTTCCCTCCGCTCCTGCGGAAGGAAGGGGTGGGGCGGGGCGCTTGCGTGACGGATGCGATGGCATCCTGCTTCGCGCGGGTGAGGGGCTGCTCGCGACAGCCTCCCGCTTTGCGCGCGCACGCGGGGGGTGGGTGGGCACGACTGTCGCTCGCTCCTGGCGCGCGCGGGGGGTGGGTGGGCGCGACTGTCGCTAGCTCCTGGCGCGCGCGGGGGGCAGAGCGAGAGGCTCCTGCTTCTCGTGCAAGCGGGGGAGGATGGACGCGCGAGCCGCCTCCGCCTCCGGGACGCTGCCGCTTCCCCGCTTGTTCCTTCGCCTGCGGAAGGAGCGAGCGGGGAACCGGCAGGCTCTCGGAAGAGGCTTTTCGCGCAAGCCGCCCACCCCGGCTCACGCAAAAAGCCTCAGTGCGAAAAGGGCCCTGGTCTCTGGAGCAGCAGAAAACAAGCCCTCTCCTTCTTCTTCATGGCATCCTTTCAAATATTTAAATTAAAATGCTGGGAGCAACAGTTCTGGCAATGACCTGTTCTGCTTTAAATACAGGATGCTGAGCTAATGAGGCTAGCTGGACTGATTAATGGCTGGAAATAAATTAGCTCAGCCTAGGTCATTGCACTGCTGCAGGACAACAGCTTGCAAACTTTTATACAGTCCTGTCTGACATCTCTGGTGTTTTTGTTGGCATCTACTTTTAGACTACACTTCCTGGCAACTCTCACCTTGGTTTTAGACTCTCCTCGGGACTTCTTTTTCCCTTTGAACTTTGGACTTCCTGGGCTGTGCATCTGCTTGTAGTTCTGTGTCAGCCTTGGGACTGGTCTGGCTTTCCCTTGCCAGTTCCTGTTCACGGTAGGTGTGCCTACCTGAGCCCTCACTGGCCTTAAACAGGCCCATTAAATCTCTTCTAGTTGGGTCTACTCAGTAGCATTCGGGCCAGCATCTCAGTCTTTCTTAATAGGGTGGGATGGATTGGAATTCTAGTTATATAAAAGTCAAAAGTTTGTTTGCCTGTGTCAGGCAAAGACCTCATATGATTGGCTGTGTCAACTGAAGACTTCATATGATTGGCTGCCTAAGAAGATTCTATGGAATCCTGGGGTTGGCAGTTTGCGGGGGGGGGCTTTAGAATTCTCAGCCACAGAGCTCTTGGGCCTGTCTTGAATAGGCTGGTTGCTATGGCGATCAGGCCTAGCAGCAAGGAGGAGGGCAGTGTATTCCCTCAGGAACCCAACCTCTCTATGTTAATAACTCTGAATACAGACTGGATTGGGGAATACGGGGAAAAGTTACAGGAACTGGACAACACAGTTTGGGGAATTAGAGACACAAGATCTCCAATCTTTCTAACAAGTATTATCTATTAGAAAATAAAATCCCAGGCAATGCCAGATATATAATGCTAGTTGTAAATATAAATGAATAGATGCAAACCTGTACTATTCTTTTGTCTTCTTTTTTGGTGGCCTCAACCCAAGTTTGGAAATCGCACAGATTTTATCTTAAGTGAACGTCACGTTAAATCATCACACTTCTGCCAACACTTCCTGCTTTCTTTCTTTTCCAGAATGTCTCATCTGAGTCAGACTGTGAGTATACAACTGTATCTCCTTTGCAAGGAAAGGGAATGCAATTTCTAGCAGAAACAAATGAAAGGGGAAACAAAATAAGAAGATAAGCTGATTGCATTGTCACATCTTCAGGTTTTCATGGTAAAAGACTTTCAGAAGTGGTTTACCAGTACCTCCTTCTGTGCAGCACTAGAAGAATTAGGCTATTTCCACACTACACTGTTATAGTGCTATTATTCCACTTTCAGATTCCGGTGGAATCCTGGGATTTGTAGTTTACTGAGACCAAAGAGCTGGCTGATAGTTCTAAATGGCCCTCCCTAAACTGGAAAGCCCAGGATTCCTTAGGATGTTGAAAATGGAATAAAAGCACTATAACACTGTAGTGTAGAAATGGCCCTAGTTGAAGTACCACTGCTGTCATAATGAACTGAATAGTTAATTGCTTTATTGCCCACTGCTATCATGTATCTGGTAGAGAGGGAGAAGATCAGAAGGGAGAAATGAAAGCACCAAAAAGTGTTGTGTGAGAACTGAAAATGTTCGGAGATAAGGAGGAAGGAAACATGTTCCAGCCTCAACAATGAAAGACAGGTAAACAACTATGAGTCTGGGAAACATTGAGAATGGTGGAATAATGTTGGATTTATGATTCTCTCCAACCACAGCTCTGCACGCCTAAGGCCCTTTTCGCACGGGCTTTCCCGAGCGAAATAGCCCCGTGAGCCGTGCGGGAGTGGGAGCGCCGCTCCACACGACGCACTCCCACTTCCGGCGCTCTCACGGGGCTGCAGCGGCGCGAGCGTGGGGTTTTTGATTTTCGCTTCCAAGCGAAAATCACCCCGCGCTCGCGCAACGCTCCCGGCGCCCACCCGCACTTACCTGTTGTGCGGTGCGTCGGAGAGGCGGTCGGGTAGGGCTTCCTTCCCTCCGCTCCTGCGGAAGGAAGGGGTGGGGCGGGGCGCTTGCGTGACGGATGCGATGGCATCCTGCTTCGCGCGGGTGGGGGGCTGCTCGCGACAGCCTCCCGCTTCGCGCGCGCGCACGGGGGGTGGGTGGGCGCAACTGTCGCTCGCTCCTGGCGTGCGCGGGGGGGTGGGCGTGACTGTCACTCGCTTCCCGCGTGCGCGGGGGCGGCGCGAGAGGCTCCTGCTTCTCGCGCAAGCGGGGGAGGATGGACGCGCGAGCCGCCTCCGCCTCCGGGACGCTGCCGCTTCCCCGCTTGTTCCTTCGCCTGCGGAAGGAACGAGCGGGGAACCGGCAGGCTCTCGGAAGAGGCTTTTCGCGCAAGCCGCCCACCCCAGCTCACGCAAAAAGCCTCAGTGCGAAAAGGATGTCAGTTTGTATCTGAAGGGTATAAAACCTGCAACTACCATGTACGCTGTAGTCTCAGCAACGTCTAACTAAGTGTGTTGCCTGCTTTGCTACAAATAAACACCGCTGATCAACTCTGAGTGAAGTTTGTGAAGTGCACGTTATCCACAGTGTGACAGAAATTGAAGCTGAACCTTGGTGCTACATTTGGGAGACAAGGCGGAAGCTAACTAAGTAATGACACAGACCCCTCTGAAGAGTCTTTGCAAGTTGTAGACACAAAGCCATCAAGCTTTGGAAATTGTAGCAAGCTGCTGATCTCCTAGCTGAGCTATAGGTCTGTGGGCAGCCTTTTCTTGCCTGGAAATGACTCTCAAAATTGGAGACTCAGGGTGAGGCCTTGAAATGTGGTAACAGTGCTGTCTGTACCAGGGTCTCTTGGACATCTGTCATTCTTTGGGTTGGCATAAGTCAAAGCTGGCTTGACAGCAATTAACAACAACGTTGGGAGGCTCATAGTGCAGAGCCAGAAGATAGGTATCAGGACTATAGCTCCCAGAATCCCCTAGGCAGCAGGGCTGGCTAGAGGGTTCTGACAGTCACAGCGTAAAAATTCCTCACTTCTCCCAGCTTTGCTAACTGCCCCTGTTAACCTGCTGTGGGCAGTAACCAGTCTCCTAATGCATAAGCCCCTTTCAGAGCCCTTAAAGATTGATGGCTGGGATTAAGTCCATTTGCAGACAGGGGAACGGACAAAGCTAACTGGCAATTCCTCCCGTGACTGGGATTTAGGAGGGGATCTGTGAGGATATATCGATGGCATCTGAAGATTTAGGGGCCTTCAGTGGATGGTCACAGCTGGTGTTGGCATTTATGGGGATCGAGAGCAAGCAGGTTCTCATTACCGTATCCTCTGGGAGGTTGGAATGGGGCTCTGGGTAACCCTGTATCCCATCTCCAGCAGGAGCCAGGGCCTCCTGGGGACTCCAAGGAGCACTGGCTGGCAAGAACAACAGCCAGGATACGAACAAATTTACTCATTAATGAACAAGTGAGATCTGTGATGCAAAGCTGCTGTGTCATTATTCCTCCTAGGAGGGACACTTTTGTTCCAGGATCTTGCCAATGGCAGCTGAAGCTTCTGCTACGATGAATTCCCTTCGGGCTTTGATCCAAACTTCAAAGCAGTTAATCAATGTGCTCAACCTCTGTGGGAATCACATTTAGAACTCTGGATAGCTCTTTTAAAGTTCAGACTAAAACCCAGGGTGGATTCACCAGCTCAGTGATCTGGAGAATTCTAGGAGGTGCCACCAGCTGCGGTTCTTACTAACCAGCCAACTGTGCCTTCCTTCAGAATACTTAATTTGGTTCCCTCTCATTCATTGTTTCCTCCACAATCACCCCGTCCCTGAGCTTGGGAAATGTTTCTCGATTGGATACCAACTCTCTGGATCCTGGGTTGACTGTACTGCAATCTCACCTTGACTTGAGTCTTGTAACACAAAAAGTTCCTTCTAACCTGGTTTGGAAATACAGCAATCCCCCCCTTATCTGTGGAGGATACATTCCAAAACCCCCATTGATACTCCAGTCTTTTCTATTCAGTATTTTCAGACCAGAGGTAACTGAAACCATGGAAAATGAGACTGCAGATAAGGTCTGGGGGATGACTGTAAGTTCTTTTGGACACCTGAAGGCTTTGAGGTGATTTCTAAAAATCTCATACTTACTCCATTATTTTGGAAAGAGCTGGTCTATAAAGTGTATTTTCACATACGTTTTGGCTCTAGATGATGATGATGATGATGGCTGGAGAATTCTGGGAGTTATAGTCCAAACAAGTAACTTCTGAAGCTTTGGATAACCAGCAGTTTGGCTGATGCACAGAAAGAGGCTATCTATCAGAGTCAGAGTCAAGTTTATTGCATTTTAGCAGCCAGCCATTGCACAAAAATGAAAAAACAGAATAAGATAAAATGAGAAAGGATAATCCAGCCCATTTACATGTAATACATAACCAACAATAAATAAATCGCTTTCCATACCCTCCCTGTTCTTTATAGCACGTAATTGTAAGGCCCTAACAAGAAATTTAGATGTTCTGAAAGACACATATATCACAGTATCAGATAGCAGAAAACAAACCTTCCCAAAGGAGGAATTTCCCTTAAAAGACTTCAATAAAGGAAAAATATACTTGCTCCTAAGATCATTATAAACTCAAGCAGAACATGAATTAAATCTTCTACTGAAACAGAATTGCAAACACATACTCTGTCCTTCATAGGAACGAGGCTGTCTATCAATATTTTTTATTATTATTATTTATTTGTATCCCGCCTCTCCATATGGATCGAGGCGGCGAACAACTTACAAACAGCATATAATTCGATACATTTCTATAGTAATACATATAGTAATACATTTCTATAGTAATACAGCTGGCCAAAAGGGCCCTTTCAAGCTATGCAGAACATATTCTACACAAAATTTGCACATGATTGTTGTTCATGGAAAACAGCCTTTTCTGCAAGTGAAACAGACTGGCTTGGGTGATTCAAATGAATTGCTTCTTAATATGCACCTTCCAGTGGCTTTAGGTACAAAGTTTTCCCTCTGCTGCTTGGGGGAAAGATGAGACCCCTACAGAGCTGGCAGCCCAAGAGGACAAAGATGATGGATGAGATCAGTTCCCGTATATGTGAAAGAGAAGCAACATCATAAGTCAGAGAGACCAACAGCAATATAGCAATAGTATTTATTTCTATACCGCTTATCAACTGAGTGTTATCCGGTTTACAATGTGTTTTAGCTAATTGCCCCCAACAAGCTGGGTACTCATTTTACCGACCTGAGGAAGGATGGAAGGATGAGTCAACCTTGGAGCCCGGCAGGATTGAACTCACAACCTTGTGGTTGCAGTACTAGCACTTAACCACTGCTCTATCAGGGCTCCCAGGAACAGATAAGCCATTAGGGGGTGCCTTTGAATATAAGAACATTTCCTGGGGTACTTTGCATCCTGTTCTTAACGCTGCAGGGAAAACTAAGTTGATGTGCAAGGTTTAAAACGTTCCTTTGAAACAGTGATTTGTCGTGGTTACTTGTTCGTCAATGTTTATTCATGTTGTTACTCACGACAGTTTTAACAAGTAAGTCTGTGGTGTTGCTCTTTGCATTGTCAGTTACTAATGGCATTACTTTAAAGAATAATCCATTGTTGTTAACTCATAATGTTAAAGTAACTGTGTGTGCCTTTCTTTGCATGACTAATTATTAATTAGAGAATCTTGGATAAATTAGAGAAACTTGAAAAATTCCTGCTGAAGTACCTCTGAAAATGTCCTCTTTGCAAAATAACTCGAAAACTTGGCTTTACATCAGTGAAGTGGCAGCACCGTTCCTGCCTTTGCAATACTTTTGAAATGTAACTCCATTACCAGTGATGTAGCAGAGCCAAGGCTTGCAGAGTCAAAGCTCTAGTGCTTTTTCATTAGCAGGACCACAAGATCATTTTATATCTCTCTTGGATTCCTTTGTTCCTTGTGAGTTTTGCTGTAATCCCAAAAGTAGCTGGAAAGGAAATGTATAGTTATGAGTTATCCTGTTGTAAGGAAAAGTATTTGAGGATGGCTTGGTCTTGAGCGGGCAAGACACATTAGCCTTACAAAAGACCTGCTCCTGTTAGAAATGAAAACTTCTAATTTTTTTTTTTAAACATAAATAAATATAACCACCTGCCTTTTTGGACTCTCCTTGGTATTGTCACTGTCACGATGAGGGCCTGAGCTACAAACTTTATCACTACATCACTGCTTGCTAGTGAGAAATATTAGTAGTTACAGGCAACTGACTCATTAATGTGGAGCTCAGAAACTAGCGTGCACACATTTTACACAAAATCCTGCATCCTCTTTTGTCTTCTTGTGAGCTGCAGATCACACAGCTGGTTTTTCTCTTAAGATGTTAGAAGTAACTATGCAAAAAAAGGTAGGAGAAAGTGAGGAGGAGTTTCAGCAGATATCATGTGGCTTGCAAAGTAATAATTTTGCATTTGAGTCATCATCTTTGGATGTCTCTCTAACAGTTCAGAAATAGCTCAGTGCCTCTTGGGAATCAGCTTTTTTCTGAAATGGCAATTTTGCGTCACACTACATCTTTAGAAATTCTGTCTCTTCCTCCACACCCTCCCTCTGTGCTTTGTGTTTCTTCACAATGGCCAAGTTGTGATCCTTTGGCCACAGGATGACTCGTCTCTTAGTGTGTGCAGACTTTGATCACTCTGGGCTGAGTCATATTCTCCATTTAACCCATATTAAAAAAAAAAACAATCTGTGAAATATGTCAGGTGTGAAAACTATTAATGGGGCCATCTTATGCCATGTCAGCTTGCCCAGATTCTAAACTGAAAGGCCACAGTTCATTTGCATAGCATGAATATGGGCAGCATAAAAGAATTTGAACTACATGAGCAATTTAATTTAAATTTTAAATTAAATCTTAAAGCGCACAGGGACTTAAAACTAGATAGCTTGTGAACCCGGGGCAGCTAGTTCTCTCCATGCGAATGGGGTTGTCCTATGCCTAGAGGCAACAAATACCCAAAAAGGTAAAATACGCTCTCATGCTTGGCCCTGCCTCTTGTGCCTTTAAATCCCATCTACCACTGGAACGGCACGTATTGAATATGCAAAGGTATGGAAAGCATAGCAAATATCTACAATAGAACAATGGTGGGGAACTTTATTGAAAGGAAAAACGCTGATATAGTCTCTTAAACATGGAAAGGGAGATCAGATGAGGAAATTCAGAAAGAATGGCAAATTGTAGGTGATTGCTTGGTGACGTATGATAGAAGTCAATAATTCATGGTATAATGTGAAAAATTTTATTGTGGTGATTACGGTGAATATCATGAAGCTTTAATATGGGAAATGAAATGCAATGAACCAACATGTAAAATAGTTGGAAAAAAATGCAGTACAATGATATAACTATGGCCCTTTTCGCACGGGCCTTTTCTCGCGCGACAGCCCCGTGAGCCTCGCGGGAGTGGGAGCGTCGCTCCGCACGACGCACTCCCACTTCCACCGGGCTCACGGGGCTGAAGCGGCGCAAGCGCAGTTTTTTTTATTTTCGCGTCGAAGCGAAAATCACCCCGCGCTTGCGCAACGCTCCCGGCGCCCACCCGCACTTACCTTTCGTGCGGAGCCTCCGGGAGCCGGCCGGGTCGCGCTTCCTTCCCTCCGCCCCTGCGGAAGGAAGGGGCGGGGTGGGGAGCTAGCGCGATGGACGCGACGCCCGCTTCGCGCGCGGGGGGGACATGACGCCGCCCGCTTCACGCGCGCGGGGGGAATCCGGCGCAACGCCGCCCGCTTTGCACGGGGGAGGGCAGCTTGCGCGGCAAGCCTCCTTCGGTGCCGCTTCCCCGCTTGTTCCTTCGCCTGCGGAAGGAAGGAGGGGGAAGCGGCAGCCTCCCGGAGGAGCCTTCTTGCGCTTGCCGGCCTCCCCCGCTTGCGCTAGAAGCCTCAGTGCGAAAAGGGCCTATGTTAAGAGATACTGGAAATGAAGTCTTGATCAGTTTGGAAGAACCGAGAAATAATTCATGTGAAATAGCAATAGCAATGTGTTTGTTTTATGTGGGAAAATTTCAATAAAATGATTTAAAAAAAAATCCCATCTACCACTGGGACTCCCCCTCCTAGTACTTGCCATTTGATCCTTTGCTTCCTCCAGAAAAATATCAGGGGCCTTCCCTGCCATTAGTTGTTATGGGTCTGCATGTCTGTTCTCTTTAATGTGTAAGTTAAATCCCTTGCAGAAGTATTTTAAAAGTCTAATACAGCTGCTTCTCACATAATGCTTCTATAATCAATTAAGGGACAATACAGAAAACTGTGACTTTTTAAAATGTGCGGTCTCATTTAGTCCTGGCAGAAAATTAGCACCACAGCAAAGTTGTGACTGATAGCTTAAAGGCAAGAGACCGTCTGGCTTCTATTGGCTTGGCTGCTCTGGTGTCATCTTTGTGACATCAGAGCAGCTAAGCCAAGAGAAGGCTCATGGACAGCAACGTTTCTGCCTCCCCAAGCTCACCTAGAGCAGTTCGGCCACTTCGCACAGTGTGAGCAGTTCACAGTTCACATTACACAATTATAGCGCTATAGTACTATTTAATTGTTGGAGTTACCATCCTCTGAAATCCTGGGATTTGCAGTTGGGGTGGCTTTTAGAATTCTCAACCGGAGAGTTCTAGTGCCTCCCCAAACTACAAATCCCAGTGTGATGAAGTTCTGGGGGTGTGGCTATTTGAAGTGCCACTGCAGCCTGGAAGCAGGTTGTTAGGCAACCAGAATAGCACCTCGGGAGAAAAACCCAGCCCAGTAGTGTGTGGGAGGGGCCTGTGGCTTAGAGAACGCATCATATAAAGCCAAGTCCCTGTGGGTATTTGATTCCTTCAGTGGGAGCCTAGCAAGGAGCTATGGAGTAGAGAGTGTGGCTATTCTGGGAGGTTTAGTTCTCAGTGGAAGCCTAGTGAGAGGCAGAAGAGTAATTGAACCCTAGTAGGAACTCGGCATAGAGTGTGATCTGGCTTGGGGGTTAAGTCTTTGGTGGGAGTTTAGCCAAAGGGCTGTCGTGTGATACTTGTGCCTTGTATGAAAGTCTAACGGCATAATTGAAATCTTTCTCGGCAAAGTTGCCTGTTATCTTGTCTCAAAAGTACACTGAGGAACTGTATCCACCTTGACTTAGGCCCTTTCCGCACTAGGCTGTTATAGCGCGATGATTCCACTTTCAACATCCTCTGGAATCCTGGGGTTTGCAGTTTCGGGAGGGGCCGGCCGGCCCCTCCCGAAACTGCAGACCCCAGGATTCCAGAGGATGTTGAAAGTGGAATCATCGCGCTATAACAGCCTAGTGCGAAAAGGGCCTTACATAGGAAGTCTAACACACTACGTTATTCTTATTAAATGTTGTCTTAATAAATGTTACAGATTATTTTTGCAGACACTGACTCCGCTTGAGTTATATACAGTATATAAAGCAATATAGTGTTACTGTAGTTTCTAGTCTGGGCTTGTGGTATATTAGATATTGCTTGATATCAATAATTTGGCCTTCTTTACCCATTCCTCTCCAGGTGCTTGCGAGGCCTCCGGACAAGCACGCACACAGGCACGGCCGAAAATAACGGAACTATTCAAAACCACTATAGGCTGGCCGGTATTTGCCGGACTGCTGCTTTAGGACACCTCAAGGCAAGTACTCTTTAAGATCACATTATGTATGCACGCTGTTTACAATAGATCCCCTGCCCCGAGCAGGCAGCTTGACAAGCCAAATACTCAATGGTCAAGCACTCTACCTTTGCATACTGGCTACTCTATTGACAACTCTGTCATAACCCAATCATGCAAAATACTGACCTTTCGGAGGCTTTGTCTCCAGCCCAAAACTCATTGTTTTCCCTGGGAACAGACTAGCCTACAGGCACAGTTTTCCCCTATAAGACCCTCTGATTTTGAGCGCTTCTTCGGATCACTCGGATCACTCTGACTTCCATCCCTCCTTGCTGCCGCTCCATTCGATGAGCCTTCCCCTCAGCTCCGTGTGCTGAGAATCTCCACTTCTACGAACCTTTTCTTCGGACTTTCCGGGCTTCAGGACAGTTGTAGTATTTCCCATACAAAACCTCCTCTTAAAAACCCTCTATCCCACTCTGACCTTTATTTCAATAGTTCTCTGTGTGAGTGTGGTTGCATACAGGTGTTTGATTGTGCTGTACATCAATAAAGAAAACAATTATTATTTACTTCTGTTGACTTCTTGACTCGGCCTGACCCCGTAGACATTGGGTTCAAGATCTCCTAGGTTGCCCTGCCTCTTGTATTGCTAGCTTGTGCTCTGGCTAATTCCCATTCTCCAGTAATTGGAGCACATTGAGGTGTCCCCCACGGGACCCCAGAAATCAGGGTAACAATAGAAAACATGCTACCACAAAATTATTAAATGGTTCTAAACAAACATTGAAAACTCTCACCTTTTAACACAAAGGTGGTGTTATAAGAGAGGAGCTAGAGTTGGATGGTGAAGACAGGGCACCTGATCAGACTGGGAAATGCCACACCAATCTGGGAAAACTAAGGGTCTGTCACGCCCAGGTTTCTATAGGACAGAGTCACAATACTTAAAGTGAAATCAAAGCGCTATAAAAATGTAGTGTGGAAAGCTCCGCGGGTATCACCCTCACTAACTCTTCTCCTCATTCCCGAGGACTTGTATGCCTTTGTATCGAAACAAGACGCCCATTTCTGAAAATGAAAGCCATCTGGGCAAGCCTGCAGTGTAAAGAAGAATGAAACAAATTCTTTGCATGATTGTTGATGTTTATCTAAAAACTTGTTTTAAAAAGTCATTTCCTTTCCTCAGTGTACGGCTATTTTTTGGAATGTCAGCAATTTACCTCTGGAGAGTTAATGCTTTCCTCTAAGTGTTAGACTTTGCCCCTTGGCTTTCATTGCCTTCCTAGTATGATGAAAAAAACTTGTTAATGCAACACTAGACTTTTTTTTGAGGGGGGCATCATTTTCTGTTCTTTTTTCCAGATGCTGGAACCTGATTATTGACTTGAGGAGATATATCTGGATGAGTTGCTAACATGGGGAAAAAAAATTCCAGACAATAGCAGTAATCAAAGCTCTGTAAAATGGCAAGTAATCCTATATGTGTCTATTTGATGATCATCCAATTGGGTTCATTGGAATTTACTCCCATTTAAAAAGGTAGCGTAGTGGATTGAACGTTGGACAAGGGCTCTAGGAGACCAAAGTTCGAATCTCTGTGCAGTCATGCCCCCAGAGCCCATAGAAATGCTTGCCAGTGCTCAACAACCAGGGCCCTTTGAAGGATTTTGGGAGCTGTAGTCTGACCAAAACAGGATTTTTAAGTTTGGCATAACTCAGGGCATTTCTCTCATGTATTTGAGTTCCAGATATGGGGCCTCATTTCCCTGCAAACAAAGATCCCTGTTAAAAACCAACACTAGGAGAAAAACTGAAGGCTTTCCATTTTCTGAGTTGAGCCAATGTTACCTAAGAAACACTTTTTAAACACTTCCCACGCACGACAGTAGTGTAAGCTACTTGGTGGTAATAACGGTGCATAATTAGGAAAGATGCAGCTGTTAGGTGATAACCCAATTTTTGTACCAATAAAGAGGGTTGTATAAATATATATTTTCTTTTTTTGCATTGCAATAAATATGCTTATTTTGAAAACTTAGATTTGTTGAAGGATGTTTTCTGTGACATGAACCATGTCCTTACCCGTTAACAGTTTTTGTCTTTCAGGTTAATTAGCATTCAAAGAATGATCCATTATCACAGTTGATGGTAGATGCAAAGAAAAATTTTCCATGACTTTTTTTTTTTAAAGACAGGAGTGAAACAGGCTCAGATTCAGGGTTCAGCTTTTTCGCTCAGGATTCAGAGCAGTAGTAAGTTCTGAATTGAATGTAACTTCTGTCAAACCATAACAGCACCCAAACCTCCCCTTTGCCAAGGAGGCATTGTCTAATTTCCGATAGCTGTGTCCCTGAGAAAAGTCCCAAACTGGAGAAAGCTCTCTTGATCAACATCACAAAACAGTTCTAGCAATTTGAATCTCATAGGAGCAGGTCTTTTACAAATCTAATGGGTTTTAATTGTCCCTTCAAGAACAAGTCATCCAAATATTTTGCACTGCAGCATTCCTAACAATATGTTACTGCTGGTAAAATCCATCCCCCTTGCAAAATAGCTGCCTTAAAGATGTTTCAGCTAAGATCAGAAACAACAGGGAAGGCTGAGGGGGATGACAGATTGCTCTTGCTTTGACCCTAGCTCGCCAGTGCTAATGATTCATACTTCTCCATAGTTAGATCAAACCTGTTGAAATTAATGGACACATAAGCCATGACTAATCTAAATTCCCGTGGATTTCATTAGGCCTGCTCTAAGTTTTTACTAGCCAAATCCAACACAAACAAGATCTTGTTCTGTGGCTACAATGCATATGAATGTGGGTCAGAACTGCTCAGCATCAGTGGGCCTAAGAGATTAATCTCACTAGTATGAGGCAGCCAGAGCCATGGCTGTGCTGGCCGGGGCATTTTGTGTAGTTGTAGTCTAAGAAAGTAACTTTCTCGAGCTCTGGAGACAGGGAAAGAAGGAAAGTTTCCCTGTCTCCTCTCCTCTTGTTGAGAAGATGAATAGGTACACTTAATTTGACCAAGACAGTCTGAGGAGTTTGGACAAAGTACAGTTTATCAGTCATTTGAGGTGCTGATTCCATGCTCTGCTTCATCTCCAATCACTTGCCCACAGGAGCAGTGTATGCCCATTGCAGGAGAGACAGCTTCTTTTCCAACTCCCAGCCACTTTTTGCAAAGAAAGAAGATGGTGCAATATTGAGTGGCAGCTGGTGTTTTCCATTCCAGAAGGCAAGGAAGTGGCTCTATGTTTTGGTGTGGAGGAGCTGTCCAAGGTGCTGGGACCAATCCCCAAAGAGATTCAGCACCATGGATGGTGCCTGCCACACTGATATGACAGCCAACAGCCCCTGATGGTATTATTCCGTATTATCCTTGATTTGTGTATGTAAGTGCATTCATCCTCCACTTGTGTCACCCATATCAAATGAATTAATTGATTCTCTACCTGTCAGCTTTGTTCACTGTCCAGCTTTTGCAACCATACATAGATATTGAAACTATGGTAGCATGGTTGATTTTGGTTTTTGGTATTCAGTGATATAAAGGAATCTAAAATCACCCCTCTGTTACCCCGTTCTCTGGGTATCCCGGGAGGGGCGCCCAAATAACCAAACACAAACACAAAGTTGGGGAAATTAACTGGAGCACTCTCTTAAGCTAGTGAGTGGCAGGGTAACTTAGCAGGGATCTTGTAACCCAATGTCTACGGGGTCAGGTCAGTCGAGCAGTCAGACAGTTTTAAAATAGTAAAAATGACGTTTTTATTAAAAGACAAACAAACAGAAAAGACACCACAATCACACAGCTTAACTGAGAGCTAGAAATAAGGATTTTCGGGGGAAATGGGTGATACGACACCTTTTCTCGCAATCCTGAAGAAGCTGGAGATAGTTGGGAAGAAACTCAGCGGGGGGGCCGAGGGGAGCTCTCTGGACAAAACGGCAGCAAGGCTGGATGAAACTCAGGAGTGATCCGAGGTGATCTTGGAATCAGGGGGTTTGTATAGGGTGAATTGTGACTGCAGGCCATGCCATACTCGGTGAGAACAATGCGAGTTTGGAACGGGACAAAGCTTTGGAAAAGGTCAAGTTTAACATGATCGGCTTAGCGCAGAATCAACAATAGTGCAGCCAGTATGCAAATGCACAGTACTTAGTCCGGCTTTGTAAGACTATCGGCTCAGAGCCGGGCGCCTTTGTTAGTGTCGCGCTTAAGCAAGAAGGTGTTTGCAGGGAGGTCCCTGAAGCAACGGAGTGGCTTTGTTCTGCCTGCCTAGGTGGAGAATGGAATGTCCAACAATTACCGGTTGCGCCTGTTTGCATGCTTGTCCGGAGGCCTCGCAAACACGTGGAGCAGGGTGGCAGAGGAAGACTGACTGGTTTTGATATCAAAAGAGATATCTAGTGCTATCACCGGGTAGGCCTGGGCCAAAGTAACACTTCTGTCCCACTCCCAAAATTTTACCCACTACAGTGCTGATTCTTTAGAAGTGGAGTTGCCAACTGTGATAGGTCTGGGGGCCAGTTCTTTACTCCTGGGACTCATTGTGAACAAAGTCACATGGATTGCCAAAAACGCGAAAGAGAAAACCAAAAGTGGCTGGAAATCACTTCTGATGTTTAACAGTGGTTCATTTTAAAGCTGAAAAATCCACCTATTTTATTGGCCAAAGAAAGGTCAGTCCAAGGAATCTGGAAGGGTCAAGAGCCGCGCTTTGCCCAACTCTGCTTTACAACATGGGTGAGAATCATGGGACCTTAATAGTGTTATTGACTGCAACTCCCAGCAACCTCATCAACAGAGCACATACTCATACCATGTCCCAGCAAGCACTCTATTACTACTGCAACACCCCTAATCATTGAGTTAGGGACCTCGAACTGGCATTCTGGGAAATGAAGATGAGAGGGCATGGCAATTTTCTCTCTATCAGGTTCTAAAATACTCAGTACTGTGGTTGCCTTTTTTTTTAAAAAAGGAGATTAATTTTCTGTAAATAAAAAGAAAAACACAGGGAACCCAGTATGAACTATGGTTGGCCTAGGCATGAACTCCACCATGCTGGGTACTGAAACTTTTTCTAGACACATTTTCTAGTCTGGTTCTTAATGAGAGGCGTGCCCTTTCTAGTAACTCGTTTGGCTTGTACAGTCATGTAATAGTGATGACATGGCTATTTTGCCAAACTGGGTGAAGCTAGTTAGAAAATCTTGTGCCATCATGAGACATCAGTTCAATTAATTCACGATTCTGTAAACCCTTATTTAGGGAGAGACCCAAAGTCTGGAGACATCCAGATGATGTATAGCTTTGATGTTTTTATGCTGGGTTAGGCACTTTCAAAAAAGGAATATGCATACCCTGGGTCAAGACCATATGTGGACTCTTTATTAAAAGTAATAGCCGCCCAATTTTTCTTCCTTCCCAATAGTCTGTCTGAGGCCATTTCCGCATTACACTGTTATAGCGCTATTATTCCACTTTCAACATGCTATGGAATCCTGGGGTTTGCAGTTTAGGGAGGGACATTTAGAATTCTCAGCCAGAGAGCTCTTTGGCCTCAGGAAACTACAAACCCCAGAATTTCACATGACCACCACATATGAAAGTGAAAGTTGAAAGTGGAATCATAACACTATAACAGTGTGGTGCGGAAAGGCCCTGAGCCACTGTAATGGCATTTCCTGTGTCTTCTGTAGAAAAGGTATTCCCTCTAACATGTTAGAGGAGGGAGGATGCTTCTTCCAAGATGAGACCACCTGCCCCTGCCAAACGGAGACAGTTGGAGGAGACGATATATACAAAATAGAGATGATCCATCAGCTTTGCGAAAAGACCAGATTTATCGGATTCCTGCCTGGCCTATCCATTTCCATCCCAGCTGGCCATTGTAAGAACTGCTGTTTGAATGAAGTTTTGTGGGGTTTTCCCTTATTCATTTTATTCCCCCTCGTTTTACCGAATGTTTATAAATTGCTCTGGGAGCTTTTTCCACCGAAGAGCAGGTTCAAAGTGCTTCACACCTAAATTTTAAATATATATGCGATGGCTCATCTCATATAAGAGGGTGCCACCTTTTCCATCTCACATCTATATTGTTGCCTCCAGCTGTTGGATCCTGTCTGATTTTAGAAGTAATTGGATGGGAGACCTCCAACGAAGACCAGGTGCTGTAGGCTATATTTCAGAGGAATGAACTGGCAAAACCACCTACATGATTTGGGTCCAAGTTGCCTGCAGGATTGCCTCCTCCCACGCAATCCACTCCGTACACTCAGGTCCTCTGGCAGCCATTTATATAAATGCCCTGGTGGCGCAGTGGTTAAATGCCAGTACTGCAAGCCACAAGGTTGTGAGTTCGATCCTGCCCGGCTCCAAGGTTGACTCAGCCTTCCATCCTTTCGCAGGTCGGTAAAATGAGTACCCAGCTTGTTAGGGGCATGTATAGAAATGTTTCAAAATACATGCTATTGGTAAGTTGTTCGCCGCCTCGATCCATATGGAGAGGCAGGATACAAATAAAAAAAAAACACGGCCAGGACTAGACTGACAACGGTCACCCAGAGGACCTTTTCGTTGGCCGCCCCTCGACTGTGGAATGACCTGCCAGAAGAGATCTGATAGCAAAATATGCTGTCCAAATTAAAAAAAAAAAAAAGTGCTAAAGACCTATCTCTTCTGGCATGCCTATCCAGTCTGTTTTTAACTATGATGTATTTCAATAATGATATGTTTTAATCTAATATATAAAAGTCAAAGTTTGTTTGTGTCAGGCGAAGACCTCATATGATTGCTTGCCTAAGAAGATTCTATGGAATCCTGGGGTTTGCAGTTTTGGGGGGGGGGTTTAGAATTCTCAGCCAGAGAGCTCTTGGGCCTCAATCAACTGTGTCTGTCTAGAAGAGGCTGGTTTCTATGGAGATGAGGCCTAACAGCAAGGAGGAGGGCAGTGGATTCCCTTAAGGAACCCAACCTCTCTATGTTAATAACTCTGAATACAGATTGGATTGGGGAATATGTGGAAAAGTTACAGGTACTGGACAAGAGAGTTTGGGGAATTAGAAACACAAGATCTCAAATCTTTCTAACAAGTACTACCTATTAGAAAATAAAATCCCAGGCAATGCCAGATAAATATGCTAGTTGTAAATATAAATGAATAGATGCAAACCTGTACTATTCCTAACAAATATCAGTCACGAGAAAATAAAATTCCAGACAACGGCAGGTATATATATATATATATGCTAGTTATATTTGTATGTCATTTGGTCTTATTTATTTTTAGCATATTTTTACTTACCATGTATTTTCAATTGCATTTTAATTCATGTTGCACCCTGCCTTGGGGAGAGGTGGGTAATAAATAAATCCTTATTAATTATTTGTTGCCAGAGAAAACCCTGTGAAATTCTGGGGTCGCCATAGAGCGACAGGCGACTTGAAAGCCCGCACATACTCTCTTTCTCTCTACTCCTTTTACCCTGCAAGATGCAACCTGGGCTCGAAGAGAGCAGGAATGGAAGGGAGAGATGCCTCTGAGCATGTACAAAGCGCACTGTAGCCACCCTCCAACCACCAGGATGAAAAGAAAAGCCTGTAGGTTTAGAGGATCCGGCTTTTTACCACGCTCCAGCCGCGCCGACTCTCTTTTTTTGGTAATTTTTAGTTAGGCCATTTCCGCACCACACTCTTATAGCGCGATGATTCCGCTTTCAACCTCCTCTGGAATCCTGGGGTTTGCAGTTTCGGGAGGGGCCGGCCGGCCCCTCCGAAACTGCAAACCCCAGGATTCCAGAGGAGGTTGAAAGCGGAATCATCGCGCTATAAGAGTGTAGTGCGGAAATGGTCTTAGTAACCACAAGCATCACAGCACCTCCTATTCCACCAGCGCATCCTCAATCACCACCTTCCTTCGTCCAGCCCTATTCCATCAATCCTGCTCCCTGATTGGTGAGATTGCCTGCCAATTACGGATCAGCGCTTTCGTAGAGAACACCTTGCCTAATCCTGTATGGAAAAAAAAAAGAAAAAGAAAGCAAAGGCTTAGAATAAGGAAAGAGACTGATTGGTGGCTTCTTTTGTCAATCCTCAGCCGAAGCCCACCCACTCCTCCTCTGCCTGGCGTTCGCCTCGGAACGGAAGCCAGGAGCGCCTCTGATTGGCTTAAACGCCGCGCGGCCGCCGAGCCGGCTTCAGCCCGGTCCCGCGAGCCCGCCTCCTCCCTGGGAGCGGATCCCGCCTCGATTGGCCCAGAGGCGCGTCTATCTCCGCCCGCGGTCCGCCTCGCCCTCTCAGGTAGCCCGGAAGATGGCGGCGGCGAGAGGTCTTCTCGCGGCGGCTGCGTGAGGGAAGCGGAGGAGCGGCTGGGAGTCCTCCGTCTCCTCGCACCCGCCCTTCCCTCCCGTTCCTTTCCGGCGGGAACCGATGCCGGCGAGAGCCGGGGAGCCGCGCGGGCTGAGGGGAGGCGTCGCGGCGGCGGGTGCCGGGAGGAGGCCTGGCCGCGGGCGGCGTTGAGGAGGAGGAGGAGGAGGAGGAGGACCCGGCCCTTCCCGCCTCCGCTCCCCCGTCTGAGGCGCCCCGGTGGGATGCGGGGAAAGCAGCGGCGGCGGCGGCGGGGGTGGCGGCGGCCGGGGGCCGGCGAGCCCCGGGCCGCTTCCCGCGCCTCGGACTCGGGCTTTGCTTCTGCTTCTTCTTCTTCGTGGGGCTGGGAGGCGGCGAGGCGGCGCCGCTGCTTCCGCGAGCAGGTGAGAGGCCGGGAAGAGAGAGGGCCTCCCTCCGCTGGAAGTGCGGGAGGGGAAGCTGGGGCGACCCTCGGTGGGGCGGCGCCCTGTGGGGAGAGGGGGGTGGGGAACACGGGAGCCCTTTCTGCCAGGTCCCTGCGTGGGGGCTTCATAGGAATGAATCAGAGACATGTAGAGTTGGAGGAGACCCCAGGGGCCATCCAGTCCAGCCCCCTTCAGCCATGCAGGAGCGCCCTCAAAGCCCTCCCGACAGATGGCCATCCAGCCTCTGCTTAAACACCTCCAAAGAATCATAGAATCATAGACATGTAGAGTTGGAGGAGACCTCAGGGGCCATCCAGTCCAGCCCCCTGCTATGCAGGAACGCCCTCAAAGCACTCCCTGTGACAGATGGCCACCCAGCCTCTGCTTAAACACCTCCAAAGAATCATAGAATCATAGAAACGTAGAGTTGGAGAAGACCCCAGGGGCCATCCAGTCCAGCCCCCTTCAGCCATGCAGGAGCACCCTCAAAGCACTCCCTGTGACAGATGGCCATCCAGCCTCTGCTTAAACACCTCCAAAGAATCATAGAATCATAGAAATGTAGAGTTGGAGGAGACCCCAGGGGCCATCCAGTCCAGCCCCTTTCAGCCATGCAGGAGCACTCTCAAAGCACTCCCAACAGATGGCCATCCAGCCTCTGCTTAAACACCTCCAAAGAATCATAGACCTCCAAAGAATCATAGAATCATAGAAATGGAAGAGACCTCAGAGGCCATCCAGTCCAGCCCCCTGCCATGCAGGAACACCCTCAAAGCACTCCCTGTGACAGATGGCCATCCAGCCTCTGCTTAAACACCTCCAAAGAATCATAGAATCATAGAAATGTAGAGTTGGAGGAGACCTCAGAGGCCATCCAGTCCAGCCCCCTGCCGTGCAGGAGCACCCTCAAAGCACTCCCGACAGATGGCCATCCAGCCTCTGCTTAAAACCCCCCAAGGAAGGAGACTCCACTACACTCCGAGGCAGCAGATTCCACTGCCAGACAGCCCTGATTGTCAGGAAGTTCTTCCTGAGGTTCGGGTGGAATCTCCTTTCCTGCAGCTTGAATCCATGGCTCCTTGTCCTGGTCTCTGGAGCAGCAGAAAACAAGCCCTCTCCCTCCTCTACATGGCATCCCTTCAGATATATAAACATGGCTATCATAGAATCATAGAAATGTAGAGTTGAAAGAGACCCCAGGGGCCATCCAGTCCAACCCCCTGCCATGCAGGAACGCCCTCAAAGCACTCCCGACAGATGGCCATCCAGCCTCTGCTTAAAAATCTCCAAGGAAGGAGACTCCACTACACTCCAAGGCAGCAGATTCCACTGCCGGACAGCCCTGACCGTCAGGAAGTTCTTCCTGAGGTTCGGGTGGAATCTCCTTTCCTGCAGCTTGAATCCATTGCTCCTTGTCCTGGTCTCTGGGGCAGCAGAAAACAAGCCCACTCCCTCCTCTACGTGGCATCCCTTCAAATATTTAAACATGGTTTCTTACCCCTGTTTATATTACAGTCAGCCCTCCACATTTGTGGGTTTGACATTCACGGGTTTGATTATTTGCGGGTGTATCCAGCCCCTGCCCTCCCTCAGGTGCTTCTTTTGAGGGATCCTTCCTTCGTGGTGGCTCCAATCAGGCCACAGAGCCCTTGAAAAACCCACTTCTGGTCCTCCTCGTCCTCCCCCAATCTCTGCCTGGACAGCTAAGGATGGCTCTGAGCACCACCAACCCTGTACCCATGCGCCACCCACACCCAGAGAAGGAGATGGGCGAGAGCGAGGAAGTTCAGGGCCACCATGCCAGCCATCTCCTTTCCCTGACCTGGCTGAGATCCTGGATGCCCACTTTCCCCACCCCTGCTTCAGCCCCCTTCCTGGAGACACGCACACATTTTGTTACATGGTCAAGCTGGAGCAAGTCCAGAGGAGGGCGACCAAAATGGTGAGGGGCCTGGAAGCCATGCCCTATGAGGATAGACTTAGAGAGCTGGGTATGTTTAGTTTGCAGAAGAGAAGGTTAAGAGGGGACATGATAGCCACGTTTAAATATTTGAGGGGATGCCATGTAGAGGAGGGAGAGGGCTTGTTTACTGCTGCTCCAGAGACCAGGACAAGGAGCAATGGATTCAAGCTGCAAGAAAGGAGATTCCACCTGAACCTCAGGAAGAACTTCCTGACAGTCAGGACTGTCCGGCAGTGGAATCTGCTGCCTCAGAGTGTAGTGGAGTCTCCTTCTTTGGAGGTTTTTAAGCAGAGGCTGGATGGCCATCTGTCGGGAGTGCTTTGAAGGTGTTCCTGCATGGCAGGGGGTTGGACTGGATGGCCCCTGGGGTCTCTTCCAACTCTACATTTCTATGATTCTATGATTTTCCATGATCTGTGCATTTTTCACTTTTGCGAGGGTCCTGTGTCCCTTACCCTAGCGAACACAGAGGGCCAAATGTATCTGTTACATATTACTGATGTGTATACCTGGTGTTGCCCGGGATTTTATTTTCTCATAGGTAATACTTGTTAGAAATACCTTACCTTACCTTAGGAATTAGGTGCAGTTGAAATACACAGATTTGATATCTTGTGTCTCTGATTCCCCAAACTGTGTTGTCCAGTGTCTATGACTTTTTCCCGTATTCCTCAGTCCAGTCTATATTCAGAGTTGCTGCTTTTATTTATTATTTACCAGCTTATTTACCCAGTGTTGCCCTGGATTTTATTTTCCTCTTAAGAACTCACTCAACTTTCTTCTCCAGTATTTGTAAGTTTTCCCCATATATCCCAGTGCAATCTGTATTTACATACACAGTCTGGGTTCCCAGTACCTGTAATTTTTCCCCATGTTCCCCAATCCAATCTGTATTCGGAGTTGTTAACATATTTTTTTGAGTTCCTGAGGGAATACACTGCCTTCCTTCTTGCTGCTGGGACTCATCTCCATAGCACCCGGTCTGAGCTCTCTGGCTGAAAATTCTGAAGGCTCCCTCCTTAAATTGCCAACCCCAGGGTTCCATAGAATCTTCACAGGCAGCCAGTCATAAGAGGTCATCTCACCTCACACAGCCAATCATATGAGGTCTTTGCCTGCCTGACATAGACAGACAAACTTTGACTTTTATATAGTACATGATATATATCAAACACTATATATATATATGTGTGTGTGTGTGTGTGTGTGTGTATATATCATACTAGCATGTATATTCAGCGTTGTCTGGGATTTTATTTTACTCATTGGCAATACTTGGTAGCAAGATTTGAGATCCTGTGTCTCTAATTCCCCAAACTGACTTGTCTAGAACCTGTAGCTTTTCCTCATACTCCCCAATCCAATCTGTATTTGGAGTTATTAACATAGAGAGGTTGGGTTCCTGAGGGAATACACTGCCCTCCTCCTTGCTGCTAGGCCTCATCACCATAGCAACCAGCCAGGCCCAAGAGTTCTCTGGCAGAGAATTCTAAGTGCCCCTCCCTAAACTGCAAATCCCAGGATTCCGTAGGATGCCGAAAGCGGAATAATAGCACTGTAACAGTGTAGTGCGGAAATGGCCTCAGTCCAGTGCTCTGCCCACTATACTACAGTGGCTCTTCATCAGCATCATTAGTCATATCTTCCTTTGCTGTCTAATCTCTGAGGAGTTTAGGACACTATATGTCAGATGTGGGCAAAAATGTGGCCTTCCCAGTATTGTTGGAGTGTAACTCCCATGAGCCCTAAACAGCATAACGAGTGGTGGAATATATTTGGAGTTGCAGACCCAGTGCAACACTTAATTCGTCAACTATATTGCCTGTGATACTATTTAATTTAAGTATCTCACATATGGGCAACTGAGTACCTCACATGGTTACATAAGAGATGTGGTAATATTTTTGTTTCGTAGATGCTTTCAGTCTAAAATAGATAATGGGGGAGTATTTAATGAAAGATGGGTTGGAGTGAAGAATGTGGAAAAATGATATTGTAGATATGTGGATAGAAGAGAGATGTATTAAGACACATAGACATGCAGAAAAATACAGTGATGACAATAAGAAGATTGTGCTATTGTGCCACTATTGTAACTTATTGCTGTGCTTTTTTTCTGTGCACATTTGAATGAGAGCTAATGTGCTTTTGTCACACTCCTTTTGCTCCTGTATGTATCAAGTGTATAAATGTCAGCCAAGCTGAAATAATATTTCTTACCTCTGACAAATTAGGCCTTAGACTGTGGAAACTGCTGCAAATAATCTGTTAAGTTTTAAGATGCCACAAGATCCTTTGCCTCTGTGAGCATCAGATAAAACAATAAACAATGATCTACAAATGCTGGAAATCATAATAAATTTTTCTTTTTCACATAAGGACTTTTTCTTCTGAAGGATAAGCTTTTCTTGCACAAGTACCTGCTGTATAGATGACAAAATACCTTTAAGAAAATGTAGTCACAGTCACTTTGAATTAAACTGAGAGTTTGTATAGTCCAGATGTTTGCTTCAAATCATTCAGTACCCAGGAAGCTTTCAAGCAGTGTGTTTGCCCCTCCAGCAGCTGGTATTCATGTTCATGCTTTGTGTTGTTGCTCTGAAGCTGGAGGGTTCCATTGAAGTGTCTCTGGCAAATAGTTCTTGATAGATCTAACCTCCAGATTTATTCAATCTTTTTAAAGCGAGATAACTATATTTTGGGCATATAAACTCTATAAATTAATTATAGGTTGTGTGAAGAAATAATTCCTGTGGTGTTCTGCATGCCAGTCTTTTTCAAGGGAAGAATTATTTCAGATGAACAAGGCAACTGAAATTGCTCATTTGACAGTCATCTTCTGTGTTGTGAGTTTCAGTGCTGTGACAACTACTTTACGTCTTTGTACTTACCTGTTTGAAACACACTGTAAATTGCAAGTATTATTTTTGTCTTACCTCCTTAGCAATCCCAGCACTCCTTTGGTATCTTTTTCTACAACTGTTGGACATGTTTTGTTAGCTTCCATACTCAATCATGAGGTTGTTTGAATGAGTCTAAGAGTTAGGCAGTCAGTCTAATCTAAAATGATGGCCTTAAGCTAACAGCTAAGTACAGTTTCTCACCTTGATAATGCAAAAAGTATATAGCAGTCTGAGCAGAAGTGGATCCAGGTGTGCTCTGGTGGGATATGGGTGCATGCGAAAAGAGGAAGGCACGACGTATAACACTAGGTGTGTACCTCTCTCTCAGAATACCTTGGGAGTCTGTTAATAAAAAAAAACAAGAAGTACCATAGAAAGAATGGTGCTATGTGTGTATTCTTTGATAAATTTACTTTAGTTTTATAATAGAATTTCTTCTTTCCATTTTTAAAAAAGGATCTCTACATTAAGGCCACATTGTTGAACATAATGGGACTTACCTCCAAATAATATTCATAGCATGATTTCTGTCAGTTTAGAAATGTTAACTGCATCACACTTCTAATCTGAAAGAATAGCTACTCTCTCTGAGTAGAATACTATTGTGACCAAATTCAAAGGAGGGCAAGGTGAAATAGAGGGAATTTGAGCAGAAACAGCTTTCCCTCGTCTGGTAAAACAGTTCCTTCAGCTTATCAGTGAGATAAGCTCACTGTCGTATGAATTTTTCTCAATTATGCCACTGTTAATGGCGGACAAGCTTTGTCTTATCAGCTTGTTGACCAGAGCTAGAATTTGCAGTAACAAGTGAATTAGAATTTCTGCTTCATTCGCAAGGACAGTGAAGGTCCACCCTCTTACCTAGTGGTTTAATTGCCTTTTTCACATGACAAAGAAATTACATCTGATCTTTTCTTATACTGTGGTGTTCTATGAAATAGAAGTAAGAAAAGCTGTATTAAAAGCAAATGTACATTTCATCTGATATGTGTCTGAGGCCATTTGCAGTACTGGCACAGAAGCTGAGTCTCTTTCTACTTACTGTTAATACAGTATTTTTCTCAGTGCTGCCCAGGTTTTGTTGTTGAACTTCCTTGCCATGTCATCTGGATTGCATCCTTTAAATTTTGTGTAATTTTTTCTGTGTCCATCTCCCTAAGTGTTGGCTTAGAGGCTCAAAACTGTCACTCTTGATTTCCTTTTAAGAAATCATGAACCATAGAATACTCAATGATAAGAAGAAATTAGAAAGGGTCTTTTCCTGTTTAGCTGTAGCTACTAAAATCTAGTCCAAACAGTTACTCAGTTACTCAGGGTTGGACTTTGGATCTTCAAGGAAAAGATCTTCCATATTTCTTAGGCATCTGCTGCCTCTGAATGCCCTAGCTGTGAGACAACCAGGAGAACATGCGTTACGCATCTTAAAGACGGTATTGGTGCATAAAATGAACATAGTTCCCAGACAGTTCTGGTAATGTCATTAAGGACCAAGCAAGACATGTACTTCCATGAAAAAAGGATTTTTGGCAAGAGATAACTCAAACCTAATTGTGGTTGGTAAGAATGTCAAACTCTGCCAAGAATGTCAGGTCCAACAAATGCCTTTCTTGTCTTGCTAACAATTTCATTAGAAGGTAGAAGAAGCAACAAGAGGATCAACGATTTTGAATATGATTCTTATCAACAAGGAAGAGCGGGACAATGATATGGAAGTGGCCACATCCTCCTGGAATTCATTATACAAAGGAAAAGGAAAACTTAGTATAATTGAATGCACACCCTGAAATTTCAGTAGGCTTAAAGAACTGTTGGGTGAGACCCCATGATCAGAAATACTCAGAAGTTGAATATCCATAGTGAGTGGGAGTTCCTTCAAAATGAAAGTTTGAAAGAACAGTTGTAAACAATTCCAGTGAGGAAGAAAAATAGGAGGCATCTGAAGAAACCATGGTGAATGAATAAAGATCTTTGGATCAGCTGGGGTTTAAGGTGCTGGCAAGTACAAGATACTAAAGAAGGGGCAATCACAAAGAACAGTGCAAATGAGTAGCAGTGCTTGTGGGGAGAAGGTCAAGATAGCTACAGCTGAATAGTGAGCTCAGGCTCTTGGGAGATTGAAAGTCATGGTTATTTAAAAATTCAGCTATGCTTGTAGTAAGAGAGCAGAAAGGTGGTAGGTCCATTGCATGAAGAAGAAAATGAAATGTTAATGCATGACATAGACTATTCCCGCACTAGACTGTTATAGCACTATTATTCCACTTTTCACATCTTTCCATATTATTCCACTTTCTACATCCACATTTGCAGTTTAGGGAGGGGTCTCAAACCCCAGGATTCCATGGGATGTGGATGTGAATAATAGCACTATAACAGTTTAGTGCGGAAATGGCCATAGAAGGTGGAAATGGCCAATACCTCCTTTAACTCTCTTTTCCTCTAAAGGGAATCAGTGCTCAACCTGATGAAAATACCATAAGTGATTCAGTGAGGATGCAGCAGCCCCAAATAGGTACAGAGGTGATAGAGGAGCACCAAGCTAACTAAATGAATTCAGGTCACAGGGCCAGAGGAACTGCTCCAACGATACTAAAGGAACTTGATATTTAGTCTCAGAGCGTATGCCTATAATTTCTGAGAATTTTTGGATAATAGTTGAGGTTCCTGCAGATTGGTAAATGTTTCCATCTTCGAAAAAGGGGAAAAAAAAGAGGGACCAGACAATTACTAACTGGTAAAGATATTGATTCCAGCAGAGTTTCTGGAGCAGAGGATTAAATGGTTGGTCTCTGAGCACCTAGAAAAATATTTTGTTACAGAGTTATAAGTTTTGTAGATCAGGGGTATACTGTGGATGTAGGACATTTTGGTTTTGGCAAGTTTTTTGACAAAGTCTCCCATGATATTCTTACAGCCAGAGTGCTAGACCAGTGGTTCTGAATCTGCAGTCCGGGAATGTTAAGGGAGATTGTACTGTCCTGCTGTGTGAATGAGCCTGTCTGATTCTTGGAGCTATGCATTCTTTCCTTATCCCTCTTTCATGAAACAACGTGAAACTGAATCTGTTTCTGAACTAACTACATTTCCCTCTCCAAAGGAGCTGATTGTTATTCATATATGGACAGTGAGAAGGAGCTTCAAATTCTGCCTCTAAAATCTGTGGTCTTTGATTCTGCGTTGCTCTCACACTACAGTGTAAACACTACAGTGTAAACAGACCACGTTTTCCTAGCTGTGGATGTCACAAGGAATTATGGTTGGTTTAAGAATATTGCATACAGAAGAGAAGGAGGAAAGGAAAGTTTGTGAAGCTAAGATTCGACAGGTTTGTTTATATTGCATCTGAACTAGGGCGGTGTTATTGCTAGGATAACTGCGACTGAGTTATGTTGTACAGAAGTTAAGGTGTCAGTTCTTCCTCTGAATGGAATAATTCCTTTTCACACATAATACCAGATGACTTGAAAGCTTGCTCCTTTTGTGGAGGTGTGGTGCCAGCTTCTTTGCTGCCTCTCACTTAATTTTCTTTATGTGTCAGAATTGTTCAAATGGAAAGCACAGCTATTTTGAAAGTCTCCTACATGTTCTCATCTGTACGGCACTTTGGGACATATACAAAGGCTTTAAATATCTTCCCACTCATCCTTGCATTAACTGTTGGGAAGGTAGAGTTAGAAAAAATGATTTATCCAAGGCTGCACAGCGAGCCAGGATTTGAAGCTCCTTCTTCTGCCTCCAACCAACAAAATTTCTTGAACATAAATTTGTGCAATATATTGCTATGGAGGAGTTTTGTAAGTTCTGCTTCCTTTAAGACTCAAGGACTGAGTTTTCATCATGTCAGTTGTATACCCTGCTTAGCAGCAATTTCAGTGCTTGGAGGAACCTGCACTTTGGTTACCAGTGGTGGGTATAATAGTAGAGAGCTGTAATGAGCTGTGCTTATGTTCATGGGTGCATATCCTGTGAAGTGACCCTGAGTATTTGGGGCAATCTAGTATTTCTGCTTCTGCATTTAGATATTTTATTTATTCTTTTGCTTATGAACAGTGTAGGAAGGTTATTTGTCTGTGGAAGAGATGTCAGTTTTCTTACTATAAGTATTTCCTCTTTAGTTTACTGTCTCCGTATCAGTGGTAAGAGTATGCAGATAGATATTGATTGGAAAAGGAATAAAACCAAAGCTGAAGCTTACTGTAGAGATAAAACTGTTTGCCAGTTGGGATAGCAACTTTAATGCTTGTTCAGTTTTACCCTGGCCTTATTTTTTTCAGTACATTGGCTGCATTTATACACAATTAGGCCAGAAATCCTGGTTTCATAAACCATGCTGGTGCTCACAGACTGTTCCTCCTTCTTTGTGTGAGTTGATAAAGAGAAAATGTTACATCTAAACTTGGTGTTATGGTTAACTGTGCCTAAACAAGACAGCAGTGAACTCTGGATTAAAGGTGGTTTATGATCCTGATTTGTTTGAGCACACTTAACCATAGTCTGAGTTAGACCACAGTCCAAAATTCTCTCCTTCCTGGATTTTGCCTCTTTGGGAAAAGGAAAGATTGAAGAAGGAACTGTGCACCAGCGTGCAGTTCATTTACATGATGGCTCATTCACTCAAAATTCCTGGCCCACCATTATGTACAAATATGCTAGCTGTTTGTTTCAAGCACTTTGGAATAGGTGTGTCACAAATAAAATTAATTCCTAAGGGAATGAATTGATGACTTTGGTGAGTATTGCTTTCCTGTTCTTTCCTAAATTGTCTGTTAGGTAAGAAGAACAATTGCTTTAGCAGAGATCAACAGAATCCTTCTTGTGATCATACCTGAGAGCTATCAAAACTAGTTTAGTGTTTTGTGTAGTGAAGGCTGTGCCTATTATGTCAGAAAAACTGGGAGCAGGTTGTTCAAATTATGTCATTAATTTTTATAAATTTATAAATATGTTTAAACATATAATTTAAGATCTGCATTTGTAAGAATTAGAGGGTTTCTAGGGAGAAATTGTGTTGCTGAAGAATGAGGAGGATTATAGGGGCACAGTAAGAATATGAAATACGAGCCAGCATGGTGTAATGGTCTGAGCATTGGACTGTGACTCTGGAGACCAGGGTTTGAATCTGTTCTCGGCCGTGGAAACCTTGGGTAAGTCACACAGTCTCAGATGAAGGCAAAGGTAAAACACCTCTGAACAAGTGTTGCTAAGAAAACCCTGTGATAGGTTTACCCTAGAGTTGCCATAAATCAGGAACAACTTGAAGGCACATAACAACAACTAAGGATGGGAACTATCTTATTCAAGTTGTGGATATACATTAGAAGGGTGAGATAGATGCCTGTTAATAACTGTATTAACACATTTTACAAGAACTATGGTAGGTGTAGAAATTCCTTTGGAAGGTTGCATTTGGGCAAATTACAACAACAGCTTGTGAAATCCAGACTCCTGCTTTCTCAAAACTATGGCTTACTAGCTGTTAGTGGGTAACTTCTTATCCACACAGGTCTGCTTTCATACTGCTCTTGATTAAGTGGCTGCTGAAGGGTTTTTAAAAGTTCAGTGTGTTGAAAAAGAACAGAGTCAGTTCTGACATTCATCTTTAAAATGGAAGTGAAAATGAGATTGAACTTTTCTGTGGCTTTTATTGCTGGTCTTGTGGTTGCTTGTGGTTAAAGATGATAAAACACTTCTGAGACCTTAATGCTTAGCTTCTCTGAACATAACTACAGTGTTTATAGAAGCTCTGCAATATAATAATTGTGAAGTAAGATGGTCAGCCCCCCCCCATACCCAACAAAAGGACCAAAGCCCACCAGTGCATTTCAGGAATTGGAATTGGGATATTCTTTCCCTTTCCCTCTAGCTGAAGCTTTCCATAGTGCCAAAAACTGCCCCAGAGCAGGTTTTTAGGGTACATGGGGAAGCTGTTGTGGAGGGAGGCTTCGACCACATCATTGATTCTGGCAGATGCAGTGGGATCTGTCAGAGGACACCACTGGAACTTGGCCTTGATGCTTTTTCAAGTAAGATTTCCTGTATCTGTTGTCTTGAATTTGCCCTCTAATAGAGTTTGTGATGTCTAATTTTCAACTATAACCCCTTAAATAAGAGCCAGCATAGTGTTGGGAATTTGAGTGCTGGACTACATCTCTGGAGAAAGTGTTCTATTTCCTGCTTAGCCATGGAAACCCACTAGATGACCTTGGGTAAGTTATACTCTCTCAGCCTCAGAAGAAAGCAAAGGTAAAACAAATCCCCTCTGAACAAAGTTTGCCAAGAAAACCCATGATAGGTTCATCTTATGGTTGCCATAAATGAGGAATGACTTGAAGGCACACAATAACAACAACCCATTAAATCCCTTCATAGTTGTTTGACAGCTGAGGTGAGTTAGAGAGTGAATGGAACCTGTAACAAGATGTTGCACTGCAGAGTGCTCTTCATTCATGCCCAATTCCCAGAGATCCATAAAGCATTTTACAGTATAATTAAATGTACTATACCCTTGTCCCCGTCCCCCTGTTTTTATAGTTCTGTGATTCCCTGAGCTTAGTGATATCTCTGTCTCATGCGTGCATCATGGCATTTTGGCTACATGAGGATTAGCGCTTAGAGCATGGAAACTGCAATTAGTATGGTTGAGGATTAACCTATAGCTTGGCAAATTGTATGGGTTAGAATGATAAACCATGACTCAAAGTGCATTGCAAAACCTAGTTTGTGTTCACAATGGCTTGGATCAATATCTGAATTTGTTCTAGGACAGTTATAAACTTCAGCATTGCAGTTAGGATAGAAAATGAAACCAGACAAGCGTCAAATCCTCAGTTACCTCTGATGTATTTTTGGAAGCTGAAATCTTAATATGGGTTCCAAGTTATACTTAGCAGAAACCATAGTTTAGTGTAGTATCTGCACTGAGCTAAATACTACAATTTTACAATGAAAGGGCAAACAGAATTAGTCTGTGTATTGAATTAACTTCACAGCAGATGCTGAAGGCTATATGAGAGATAGCTGAAGGGGTAGATTAATAAGTAAAATGGTTGCCTTAAGCTGCAATCTTAAGTGCAGTTACTAGTGAGTAAGCCTCATTGAAAACATTGGGATTCAATGCCAATTACACATGCATTGCTTTGTCAGGATAGTAATGCTGAGCTGCCCATCTCCATATTCTTGTACTGTGCTAAATTCTCCTGTAGTGCCTGCTATTGTGTGCTGTTGTAAATGAAACCTTACATTTCTGAAAAATGTTTTGCTGAATTTGCAACTAAGAGTTATTGGAAAATTCTAGTCATAAGCCAGTTTGGCAAACAAATCCACAAATGTTGCCAGCCTGCATAGCCTTTTAGACCTCCCTGTCTATATATGCACATGTTAGTCCAGCCTTTCCCACTGTCTTCCACATCTGTTGAGCTACAAAATCTCAGTGTGCTAGCATTGTCATTGCCCATGTTTGATGGAATTAGTGGGAGTTATAATACAACATATCTGGAGAGTGCCAGGTTGGTGAAGGCTGTGTTAGTCATATTTTGTCTTGGTGATGTGGGAGAGAAATGAAACACTCTCATTTCCAACTTACCAGAAGTTCTGTATGTAGCTCCTCTTCAGGTTTTTTTTTTTTTTTTTTGGGAAATGGTTGTTGACAGTTCTCTTCTAACAAAAGTACAGTCTGTAGAATGCAATTTAAAGCTCTATACTTCTGTTTTTCCTTATTAAAGAAAAAAATTACTTTGAATTCTCCCCATTGCTCACTTAAGAAAATGTCATACCTGAGTCATTTTGGAACTGTTCTAAATTGTTTCTTCATTATCAAGCCTCTTTCTGTTTTTAAGGTTAACTATTTAAAATGCTTGAGTCATTGTGGAGGCTAAGAAAGAAAGATATTGCTGGTTTTCAGTAGGAAAAAGATCATAGAATTGTAGAGTGGGAGGAACCTCAAGGGTCATCTAGTGTAACCCCTGCCAGCACTATAAGAACCACAGTTATAATATCCTGAACATCTGGCTATCTGTCCTCTGCTTAAAAACCTCCAACAAAGGAGGCTTGACTTCTTTCCATTATTGAAAAGTTGTTACTGACAGGAAATTTGGGTAATGTTTAGATATCCAATTTTAATGCCTTCGCAAGAATATTGCCAGCCCAGGGAGGTGTTCTGAATACTGTATTACCAAACTGAGAGTTGTAGACCAACATCTGGAGAGCACCAGGTTGAGGAAGGCCATGTTAAGTATTTTAATGCAGAGATAATGAATGTGTAGGCCTCCAGAAGTTGTTAGAAGTTGTTAGAAACTGCCACCATCCCTTACTGGTAGCTGGCTAGGATGTCCAAAGTTTGTGAGACTACCTGTTCTACACTGCTCTATAATCTCTCAAAATTTAAAGGTAGTTGTCTTGATCCATTGGGGTAATGTCTGAATAGAGTAGTGCCTTTAATAAGATCAATTTAAATACATGTCTACCAATGACATTCTAATCCTCCAGGTCTTTTCTTCAGGCAGAATGTAAAGGAAAACGGAGAAGAGAGTGGGATGTGAGAGGGGAAAGAAGCTGGGAAGATTAAAAAAAAATCAAAGACCTGTACTTCTTAACAGTCTTAAAAGGGACTTCAAGATTTATACTGATTTAATTTGTTCACATTGTATTGTGATCCAAATGAGCATTGGGTTACACCAGGGCTGGCAGGAGAAAACTATTGTTTTTTTTATCTATTTTCTTAAATCTAAAGACTGGCTGCTGTAGAGGTCTGTCTCGAGCTCTAAGTGGATCATACTAGCTTACTTTGTTAAATATTTTGAGAGTCTCTGACTGGCTAGTGAAAAATTATTGGGGAGGGGCATTATTAAGACAACCTTTGAGTAGGGTAGCATGGTTTATGTGTATATTAAATACATTTAAAAATGAGGGAAGGGTTAGTCATGTTGTCTGTTACAACAAAGACAATAGAGTCTTGTGGCATCTTAACACAACAGGTTTTATTTGGCATAAGCTTTCATGAGCTTGGCCCACTTCGTCAGATATACAGAATATGTAGTCTTTCCTGCATGGAGAGAACATAAGATTGAAGATTAACTGCTGTTTGCTAAGGGAGAGACCAGATGATTTGGAACTTTTTTCTTAGCATTGGGTGAGACGCAATTGTAGCACAACCTTGTGCTGGTTAGTTTCTGGGTTGCTTGTCTAGCAATGTTCTCATGGCTCTCAGGTGACAGATAATCTGTATGAACTGTTGTTTGTTCAGATTAGTTAGGGATACACATGCCTGTACATAGCACTCACTTCCTAGTTTTGACAACCTCTGTGCTCAGACAGTGCTATAACTGCAGTGACCACATACCATTGATTCCTTTGGTAGGGAGGGATATCCATACTGATGTCGCTGCTGTACCAGTAATAGTAACTAGTACTTTGTAGAAGCATCTTTCTTTATCAGGATTATTTTTGTTCCGTAGAATGACAGGCTGTTGTATATCCTTCCTCATTATATACATTGAGCTTACTAGCGTAACAATCTTGTGAAATAATTCATCATGTTATCTATAGTTTTGTAAGAGCTGTTTGTAGATGACTTGTTGACCAGTTCAGTGTCCTTGTGCACTATTGTACATATGCAGCTTGTAAGAAAGGATTGTTTCTAGCCTAAGGAACATTCTTGCATTGGTTCAAAGCTTGTTCCAACTGGATCTGGTTTTTTTGAGGGAATATAGTCCTTGTTATTGTTGTGTGCCTTCAAGTCATTTCTGACTTATGGTGATCCTAAGGAAACCCTATCATGGGGTTTTCAGGCATTGGCCAAGGTCACCCAATGAGTTTCCATGGCTGAGGAGGGGATTGAAGCCTGGTTTCCAGGGCTGTAGTTCAATGCTTAAACCACCACACCACACTGGTGTGCTGTCCCTCTCTCTCAATCTGACAGCATAAATATCCAAATGGTGCAAATAAATATAAAGAGACACATTTCAAAATACGGATGATATTGAAGTGAGAAGGTCAAGTAAAAATGTTCATTGTGTGTATATACAGTCATGTTCACTACAGTTAGCAACACCCGACCCCCACAAAAGTGGGAAAATTGCAAATATAAAAATATGTGTTTTTGTCTGTGGGTAGGAAACCAAGGCATGGTGAAGGAAACAGACACCCAAGGTCCAAACCAGGTCAGGGAAAGGAGAGGGAAAGGGGGTGGTGAGCCTGGTGGCCTTATATTTCCTTTCTTTCACCTATCTCCTCCTTTGTGTATGGGGGAGACATCGGGAGAGGGTTTGTGGTGCTGAGAAATCAGAGTGTGAGCCATCCTTAGCTGGCTAGGCGGCAGGTGGTGGAGGAGAAGGAGGAGGATCAGAGGCAGGTTTTTAAACGGGTCTGCAGCTTGATTGGAGCTGCTGAGAGGGAAGGTTCCCCTGGAAAAGAAGCATCTGAGAAGGGGCAGGAGTTGGAGAAATTCGCATATAATCAAATCCATGAAAGTTAAACCTGAAAACGTGGAGGGCTGATTGTATGCATTGTTGTTGCTGTGTGTCTTCAAGTCGTTTCCAACTTAATAGCAACCTTAAGGTGAACGTATCATGGGGTTTTCTGGGGCTGAGAGTTATGCATCCAAGATCACTCAGTGGGTTTCCAACCCCTACATCACACTGGCTCTGTGTATATGTATATATATTGCCACTGGCTTGTTTCTTTACTAGACTGTAGGTTTTGGAGACAATAGAAAATAAATGAATAAGCTGTACAGCAAACACGTTACAAGCATACTTTAGACCATTCAGCTCTCCGGTTACGGCTTTTTATTCCTGGACTGCAAAGTTATGTTCACATCCTTCAGCATCTGACAGTAATAAATAGCCCTGTCCGTATCCTGCTTCAGATATGGATCCCTTTAGAGACTTCAGTTTGGTTTGTGGTTTGTAAATATTGTGTGCAATTTGTCAAGTCTTTGTTTAGGGAAGATTTATATCTTCAGTGTAATGTCAAACAAGTAATGAAGAAATCTATGAATAAAAGAAGTTACAGGAAAGTTTGGGGGTACGCTGTCTAATTACTTCAGTGCACTGTAAAATGAAACCCAAGCAGTCTTCCTGTGTCTTCCCCATTAAAGTATTATTTTTGTAGCTTTGGAAGCAGATCTTTGTGTAGGAGTTACCAGTAAGCGAGGGTGTCTTTCTGTGGTGTTAGTATTCTTACAGCCATTGGGGGCTTTTTCTTTTCTTTTCCACCTCTTAATACCTCTGTTACTTCTTACACGATCAGGTTTAGACATGTTCATGAAAACATTAATTTATATTCATGGCCTGTTCATGCTTCAAGGATGTCTTTTGGTAAAATATAATACATGCTTGTTTAAGCATGTCTTGTGTAACTCATGCAGGCAGACTGCTTTCAAATTAAGCCAAGTTTAAAGATTTACTTTTTTTGGGTCTTTGGGGTTTTCTTGTTACCCTTTCAGTTGCAATTATAGGCTATCTTACTTTCCAGATATTACTATCAGCAACACATAGGAGTTTTATCCCAAGGTAGTAATATAACTCTTTTGCTCACTGCATTACCACATCTTGCTTTAAGATGCTGTTTGAGATTTTTTTTGTTTTTTAAAAAAAGACTGCTTCTAAAACCCACAGGATTTCCTCGGTGCGGTTGCTCCATATGATAGGATTCTACTATAAATTTTAGAGTGATTGCAAGATCTTTTTAGAGAAGTTTAGCTTGTTAAAGTATTGAACTGTTATTTTACACTTTGTGAATTTCAACAAATAATATTACTTTCGAACTGTGCATATCAAACTGGTGACACTCAGCATTAGTTCCCATGACACATATGATAACACCAGCACAGCCGAATCTTGATTCTTGTAGCAAAGACTTTGTGGTTGTCTTTGTATATTGGTAAAGTTGTTTCTTCCTTTTTATGTATGTGCTCAACTTAATTTGACATAATAGAATTTTGACATTAAACCATGGCTAGATTGATTGATAAATCAACAAGATATAATTGCATATTAAACAAGCAGGGTGAGTATGAATATGTTCAGTATACATTTATACCCAGTAACTAAGGAAGTCAACATATCTGATGCAACGGCTGGTGACAAATTATATGGCTATGATTTTTCCAGTACAGATTAGTTTCACACAAGGGTTAGTCTAGTATGTAACTAAATTGTTTTGCCAACTCAGCTCCTTTGTCTAATTCTGACTTGAATTGTTGGCAGCAATTGAGAGCGTTTCAGTTGCACCTGAAGGTGACTTGGGTGAAAGCTGCAGTTATAGTAGAACCACTGCATTCCAGTAAGATAAACATATATGAGTCATGACAGCCAAAACATCTTATTGGGAGGTATTGACTACTTCTGTTTTTGAAAAAATCGTTTAGTTTCAAATAGCAGTTGCTTCATTGTTTACATTCTTAGAAAAGTCTACTGCTTCTTTAGACAGGAGGCAGAAAGGAGAAATAAAATATTTGAAATCACGGGTTTGGGGGGGTGGTGGTGATGAAATTCCTTGTGACAAAATGTGGAGTAGCTAGCCTGCTTTCCCTCACAGTTTCTGCCTCTTCTGGCCCCAGTCATGACAGCGGAGAGGGTTACATCACATTGATTCATCATGCTGTTGCCTTCACTGTCTTCCTTTTTTTTCTTTTCTGGGCTGTGGAAAGACTGTGGGTTTGATTCACCTGACTGTTAACAGAGTAGTTTATCTATAGCCATTGGTGCTGCTCTGTAACATAGAAAAGATTTTCTTAGAACAAAAAAAATGAGAATTTTCCAGGTTTCCTGCATTTAGTACCCGGTTTGCTTACTTATAGTGATCTTGGAAGGTATATACCTCTGCATGCAGTTAATTTTTTTATGCTACTTGTGATTTTTTTTTAATTGCTACATTTACCTTTTCACCCACTGCCCGCATCCATATTCCTTCAAATCAACCTTCCAGGACTTCTTATAGCAACCTTGCATTACAGCATTAGTCTGGTGCCATTGGCAAGAAGAAACTGCATACATGTGAGGAAGCAGTAAGGCATAGAAAGGATGGAATTCTCGGTCCGTTGTCTGTGTCCAACACAGAGACAAAGAGGATTGCTAGAAGAGAGCCCCCCATTACATACTCACTGTAGACTCCTAGTTCTTTGTTTCATTGTTAGCTCACAGTAGAGTATTGTATATGGTCATGAATTAGTCTAAACATTTTAGTCAAAAAAATTGACTCAAACCTGGGTCAGTTTATCTACTGGTCAATGTAAGTACTGTACCTTAACTCTTATTAAACAAGGAACCGTCCCTTCTCTGAGTACAGTGGTGAAAGCCAACAGTTCAGCCCATCCTGGAAGAATCACCAGCACCAACCCCCTCTGATCTCTCCACTGTGGTGAAGCTTCTGGCCTTTTTTAATGTCGGGGTGCGGAAATGGCGCTTCTTCTCAAAGGAGCGCCGAGAGGGTAGAGGGGGTCGGTGCTCTTTTAGGTTTTCCCGAAGTGAACTAAGCTCTTGTCTTCCACCACTCTGCTCAGAGCAGGGGATGGTTCCTTTTTTTAATAAAAGTTAAGGCTCAAAAAAGGAACCATCCTCTTTTCTGAATGGAGTGGTGAAAGGCTTTTTTGAATACCTGGGTGGGAAAATGGTGGTGGCTGGCATAGCTGGCTCCCTGAAGTGTGCTGGCACTTTCCCCTCTCTACAGAATGGCCCCCGATTTATTCATGGGTCGTATCAGAATCTATAATTTTGACCCCTAAACCTGCCCTTGACTTATACATGAGGTCAACTTATACACAAATATATACCATAATACATTTTGAAAGCAAGCAACTTTGTCAATTTATCTTTTGTACGTTGTTGTGGGTTTTCTGAGTTTTGAGGCCGGGTTCTATCAGTGTTTTCTCCTGATGTTTTTCCTGTATCTGTGGCTGGCATCTTCAGAGGATATGGTGGCATGGAAGTTATCTTTTGTTACATGTTGGTCTACTTTAATTGTCAAAACATATTTCATTGAAAATCAGTTTTACTCTTCCTGTTCTAAAATACTTGAGTGTTCATACTGTATCTTTGACACTGAACCTATTACTTTTCATTGCGGGTTGGCACTTGCCCTGTTCTTAGACAAGTTTTCCACTTATCTGCTTGACAAATGTGCCTTAGGGAGTAATGGAGAAATAATAACTTTCAGAACTCCCAAGGGTTAGGGACTGTTACATAAAACTGGTTATGAAAGTAGCATTCACACTATTTTAGTAGAGCTCCCCCAACCGTGCGTGTGTCATCTCTGATAAATTTGTGGAAATATACTCCCTGAAGTTGAGAGCTGATTGCCTGAGATTTTATTGCAGATTTAGACTGCAGCTCCCCAAATCCCTTAACAGTGGACATGCTGACTGAAGCTTTTAAAAATCCAGAACATCTGCAGAGCCAACTTTTCCTCACCACTGCCTTACTGAATCAGGTCAATGGTCCAGTTAATCTAGCATTTGGTCTTCATCAGGGACCCATCAGATTCCTGTGGGAAGTCAGAAACAGGGCATGTTGGAGATAAATGGTTCCCTGTTGCCTGTTCCTAGCATCTGGTAACAGGAGATACTTTGGTTGAGAGCATACAAATTCCTTAGCTGTTGTTGCTGTTGCGTGTCTTCAAGTACTTTCTGAGTTATGGTGACCTTAAAGTGGCTTGCCACTGCCTTCCTGTAAGGCTGAGAGAGTGTGAGTTGGCCAGTGGGTTTCCATGGCTAAATAGGGATTCATACTCTGGTCCCAGTTGAGCACTCAAGCTGCTGTACTGGTTCTCTCTTTAGCTGTTAGTCCACTGAATGTATCTAGGTCCAAAGGCCAGGGCTACAAATTAGTAACTTCTACGCCTTCACATTTGACCATTTATTTCTAAAGCAGAATACACTGAAATGTGTGATTGAATGTTTAAACTGTCCATAATGGGTAGGGGATCCTTTGGACTTCCAGATGTATTAGATTGTTATTCCCATAATCCTTTACATTAGCTATGCTTGGAGTTTCTGAGAGCTGAAGTCTGTCCCTGTGTTGAAAAAGAAGCATTGATCAGACGCAAAGCAGGGACTGTTGTTTTAGCTTGAGCAGCTACTCTTTTGGAAAGTGACAAAGCAAGTTGAGGTCACCTTTCCAGCCCATAAAAGATGGCTGAAAGCTGATAGCTTATTATTTGCAATGTGTGTTCTAAATGGTATGCAGCCACAGATATCAACAAGCTCAACTGCACTGCAGAAATAAATAACAGGGGGCAGGGAAATATATCTGTATTAGCCAGTCCTTGATTAGAGAGAATTTTTTTATTTCAACCCACTGTTTTGTTTTCTAGGGGAGACGGAAGTGGTTGAGGTTCCCTTCTCATTGGTGATGATCTCTGCCTGTAGTCTTATAGTCCTAGTACTACTACTTGTGAACTGTGTTTCCTGTTGTAAAGATCAAGAGATAAACTTCAAGGTGAGTATAAGAAAAGAATATTTATTTCCATGGAATAATAGATCTGGATAAACAATGACATATGTAATATACGGTTTAGTATTAAACATCTCTCTGACCAAGTGAAAATTGTTTGTTTTCAGCAGGCAGTTCCCAAAGTTAGTTTAAACTATTAAAAATTACTATATTCTTAGCCATCCTTACCTAGGCACCCTATTGGCAGTTTTTAAGATTTTCAAATCATTTCAGTTCAGACAGAAAGAGGCTAATATGCATTATTTTAAATGCCTATTGAAGTTGCAGTTAGCTTTTTTATGATGTGTTTTTCTATTTGGTGGCTTCCAGGCAACAAGGGTAGTATACAGATATTACAAATAATAAATTTTAAACCAACTTCCCTAGTACTTTCTCATGTTTGAACAATCAAGTAATTGTAGGAACGTACCAAGGTGGTGTTGCTGCCATTGGGTTTTAAGGGCCAAAGTGATTGAGGTTAAATAGGCACGGAAGCTGCTCATCGCTGCATAAGTAATTTGTCTTGTCAATTTACACTGGGGAATCTGGCCATGAAAATAATAAGATGAAAGGTTCCAATATTGCTGTATTATTTTGGGGGAGGGGGGAGAAAGAAAACAAAATCAAAGTGTCCATAGAGATTTGGTTAAGAAAATACAGTTGGTCCTCCACAAACTAATTCAGAGAAAGGAGGGAGCGTGTCAGCATGGTGGGCATATATTCCTCTCTCACACACATCTCCTTCCTTGGGTGTTTGGAAGTCATTGGAGGAGGGTTTGTGGTGCTGAGAAATTCAGCTGCATGCCATCCTTAGCTGGCCAAGCCAGCTGCTAGTGCAGGAAGACCAAAGGCATTTTTTTAAAGGACTGTGCAGCCTGATTGGAGATGCTGGGAAAGAAGGTTCCTGTGTAAAAGAAGCACCTGAGGTTGAGGGGACCAGGGTTGAAAAAACACGCAAATAATCAAGCCTGTGAAAATCAAAGCTGTGGAGGGCTGACTGTAGCTTTTAAAAAAATATTCAGTAGATTATGTGAGGCCTTTTAAACTATTTTCGAAAAGTATTTTGAGGAGTCAGGTACACAGCCACAAGATGGAAGTTTCATCATACGGTTTGATCTGAGGTTTTGGAATTTTAAGAATGACACAAACAGGATATTGTAGGAAGTTCTGTAGCTAAACATGTTTGGGTGCAGGTGAATTGAGAGAATCTTTTTATTAGTGGTTTATTCCTGGGATGTTAATCTGTCCCTGTAGTATCCAACTACTTTAAAGTAGCTAAACCACAATTATAGCTAAACACTTCCTCTGTGAAAAAAAAATCTCAAGAATCTGTCATAGGTCAGAGAACAATTAGAGAGAATTCTGATCTGTATCTTTTTTTCTCTCTCAACAAGAAAGGCAGGAAGAAAATTGAACTATAGAAATTCTCATTGCTTGTACATGAATGATCTCAGAAGGACCCAACAAAAATATCGGCCAAAACTTAGGTGGGGAAGGAGAGGATAACTTTTTCTAGACATGTGTTTCTGAAACATTGACGGTGCTATGCTGTACAGTACGAAAATTCTGAAAGAGAATCTTTAGATGATGATTTTAATACATTGGAGTGAGTGAGTGTGTGTGCGTGAGTGCAAAGCAGAAGAAAGCCTGCTGTTCAAACAGAACTTAAAAACTTTACGGGAAATATGGAAGCCATTGGGCCTGCCTAAAATGTCTTTCTGGATTCCAGTCTTGTTTTCAGATTTTGTTTATACAGTCCTCATGGAGTATTCATTCTCTTGTAATTTTCTGTGCATCCCCATTTCTGTACAGAGATGAATTTTGCTCCTTTTTCTTGATATTAATGGTTTTGTTATCTAAGTGTTTTTAGTGATCATCTTAATTGGGTTTGTTCATTTATTTTATATCTGCCTTTCTCCTAGCGCAGGATCAAAGGTTATATTCGTTTGTTCTAAGTGATGTTGTTAGTTGCCTTGAATGTTATTTTTAGTGGAAAGTTAGGGAGCAAATGTAATAAGCAAATGAGCAGTGTTTTGAACTGTTGACCTTCAGTTGATGCTAAATGCAGTACTGAACAACAAATTCAGTAAAATTAGGTGACTTACTAAGCACCTAAGAGCTGCCATATGTAAGCTGATAAGGTGGATTCAGCATAGTGAGTGATAAGGTATGCAGGCCAGCTCTGAACATAGGATTTACCCCATTGCCTTAAAACTTTTCTCTGTATGAATGTTAGTTTGAATGTTTTTACTTCTCTGAAGTATAGTCCAAAAAAGTCAGTGGGACTGAACTTTGTTGTGACTTGTGACATCCGTTCATCTTATTCCATTTTAATAGAAATGCTCAAAGTAGGACGCAAGTTAAATTTAGCCCAGTGACCTTATGAGTGGCTTAATACAAGAACAATGTATCATTACCTTCTAATTACCATTTTTACAGGAAGAATGCTGCATTCTGCGCAACTGCAGCACTTACATAGGGCAAAAGAGTGTCTAATATCTGTTACCTAAGTCATAGGGTTGCCATAAATTGACGTCTACTGGATGGAAATTAGCAACAAAGTTTCAAGCCGCCTATTTACAGAACAGTTTGGGCACCTGGGTATAAATATCTAGTCTGTATCTTGAGTACCTGAGTAACGGAAGTTCATTTTGTTCTGCTGATCTTGGTGCTTTTGTAGGAATTTGAAGACAATTTTGATGATGAAATAGACTTCACACCACCTACAGAAGACACCCCGTCTGTTCAGTCTCCAGCAGAGGTGTTTACCCTTACAGTCCCCAATGTTTCTTTACCAGCTCCATCACAGTTCCATCTTCCTACAGGTAAGATGACTCTGTACCCAGGAGTCCTGCTTCTCATCCCTCCTCAGTCATGAAACAGGAGACCCTTCTGGTCTTGAGAGTGAAGCTGCTTCTAATATCCACATTTGATCTGTGGCAGTGCCCAATGGACCATATTTACCACTGGAAATTTTTCATATTTTCCTCAAATAGCTTGTAAGTTTGCCTATGAAGCTGAGAATTTGAGTCTTTCTAAATCTGTCTACTCACTCCTTGGATAAGGCAAGATCGTGCTCAACTCATAGTTCATTCTCTTAACCATTGTGTTTAATTAGACTATACTACTGGGCCATTCCCTTAACTTCTAATATTACTCCTCTGGGGGGATGAGCATCTGCCTTGGCTAATGCCAGCAGTAACCTTGAATAATTGATGTAGTAAGCGAAGAAAGCAAAACATTTGTTTTTGCTTTAGCTGGCTACAAAAGGGATTTTTCTTATCCATCCTTCCCTGAAATGGGTTTTGGCCCGCGGTAGTGATCCGAAACAGCCTCTTACACCTTAGTTTATAAATATTTGCAAATTGTTTTTTTTTTGTAGTTTTCTTTTTTTAATATATATATTATTTCTTTATTTAATCACATATATATTACAAGAGCAAAATGAATAAGTTACAATGATCAAAAAATAGATGAACTTACATACAACATAAAAGAGAGGGGAAAAAAAGCAACCAACTAATTGTTAATTTCACATTTCATAATAAACTGCTCTGCTTCACTGTACATATTGCTGGCCATATGTGATTGTACTGCATTGAGATCTTAAGTTAAATTGTTCTTAACTAAAGTTTAATTGTAATAGTTGTGTCAGTAAGACTCCTGAATTGCCCCATGGAATTGATTTAGGTGGAATATAAACTTCTAAATAGGTCCTGATTGCAGCTCTAGATCAAGTTTCTATAAGCAGGATAGGTGTATGCAGATTCTTTGCCTGTATTTCATATATAAACCTGGGTATCTATTCAACAGTCATGCTTGATGTGTGATATTTGATCTGCACATCGGAAATTCTGTGATCTGGTAAAGAAGAAAAGAATACAAGGAGTGAGGAGTGTTTCAATTTCTTCTAGTCTGAATGTTAATAAATACACTATGTCAGTGCTATTCAAAGTGGTGGTGTGTAAACCAGTGCTGGTCCGTAAGGTATTGCCTCCTGGTCCATGACAGGTTTCCAGGAAAGAAAGAAACAGTTGTAATCAATGAGCACAAAGAGGGTACCGGTTCTTGGCAAAATGGGTGGGGTTGGAACAGCCAGCCCTCCACACTTGATACCTTAACAAGCACTGTTGTAAGTCAAACTTGAAATGCTGTAGGTCTTGATATATTGGACTAACAATTGTCTGCTGGAGCAGTCCTTTTCAGTATGAGTGTAAGTACAACTAAGTGTATCAAATACATGTTTGTTTGCTTTGGATTCAGTTGTAAAATTTGTAAGATGTGCTATTTTAGAGGTATGCTTTTCTTTACGAGAATACCAAAATACTCAGTGCTTTGGATATGAGAACACAAATAAAGCTTTTATATTTTTAATAGCATCTAACCTTGCAAAGATAATACTCTATTGTTGTGCTGTCTTTCTTAAAACAAATAAACAATATGAATTTCATTGGGCAGACAGTGCTGTTTGTAGGTTGGTTTTGAGATGTTTTCCATATTGGAAAAGAAATGTGTATACATTGAGATAATCAACCATACTTGGTGGAAGTAAATTTGTGTAGAGTATAGCAAAATGTATAAATTCTTTTTTCCTCCTGACATGCTATTTCTGGGAAAACAATATCACTGATACTGGTTGTTTTCTTTCCCTATCTTCTTTTATTCCCCGCCCACTAATCAATCACTGACCAAATAGTATTCCGATATAGTATAGTCTTTCTTCATGAAAAGATTTTAAGTGGAAGCTATGAAAACTTGATGAAATAGCTTGTACTCTACTTCCATTTGAGAAACCTGAACATGAAAAAAATGAGGGGTTTTTCACATTTGTGTATGTCAGTTTAATGAAATTTGGGTGTTTTCCTATTGCTCTTGACAGTGAAAAAGAATTGCTTGATTTCCATATCTCAGATACTTGGAGAAGGATTCATAGTCAAGACATTTGTTTTTTTGTTGATCTAGAGCAGCAATAGAGAGATAGCTCCCTCTTTTGGGGCTGCACCCCTCCTAATTGGCTGTGTTGGATATGGCTGGTATCAATTTATAGTTCAATAGCATCTGTGGGGCCACTGTTGAATTTTCACTAGGTACTGCCTCTTACACAATTTAGGCAAACTCTTAGTTTCCGTTAGTGTGGTGCCTTGTTTGAAGACAGTGCATTTCTTGATTACCACATGCTGGACAAAAACTATGATTGATTCTTTCTGCCATCATGTTCTGCTTATCATCTGTATCATACTAGGTATGTTCCATTCCAGTTATATACGTACCACTGAAATGAAAGGCTATATGGCATTTTGAAAAAAAGGAAAATAGTTCCCTCAAATGTGTAACTTTAAAAAAAATATATTCTCTCTTTAACAGAAGCACTGAAATCTCAAGTTGCCCGTCAGAATTTGAACTATATTCAAGAAATTGGAAATGGCTGGTTTGGAAAGGCAAGTCTATTTTTAATATTGCAATTCTCCATCTCTGTTAAAATATGTTCTGCTGCAGTGAGCAAAAATAGCTCTTGAATACATTTTGAAGTGTGAGCTTGCCATGTTATCAGTAAGAGGCTTCAGGGAAAACCTACGCTGTTTGAATTCTAAAATGAAGGTTTCATTGGAAGCTTGGTGCAGTGTTGTTTCTCAAATGTGAATACTGAAAGAATATTTGTTCTCAGCATGTTACTGTTGCTTTTCTTTGATACCTCAAAATATTTAAGTGCTTCAGAATTGAAAACATTCACTTAGACCTATATGATAGCTGCAGTTCCTATATACTCTAAGTTAGAGTGTATACCTATATACCTGCCTCCTTGACTTCTAGGTATACTCTAGTTTAGGACAATGCCATTTTTACTAGAAATGTGAGGTTGACCACATTGTCTTCAAAGACTTGTTCATTTTTTCTATTTTTGTAGAGTTCATGGAAGCTCTGAGATTTATGTTATATTTATAGTCTACCTTTCCTTTAAGGGACATATATGATTCACCACTTCTGCACTTCATCCTCACAGTAACCCTGTGAGGTAGGTGCAGCTGAGAGAATGACTGGCCCTAGGTCATCGAATGAGTTTCATGGCTAAATGGGAACTTGTGTTGGTTATAGCATTGGACAGGGATTTGAGAGGTCTTGGTTCATCTCTCAAATAGCAGTGACATAGTCTGACACTTTAATCCATCTTGCTCTTCTTTCATATTGCAGTGCTTCTCTGTTCACATTTTATTGCCTTTTGAGGGAAAGAAGAGTCTTTCAGCTTCTGTACGAGGGAGATAAGTGTTGGAAAATGTAGTTGAGTACAATACACATGCATTTTGGGAATCTTTTGTGAGGCTCAAGAGCACTGGTTCTCGCCTCTTCTCAGAACCTTTGTAGGTCAGTCTGATTCAGAAAATAGGTGGTCTACATGCAGAGTTCCCTTCTGCCAACAGTGACACTGACAGTGACAGGTAAAATGGGGTGTCCCATTTCCCGAGTATGTTGATGGAGTGGTTGGAGGAGAGAACAATGTTTCTATATGCTGTGGGGAACCTTCTCCTGGTAGACTAAATTGTTCAAGGAAAGGTTGTATTCCTGGTCGTGGAAATGTGATCAAAATCTTCACTCTGTCATGTTTGCACACTTTTTCTCACACTCTCCTCTAAAAAAGTGCCTTTAACAGCTTCACATTACTCTTTTGGTCCAAAAGCTGTAAAATTTTGTTAACAGCATTGATCCTCTGCTTCTGTAGGAAGTATTTTCCCTTTATGTAATAGCCATGAGACTGTACAGCTGTAATTGTTATTCTTGGCCTACCACTGTTGTTCTTACATGTGCCAGTTTTGCTCAGGTTAATGCATTCTTTAAAAATGAGAACTCAAGAAACATTGGCCTTTAAATGTATTGAAAACATCTTGCATCTGTCACATTGCTTAAACTCCTCAAGTTTTTGTAAAAAAGAAGTACCCTGAATGAAATGCTTGGTGAGTAATTCCAATCAGAGTTTGATTTAAGTAGGAATTTCAGATCAGATGAAAACATAATTTAGAATCTAAGCATAACTTCATAAATGGAAAGGTAACTATCAGTGTATCTACCTGTTACTCCCCAGAAGGCCTTTCAGAAGGGCCGGTGGATCACACCTGAACAAACTGAGAGTTGCGTATCAGAATTTTACATTCAGGAATTCAAGTTGCATAGCAGAATTTTACATTTTTTGAGTTCATGATAAAATGTCTGACCTGCTGGCAATAATTTCAAAACTCATGGAGTGCATTATGGTTCACTGGTTGAATACATGCTTGATATCTGTAAATCAAAAACAATGTTCAATCACTGCTGTCACCCGTTGAAGAATCTTTGATCATAGAACCATAGGATTGGAAGAGACCACAAGGTCCATCGAGTCCAACGTGAAACACCTTTGCTTTTGTAGCCTTGGGAAATGCTATTGCAGTTCATACCAGCCAGCTGCTTGTGTTCTTCTTCTTGGCAGCCATTATAGTAACCTTTATTTTATTTATGTTCATGTCTGGGACCTTGTTTTAAAAGTTTAACTAAGGCTTTGTGATCATCTTTTAGGTTCTGCTTGGGGAGGTTTACACTGGCACCAGTGTGACAAGGGTCGTCGTGAATGAATTAAAAGCAAGTGCTGGCCCCAAGGAGCAAGAACGGTTTTTGAGGCACGGAGAGCCTTATTTGTAAGTAGTGTCTCAGTAGCTTGCAGTAATATGAAGTAGTCTTGTAAATACTAATGTTCAACTTTTGAAAACTGTGATATGTAACTTATTGTGGAATAAACCTTTTTTCATATATCTTGTGGTAATAAGGTATAATGTAAAATTGGAAGCTAGTATGACAGTAGCAGCTAGAGTCAACTTTATATTAGTCAGAATGAGACAGCTGTCCCAGGTAGTAAATTTGTTAGTGGTATTATTATTGTTCTTCTACTGACATGAATAGAGAAGGGTTGGTTGTGAGATTTTTCTGCTTCAGGTGTCAAAATAACTTGACTGACCTACACTATGCGCCTTGACTTTGGGAATATAAGTGCCATTTTCAGGCAGCAAAGTAACTGAGGGTAGGTTCTGCACTCAGCAGTTGGTCAGGTCTGCCCCTACTGCTTGGCAGAATTAGGTGGTTGCCTCAGATAAGCAAATCTGAGTGTTGCGTTTTTATTGTCCGATATAGGGATTTCCTGCCTTGTGTACCACAGTACCAAAGCTGGCATTGGGTACTGTGTACCTTTAATTAGATGTAGATGGTGCCATAGAATCATAGAAATGTAGAGTTGGAAGAGACCCCAGGGGCCATCCAGTCCAACCCCCTGCCATGCAGGAACACCCTCAAAGCATTCCCGACAGATGGCCATCCAGCCTCTGCTTAAAAACCTCCAAAGAAGGAGACTCCACTACACTCCAAGGCAGCATATTCCACTGCCAGACAGCCCTGACCGTCAGGAAGTTCTTGCTGAGGTTCAGGTGGAATCTCCTTTCCTGCAGCTTGAATCCATTGTTCCTTGTCCTGGTCTCTGGAGCAGCAAAAAACAAGCCCTCTCCCTCCATATGTTGGTCTGCATCAGGCAGCAAAATGTATTGGACTGCTCCTGGATAAGATCATGTGCTAATAAGATATTTTTGGCTTGTTGTGATTAGAGCAAGGAGTGTTTGCAACGATGTGTGGATGTTTGCCAATAGTGTTGAGTTTTCTTCTATATTCAGTATTATTTGATTGTCACCTAGGTGTTTAAGAATACATGTGGTAATATCCACTTTTATCCTCCCAGGCAAGTATTTGAGGCTACTGAATGAGCTTCTGTGGCCTGAGCAGAGAAAGAAACTGTGTTTATTTGGGGCCAAGTGAAATATTCTGTGTGCCCTCTCTCACATGGGCTTTTAGCCTCCTTTATGTCTAGTTTACCACATACATCACATGATTAGGTCCATCCAATCAGTGACTTTCCTGTAGAGTTCACTGGTAGCAGTCCCATGTTCATTGGTGTCCATGGAAGATTAACCAGGCTATTGGATACACACAGCTGAGATTTCATTTATTAACAAGTTCACAAACGTGGGATGAAACAGACTTAACAGAATCTTGTTGTTCTGTTTTTCATTTCGTTGCAGAATTCTTCAACATCCTAATGTCCTCCAGTGTACAGGGCAGTATGTGGAATCCATCCCCTACCTTTTGGTGTTTGAATTTTGTGACTTGGTGAGTAAATGTGGTTTCACTTTAGTAGCGTATTGATGTTGGCTTGCTCTATGATTCTTTCCTGAAAAGATTCTGGGGTTTGACGGAAAATCTTTTTTGGGGGAATGAGAACATGGGGAGAGAGGTAAACAGTGTGGATATAGACTTGGAGAATGCCAGGGCTTAATATGAATCAGCATGGCTGGTTTGTTATTGATAAATAATACCTATAGAAGTAAATCAGATATTGTGGCTCAGATTAAATTGGAGAAACCTCAGTCTTTACAAAAAGTACCTCTGTCTAGCACCAGGATGGGAAATGTGTAGCTCTCCAGATATTGTTGAGAATACAATTCCCATCGCCTGAAGCTAGCACATTCTCCTTCCATGGCTTAAGGCAGGACATCTCAAGGTGTCTGATGTCAGAAACTGGTACCATATTTGTCCCCATTAGCTACGGTTTTTTTTCTTCCCTTGAAACTTGGCAGGGACTGGCAGCTAATGGCTTTGGGAGCAGGACTGGTCCATGGACCACCACTTTGAGTAGCACTAGTTTAGGGAATTTAGAACAACCTTTCCTCCTCCCTCCAGAACGTTCTTGGACTAGATCTGGCCTGATTATTTTCCTGCGTTCCTAGAGGTGTTGTTTGCTAATTAATTTTTCATTGAATTTCCTGGTCTGTAGGTTTGAGTGGATGAATGGACATGACCTTTTCCAGAGTGAACTTCTATGTAGTTGCTTTGGGATAATCTGTTTGTACTACATTCTGCCATGCTCTAGACTTATGTAACCTATTTCAAGGAAGGTTTTGCATAGGAAAAAAGTGGTTAGAGTTGACAGACTATAATCTTTATTAATACTACAGCTGCTTGGAGACTTAGCACATCATGTCAGAAATTGCCATGATCTTGTCAAATATAATCCATATTTAAATTACCAGGGAAAATGCAGGGAAATAAGCCTTGCAGTTGCAAACTTATTGGCATTCATAAAAGTAGCTGCTATTAAATGATGGGCGTAGAAATGAAACCTGTGTTTCTATAGTCTGCTACAGTCAAGCAAAAGCAGGTCTTAGAAGTAAAATAAAGTACAGTACAGCAGCTGCAAAAACATTTTGTGACTTTTGCAAGTATGTGAGATGTGTGTAGCTTTTGTAAGTGAGAAGAGGATTGGGATGTGAAGTTGGTGTTAATTATATACTATGCTACACAGCCCTATTAAAATAAGCTGTGACAACCACACCTACACTGTGAAATATTAATAAGTATCAGGCAGCAAATGCTTTCTCTAAGCAATACAGGTAAACATTCAGTTTTTTTGTCTCACATATTTTTCACTACATGAAAATGTTTTCGGTGCTGATGCCCAAGCCATTGGCTGCCAGTCCCTTTTGAGTTTCAAGGAAAGGAGAAAAACAACAACTGTAGTTAACAGCAATGAATATGGTACCAGTTCCTGGCATACTGGAAAAAAAATTGATGGTTCCTAACATCAGACACTTTAAATGGTAGCATCTGTAGCTCAATGGAAGCTGTATATGGTGGGGACTGGTTGCCTGCACTTGTGACAGCTTCTGTCCAGTAATAAAATAATTCATTAGACACCCATTGTTAGCAGTATTCCGTACATGTTCTTTCATAGTTCTGATCGTCATAAGCTTTTCTCATGAATCTCTTTTGCTTACATATCTGAACTTCACACCTTCAGGATGAGACAGATATTTACCTAAAACCTCTGCATCTTATCAGATGCCAACAATGTAGAAACAAGTGCCAGATCAGCTCCTGTTGGGGGTACCTGACAATTCAGCTTGTTTATGAGGGAGTGGATGTATACAGTAATAAGGAGGTGGGTGTTCCCTGGTATATCCCATGTAGAAACGTGCCCCCTTTCCTGTTCATAGTAGCCAGTGTTCGCTTTTAGGAGATCTTACTTAAGAGAACACTTCCTTGCACACAAAAAGCAAATATATAACAGAGGACGCCGTAAGTTTGCTGAGAAATATCTAAGTGAAAACTCTTTTTTCCCCCCGACATGAATGCCTGTTAGGTAGCATGAAGGGGGCTCAGTTGTTACTTCCTCTTGTAACATGGGGTAACAAATGGCATTGGCTTACCTTACAGAATGGGTGGTTGAAAGGATTACTGTAGTAATGAAGGAGTAGTTTAGTTGCTGTTTATGTTGTAAGTGAAGTCTTCAAATGCAATATGTCTGGTAATTAAAGTTCATGGATCTAAGGTGGCTCACCAACTTCCATTTTCCACTGTCTCAGCACTTGTTCTTCATACATGCACTCCCATGTTAGGAGTGGACATAGATGTATTTTGTTGGTTTAGGTATCACACCAAACAGTAGTGAGTTTCAAGGTAATCTCTGGATTGAGCCAGAGCATTGGAAATTGGCTTTTGTTAGATAGAGCCCAAACGCTGCAAATGTATTTCAGTTACTGCCAGTAATTGTTGGGCTTTGTTCTGACTTCAAGATTGTCATTTTTACAGAGGAGACCAAATGTTATAACTGTTGTTGTGCAGGTAGTTTTAGAGTAAGAATGAGGAACCTGTGGCCATCCATATTCTAGATTAGGAACTCCCATCATCCCTGGGCCTGTTGGCTGTGATGGCTGGGGCTGATGGGTGTTGGAAGTCAAGCAACATATGGAGCCTCCCATCTCTGGTTTAGAGCCATGCTCTTGGGGATGAGTAGGCCTTCATTCATGAAATGTGGAAACATTTTAAACTTGAGCATTTCAAAAAGAACCATTTTCTTTCCTAGCCTTAGTAAGAGGCAGCTACTTTATCCTCAATATGTAGTAGCCACTTGTCTGAAATGATTATGTAGTAGCTTACATGGTATTTTTGTGGCAGTCCTCTCACTCTGTAATTAACTAATTGTTCATCATTTCCTATCTGTCATAAAGTTCTATCTGGTTAAAAAATAGGGTAGTAATTATATTATTGGTGGTAATATATTACCTAGTTATGTGTGGTTAACCTTTTGTCACCACACAAAATTCCTCATTGGTAGAATTAAGAATTCTTATGATAAAGTGGTTGTAACTTTTATATTGCTTGTGACTTTTATATTGCAGGGCTTTGTAACTTGCTTATCAACCAGGTTTGCTTCTATAGCAAGGCAGTTGATGGGAGCTTTTGCAGCTCAGTGAGAAGCTGAGCTGAGTGGCCTGCAGACAGTTGACAGACTATGTGCTGTCCTGCTTTCCTTGGGTTTGTGAGAACACATTCTTGAGATGTGGCTGTCTGATTCTGAATTTTTTAAAAATAAGAAGGGAATTCATAGCAAGAGAAGGAAAAATATATGCTGTCATTAGACACGAACATACACAGCTGCATAAGGAGGGCGACAGAAACTGATATTTGTAGTACTTCACATAAATTGTCATCTTAATTTAGGCTCTATATCTTGACCTAGGATTGTGGGCAGTGCAGAAGGCTTCCCAGAAGCTGTACAGTAGCCACAGGCAGTGTTGGGGCATTGATATTTCTTCTCTTTCCAGCTTTCTAAGTCCAAGTGTCAGCCTTTCTCTAAACTTTTAGTATTTTGCTGGGCTCCAAGACACTGTCCCCAACTTTCTCCTCCCTCTCTCTTTTTGAGGGTATAGATGTTTATGGGCTGGATCCAAATTTAGTTCTGTTTAAAGCAGACAGTCTGAGTTCTGTATGAACTGAGTTAGACACTGATTTCATGGTTCTGCTCTTAGCTGAAGCTGGATCCGACTCTAAATTTGTGTAATTATTTAATAATCTGTAATGTGGAATGGGAGTTATGGGACACTCCAGATGTTGCTGGACTATAATTTTCAGCAGCCCTGGCCAGAATATCCAATGATGAGGAAAGCTGGAAGTTGCAGTTCAACAGCATCTGGAGGACCATGTGATTCCTATCCCTGCTGTAGTTCATATTCTCAAAGACTGCCCTGCTGAAAGACAGATCTGTGGCTTTTGGGTAGCATTTTGCTGCCCTCTAGAGCTGGTGAGGCACTTTGATTCAGGCCCTTTCTGCATTAGACTGTTGTAGTGCTATCATTTCACTTTCAACATCCTATGCAATCCTGAAGTTTGCAGTTTAGGGAGGGGCCTCAAAGTGCAAAGTGCCTCAAAGGGCCCTCCCTAAACTGTAAACATCAGGATTCCATAGGATGTTGAAAGTGAAATAATAGCATTATAACAGTCTAGTGCTGAAATGACCCCAGTGTGGCTTTTGGTTAGTATTTTGCTGCTCTCTAGAGGTGGTGAGGCAGTTTGGTTCAGTGTTTTGGACACGTGCTCCTGTAGTGTTTGCTGTTGGAAAGCAAAACCACAGCTGAGCTTTCATACCATCTCTGAGACTAGGCTTCTCAGCACAGGCCAGGCATTCTGTGGCCAGCTGACACATGTGAAGGAATCAAGTGAATAGCTGATTAAGAAACAGTTGGTTCTTAGATGTACAAATTGAAATTGATCATTGCACTTGTATTCCCCTTGCTAGATTAATGCTTACTGTGTGGAACTGTCAGCTTCAAGCTTCCTAAAAGATTTGCACAGAGCTTCTGCTGCAAAGAATAAGACCCACATGCTTTTATTATAAAGAATTTTGAGTCTAATTAGTCTATCCAGTTTGTATGTGTACATGGTTTTGTTTTCACTTGTTATATTGTTCGATATGTTTTTAACTTACCTATAATTGTTCTGAATTGCTTAAATTGTGTGCTTCCCTGAGATCTTTTCTGTATAGAGGTAAATTCTTTTAATATGTAAAATGATTTTTCTAGACCCAGCTAGAATAGAGTGAACTCACTGAATCAGTCAGACCTTGGTGAGTTAAGAATTTTGTGTTTACCATAGATTCAGTGAGTTTAACCTAGTTAGAACTGTAATAGGTTTAAATGTTTAAACTGAGATCTATAGCAGGCCCTGCCTGTAAGATCAGTTTGTTTGATCCTGATCTAGTGGATGTGATTTAACAGAAAGCTCTCAGAGAGAATTGTTCTTCTACTTGTTAACTTGCTCTTCCTTGAGAACCAGTGCAGTGCAATGGATTATATCTGTATGTGAGGAGTCAAAGTTCTAAAATGCTGACCGTGAAACTCACATCCGCCTCACATCACTAGCTCTTCACATCATTTCTGTGACCAATTCAAAGTGCTGGATTTGACTTGCCAACCCTGGATCTCTAGAAGATATTTGTCATTGGTTCCCATAATCCTTAGTCAGCATAGGTGGTACTTAAAGATAAGGGGAGTAGAAATACATTGCTACTAAAGGTTAGACTAAAGGTTGTGAAAAGTTTATTTTTAGGACCTGGAAGGTAAAAGAATGGCTATATGTGCCTCCCTAAACCTTTCATTGCTGAAGGTCACTCTTCAAGTGTTCTTTTAGTCTGAAATGTGGAGACTAACAAGGGACAAGGTCTCATAAATGTCCCCCCAATCCTCACAGAACACTTTTTCCTGTGAAAGCACCAGTCAAGTTTATTTAACTGCTTTCTAGCACCAGGCAAATAGTCTTTTGTTCTCTCACCTTCTTGATATTTTAATAATATTAGCATCATTCAAATATTGATATTAACATACAGTGGTTCGGGTGTTTTGGTTTGACTTGTGCGTGTAATTTTAAATATAAATATATATAAATGACTGTACTTTATGGATTCTTTGTCTTCATTGCTTTAAATGTTTTGGTTTATATGCCACTCAGAGACCAATTAACAAATGAAACCAATGGAGGAAGAAACTTCTTTTTTATCATTCCTGTAAATTCACTATTACAATTCTCATTCATATCTCTAATTCTTATTTAACTCTTATCTCTCATCCCTAAGCCCTTTTCCTTTTATGTCCCAAGAAAAGGTTTGGATGTCCCTTCCATATTTTTTATTACCCGGCAATCTTAATCCAGATCAATTAATTTCCCTGTATTGAGTAATCACTGAATAGCCTTAAAAGGACCATAGTGTGTACCTCAGGTGCCTTCTCATAGAACTGTTGCAGACACTGGAAATCTGATGACAGAGATCTGTAAGCATGAGCTTATTTATAACTCCTGCTAATAACCTTGTTGACTGATGAGAACTAAACTACGTGTGCTGCTTCATTACATATCTGTTAGGTGCAACCAGCATTGACAAATGTTCTTAAACTTCTTTTACAGGGTGACCTAAAAACTTATCTTTGCAATGAACAAGAGAACATTAAAGGAGAGGCTCAAATAATGTTGCTACAGAGAATGGCATGTGAAATTGCTGCTGGACTCACTGTAATGCATAAGCATAATTTTGTGCATGGGTAAGATTTTCAGATACTTCATTCTGTGGTCTCTTTTTCATATACACTTGATAAAGCACTAAGGCAAAACTCTAAATTCTAAAGCACTAAGGTAGAATAGTTTCTCCAAAGAAGTACTATACAATAGTTCAGTAATAGAACACACAAGTTGTGTGCAGAAGCTCCGACATACAATCCCTAGCATCTCTGAACAGGGTTGGAAAACTGTGTTTTTGAAACACTGCAGAGTCAGCGTCAAAAATACTGGGCTGGAGGGAGCAATGGTACATGTCAGCTTCCTGTGTTCTGAGGGACATTTGAGTATTGAGAACTCAGGCTTCTCATATTTTGGGCGGAAAAAGGGGGTGTAAGGCCCAGTGTGGAAACAGACCCATGATCTAGATGGACATGTCCCATTTTCCTGCAAAAAACTATCCCCCTCCTCTATAGCTCTGTTTACTGCCTCCCGCACAGGTGGTACCTGTGTCAGGCTGACCTAAGATTACCGAGAGAACTTCAGGATCTGGACCTAGACTTTCCAATCCAGGCCAGACAGGCCTATTCCAGATAATATACAGGTCTCCTGGACTAAGGTTGTTTCCGCATTGGGCTGTTATAGCGCTATTATTCCATTTTCAACATCCTATGGAATCCTGGTCATTTGCAGTTTTGGGAGGGGCCAGGCAGCCCCTCCCGAAACTGCAAACCCCAGGATTCCATAGGATGTTGAAAGTGGAATAATAATGCTATAACAGTCCAGTGCGGAAACAGCCTAAAACAGGCACTTGCCTGTTCTGTGCTGATTTTGGATGCTTGCTGCTGGTGCTGTAATTTTTATCATCTGAACTTATATTGACATTTCTTTTGCTCTCATTACATCCCCCCCCCATTTCTTCCAGAGATTTAGCCTTAAGGAATTGCTTCCTTACATCTGATTTAAATGTAAAAATTGGAGATTACGGAATAGGATTCAGTAGGTATAAGGTAAGCACGTAAAGATAACTAAATTCAGAGCTTGAATTTGGTGGTATTGATTTACTGTTGAGTTAAACTACCAAGATTACAGTCTGTTTTATGTGAACTTGCTAAATTTGTGGTTCAGGCGGTACAGAGTGTATGTTCTTTTTTTGTATCATTCATTTATGGATCGGATTATATTCTGAATTTTTCTAGTCTTCAATTAATGCCTTTCTTTTGACATATATCAGTAGAGCCCAAATCACAGAGGAAACCCCATGCAATATTTTATTTCAGAAAAATAATCTTATACTTAGACACAGAATTAAATAGGAATCGTTAGGTATTATTTTAAAAGCAAAAATAACATCTGGAGGCTGTGAACTTGATTGGAGGAACTGGAAGGGAAAGAGAATTTAACCCACCTCTGGACAGTTTTCTGTTATCTTCCTCATGACATTCCCCCAGTTAGACTTGGAACCTCCTGTTACTGTTTCTCATTAAAATGACAAATCTGGGAATGCATTACACATGTCTCTGGGTGATATTTAGTTTGCCTTTCACTTACTGAGGAGCAAATATGTCCAAATAAATGTGCATATTATGATGGTTGACTACTCAGACTTGTTTGATTAGAATTCTTTGAGCAGATATTGGACTGAGTAACTGTTAAACATTGTTTTCTTTTTATGAGGCTTGGCTGATTCTCCCACAGTAAAAACTATGATGATGATGATGATGATGACGATGATGATGCAATTTTCTGTGCCAAACTGTGTTTAGAAAATCACTGTGCATTTCCATATTCCTTTTCTTCTTTTTGTGGACTTGCAGAGAGACAGTAGAGACTTTGTCCATCCATGCTATGCTTAACTGTCCCAATTCTGTGGTTCTCATTTTCATCTAATTTTTTTGTTGCCAGATGTATTTCTTGGACCACAAATGTTGTATGTTGGGGGGGGTGTCCATGCAAGAAACAGGGTCTACAAGCATTGCCTTGTTCAACAGGAGTCTTTTCTTAATGCTGTGTGGTTATGATGGGTTGATTTCCATCATGTAGTTTTGTTTCTTTTTAACTGTGTGGATTTTTTCCTTGATGTGACAGGAAGATTATATTGAAACAGATGAAAAGAAACTTGTGCCTCTTCGGTGGACTGCACCAGAGCTGGTGACAAGCTTTCAGGACAGGTTATTAACAGCTGAGCAAACAAAGTACAGTAACATCTGGTATGAAAATCATACTGCTTGGGGATTTCTTTAATTGAATTTGTCTGGCCTGGGACTGATGGGCATCTAAATCTTAGTTTAAATTGTGAATGAGGCTGCATAAGCATTGGCCTGAGCACTCCTCTTTCCCCAATGTGAGGAAGGAGAGAAAGCTTCCATTTTTACCTTGGAACAAACCATAATGTGCTGTTCTATACAACTATTCTTGATATTTAGAATTGTTTTAACCAGCTCCATTTAGAATGTACCGTTGTTTCATTAATTTTATGGTTTGTATTAATCTAAACTGAAAGGAGGAGTTCATTTCTCCTCCTCTTGAATAGGCCATGCTTGTGTACAGCCTTCCCAACAGTAGTTTAGGCGAGTGTCTGAGTGATTCCTCTGAATGCTGATGGGTTGAGTTATCCACTGTTTCCCTTGAAAGGGAATCCACAGAGTCAACTAAATAAAGAACTTGTATTCTGCCAAAGGTCACCTGCTTCTACTGGAAATCCCAAAGCTGAGATTTACTATTGACTAGTAGAATGGAAATATGTTTAGCAGAATTTTTGTGTAAAATAGTAATAAAATAATAGTAATAGTAACAATCAAAAGCATTAACTACTGGCTGTCCTGCAATTTTCATTTTGGTTTTGAGCAATCCCAAAGATTTTTTTAAAATTCCTAATCATATTTAAACCTAATCAGAAGTGAATTCTAATAATCTTGTTGGTACTTTGATTATTCAATATACAATAGCAAATTATCAGGCCCTAGAGCTCCCTATTTTTATTTCTGTCAATTATGTTACCTTTCAAAGAAGAAAGTCTCTTAATTGTCTGTGAGGAAAGCTCTCTCTCAGCTTCCTTTTCTCCAGCTGCTTTTCAGTTATCTGTCCTCTTGGATTTTCTGCTTACTCCTACATCAGCAGTAGCTGAATACCTCCAAAGTGTTGAGTCCTCCGGGGCTTTATGGTTGTTGAACATACAGTCATTGAGCCTTGTAAGACCTGGCAAATTCCTCTTCCTCTTCCAAGTAATGAGATGGGATGCTTGCAAAGTCCTTTTCTGTTTTCATTTCAATATATTTTCAGCCAGTTTTTAAAAATAAGTAGGGAGGTGGGAGTGTTTTAGAACATACTGCTGTGTATGTGTCCTGTACTCTTTCCTCCCTGTGATGTGGTTTGGTGTTATATGGGGCAGCTTTTTATGGAGTTCCAGACAAGTTCTGGGTGGTAAACAATATAAAAACCTGAACATTAAAAAATGAAGAGTTTGGCACTTTCTGGTGGTCAGGGCTTATGCCATGAGTACCATGAGTCACGGTGTGATTTGAAATCTTACAGAAGATCTTCCTTTGCAGGTCACTAGGGGTAACGCTATGGGAACTTTTCAGCAATGCTGCAAAGCCTTATTCTGATTTATCTGATGATGAAGTCTTGATGCAGGTCATAAAAGAAAAACGGACTAAGCTCTTGGAACCATGTCTTGAACATCCGTATTCTGATAGATGGTAAAACCTGAATCTTTTAAATTCTTATTGGAGTTGAGTGCAGACCTGTAAGAGGACCCTGTCTCGTTCTCTTTGAAACCAGGGTATCTACACCTGAGCTACGGAGTACCACACCATTGCCTAGCCTCTATTGGCCTTCATCTCATGGGAAACCTGTAGGGCCTAACCAGCCTCTGCTGCAGGAGCGATGCTGTTGGTCCCTCACTTAGCTGAATGTGCCAATCCTGCAGTCCCTTGGCAAGTCCTGGCCCCAGTCTTGAAACCACTTGCCAGGCCAGAGGGCTGATGCAGGGATGTCTTACCCAAATTGAGGGCTGGATCCAGGGGACATGTACCAGCAGCAAGGATATATTCGTACAATGACTAGCCAAGTCTGGGAGCTACATCCTGGAACAACTTATTGTAATGAACAGTTTGCTCTGGAGTCACCTTACTGTGTCCAGGAGCGAGATTCTGAAACGTCTTGCTGCCAATCTATTTTCAGTCTACAAACATTGATCCTCTTCTCTGTCAGCCGCCCAGCTGGCTGTGCTGGCCTCAGCATAGGTCTTTCCCCTGAGGCTTGGCTTCTGCTGCATAACACAAAGCCAGACGAGGTCAAAGGTGGTGAACCTCGTAACCTATCTTTAGCTTTCAAAGTCTGACAAAAGGTGTGGACCATCATGTGGTGGTCTGCTTATGTCATTCAAGGATATGGCTGTAGTGTGGAGGGTGGGTAAGACAGTAGCATTTGTAAGATTTGCAGTTATGTGGAGATTGTACTAAGGTGGAGGCAGTCCAGCTCATAAACTTAATCATAGCATGCTCTCTTCTGTAATGCCAAAAATGACTCAGAAGAATGACAAACTTAGAATAAAGTAATCAGTGAAGGTAAGCCACTTTGGAAAGTGCTGAGGGTGAGAGACTAGGAGCTATAGAAAGGAACTGTTGATTTAAAATAGAACTATTTTATCATGGCATTTACATGTATTATTCTTCTCATAGGTATGAAGTTCTGCAGTTCTGCTGGTTGTCACCAGACAAGAGGGCAACAGCAGAAGAGGTGCATAAGCTCCTGACGTACCTCCGGATGCAAAGTCAAAGGGATACAGTGATTGATCCTGAGCACTGGAATGATCTCAAGCCAAACACTTCAAATAGAGAATCTTCAAGTAACTCTGCCTTCCCGATCCTGGATCATTTCCCAGGGAGTAGGTTTGGCCCTGAGATGGAAGAAGTCCTCACAGTAACTGAAACAAGTCGGGGGCTTAACTTTGAGTACATCTGGGAGGCAGCCAAACATGATCACTTCGAAAGCCAGGCAGATCCTGATGAAAGGATGAGTTACACAAATATCTTCTTCCCAGTGGAGGTTTTTGAGAACACACTCATGGAGCAGGGGCCTGGGGCTCAAGATGAAAGTGGGCAAGAAGTTGCACTTTGTGTGCCTGGGGAGCTTCCTGTGTTCAATGCTCATAAACCTTCTGTTGGAAATGATTATTACATCCAACTGGAAGAGAAGAGTGGAGGCAATGCTATAAACTTTGATAGCCAGGCTGCCATATTGACAACAGAAGTGGACAGCCATGAAGTTCTAAAAGACAAAAACACTCATTTTGTGGTTCTTAGGGACTTTACTGCTGAATCTACGACAGATGGGGATTTATTGTCTAATAGCGATCCTAAGGAAGGATTACACCTTAATGGCCCCGAAAGCCCTTTCCAAAATAGTGATACCAACATAGCAGAACAATTGTCCGATCACAGAAATAGATTTGAATTAGCTGATATAAATGATATTAATGTGGCACTTGAAACAGTTTCATATTCTGATTTAGAGGAATCTAAGCTTGATCACCTTGAGAGCAGAAGTCCTAGAATCACTTCCGAGCATGACAATCTTGGCTTGCTTGGGGATACCAGGCAGCAGTCTGATCTTCACTTACTGACTTCTGAAGAGCTGACTGATAACTATTTTTTTCTTCAAGAAAAGCATTTATTAAAGGAGGCACTGAGTAACAAAGCTGCTGCTGCTGGTGATCTCACAAGGGCATCAGACAACACAAACATGCTAGAGTCACCAAAAACAGATCCTTTGGGGGTTGAACGCAACGTTACTGGAAATACTCCTGTCCATGAAAATAAGCATTTTGTTCAAATAGGTACAGAAAAACCCCCGACTGTTTCTGCGTACTCCCTTGTACAAAGTCAGATGTATTCTAGTGCCCCTGTAATAGATATGCAGCACACATCACCCTTATCTAAAATTGAAAAGCCCCTTTCTAAAGTAGGAGTTGATAATAAGTCTCTCTGCACTACGGATTCCTCTCACCGTGGAATGAATCACCTCCCTGAAGTAGACTTTTCTGAAACACTAGCCATAAATGCCAAAACCCAAATTGATGGGACCAGTCCCCCTGGTAGCCGTATGCTCCATGCAGAAGAGGGGGGAGGGCAGAGAAAAAGCCAAGAACTTAAAAAGGATAGTAGCTGTTGCGGGGAGTTGAACCATGACTTGGAAAATAAGCAGTTTGGATTGGAACAAGGTGATGCATATCCTGTGGATCAAAACGATGAAACTTTTGCTCAGGTCCAAAAACATGACGCAGAAGGTCTCATCAGAGACGCTACTCTTTTGTCTGTTTTTCCTTCAGATCGTACAAGTCATGACAGTCTGTTGGAAGACAGTTTATCAACGCCTCCTTTGAGCACAGGGCAATCTGTAGATACACCAGACTCACTAGATTCTTTAGATGTGAATGAGGTCTTGGTGTCTTTAGTTGGTCAGAAGCTTTTGCCACCAGATAAACCTGCTGATAGCGGCTATGAAACTGAAAATCTGGAGTCTCCTGAATGGACTTCACATCTATTTGGTAGCAACACTAGTGAGGAGACTGCTCCGTCTAGCACTGCTGGTGGTGACCAGCTTTTGCATGAGAATCCCATGATAATTGTTTCAACTCATGTAAATGCTGATTTGGATGCAGCACAGATCTTGGATAAGCATGATGAAGTCTCCAAGACTATTTTTGATGGCATTCAAAATTCGTACAGAGATTCTGCTTATTTTTCTGATAATGATTCTGAGCTAGATAAGAAACCTGAGGTTATAAATACATCAACAGAACCAAAAGTAATTCTAGAGACTGGTGCTAGCAGGAACTGTTTTGAATTGGAAAAGAATGGAAATACTGAAAAGAGGCCAAATGGCATTCAAATAGTTGATGGCCAGTTTTCTAGTAACTCATGTTCACAGGTAGAATTGGATGAGAGGCTTGAGGGCCCCGAGACTGATGAAACAGAGCAGGGGTATTGTCATAAAGGTAGTAATACAACTTTACTGCTACCTGTGGTGGAGGTAGAGAGTACTGCTGACGATGAAGTGGAAATATATGAGGAGTCTCCCATAAGCGTGGCTTGCACAGGCACTAATACAGCAGACTTTCTCCCTGAGAGAGACCTAAAGCTCACACCAACAGAAATCTTTGAAAAATCCTTACTATACCACCTTGATGGTCATAAGTTGAAAGAACCAGATGTTGAAGGAAAATATCTTGGTAAACTTGATGTTTCTGAAATGCTCAGTCTGTCACTGGATGGTGATGATGCTGATGAGGAAGATGAAAATAGTGATGATTCTGAGGACGATATGAGAACTTTCCATCTTCATGGGCTGAGCTCTGACAGTGATGAGGAAATCATGCATCAGATACCAGTGATTCTTTCTGACAGGGACGATGGCAAGCATTTAAGGAGCTTGTTGAAACCTCCAAAGCAAGTGGAACAGAACAACACTGCTGAAAGCGTTCTGAAGAATGAGAGAAAAGCAGTTACATTCTTCGATGATGTGACTGTTTATCTTTTTGATCAGGTACCTTTCACATCTATTTATGTTTGCCTCTTAGTGTAGACTTGGGTAGATGAAGAACGCAGAATAGCAGTACGTTCCTTTGAGAAATGTTTGAGTATCCATAGTTTGTCAATACAAACATTTGTTGCAGGAGAAAACACAAGAAATGTGTTTAAATTACATCAAGTGGAAAGCTTTAACTAATGTCCTGTAAAACTCTTAGAAGTCTGAACTAAGGCGATGTAACTGTCAAAAATTATCAGTCATTCTAAAATAAGACCATCACAGAGCGAAAAAAAACTCCTTTCTTCTCTCTGGGCTTTTTGCATTTTTGCATATAATACTTCAAGTTAGAGTGATTGTGTACATTTGGCTTTTTGTCTTTTAGAAAGTAGCTGACCTACTTTATAAAACTCCGAGGTTGTGTGTCTAGTTCTCATTTCCGTAATGAGATAGCCACAAGGTATCTTTTATTCCTTGTGGGAGCTAAAAAACTAGTACAGCAGATCTTTCTGTGAAAGGCCTAGAAATGAACCATGGTTGAATTGTAGAATGTTGCTGAAGTTGTTGGATAAAGGGATTTTCATTTTGAATTATGCTTTTCCGAGATCCCCTTGTTCCATTGATCACACTAAAAGATCACAGTAAAAGATAACAGGAACTGTATAGAGCCCTTATTCTCAATGTTTATGTACAAAAGCGATCATAAGTTAGTCTAGATGGATAGTTCCCTGTGGACTTGTGACACTGTCATATGAACCTACATGTTCATTCTTGGTATGGCAGGAGGATAAGTCCATGTACTAATGGGTTCCATCGCCTCATGTCAGCCAATGCAGGAGCCCCCCAAATTCTTTTCAGGTTTTTTTTTTCTGTTGGACTTTTTCCCTATCTGGCCAGTTATTAATTCTCCAGGTAATCAGCTGTACACTTCCCCTATCTGGTCTTTTTTAGAAGTGGGTAGCTATTATAAGTTAGGAGACTGGAATTAGGAGATTGGATTGCTCTCCTGTTTCTCACTGGATCAGGAGGATGGAGTTCTTTTGCATTGGCTCTCAGCTATCCTCAAAGTGAACTTTGAAGACTCTCATTTTGGACAGCCTCTTATAATTGGTTTTAATTTGAATATGTTGATGTGATTTTTAACATTTTAACTGTGCTGCACTCTGTTTTCTTACATTCTGCTTTTATTGTCCTTGATTGTTGCATTGTAAAGAATTTTTCTAAGTCATGGATGGAAATTGTGCAGCCATGCAGATGTTGTTGAACTGCCTCTCCCAGCAGTCCTTGCCAGTATAGCCCATGTTGAAGAATGGTGGGAGTTGCTGTCCAACAACATCTGGAGGACCACAGAATTCCTACCACTCCCTCGTTCTAAATGGTAGAGTATGGATTTTTAAAGGTCCAGATTTAAGGATGGTTAGCTGATAGCTGTATTTATTGTGCAGTCACAAACCATTAAAACACAAGATATGTATCATATGAAACATAAAAAAAAAATAAAACAGTATAAAACAGAACAAGTAACAATTCAGCCAGTTACATGAGATCTTAAATCATAATAAATGAAGTATAACGTGTCTGAAGAATAGTTCTACAGATCATAGCAGCAGAAAAAAGAGACTTGGCAACACTTGGCATCAATGAATTTCTTTTGAAGAGATGTAACAGCATCTTATTCACTCTTCTTTATGAATATTACCTCTCCCTCAATAAACTCAGCAGCTTGGATTTGGCTCAGAGGATGGTAGTTATTGTGTTTTTACTGCAATTATAAAAGTAACATGGCATTTAAGGGTGTGGGAGTGCCCAAAATGGTACAGAAAGTACAAATATTGGCTGAAGATGACCAGTATCTTCAGCAGAACAGCCAGCTTGAAATCTGTTGTGTTCAGATAGCTGGAGGTTATGGTCAGTGACTGCAGTTTTTCTTTCTGTGATTGAAGACAGGATTCAGCAGGGCTTTGTCATTAATAGTGTCTCTACTGCAGGTCACCTCTTGCTCAACAGGAATTACATTGAGCTGCATAACAAAGATCAAATAGAGGTGCAATGTTAGGTGCTCTACGGAAAGGGCAGCAGCGGGTTGAACATGAGACATGATGACACAGTATTTTAGTGTGGAGGACAATCATATATATTTTGCTTCAGGAGACATCTGGGCTACTGCAAAGGGCCCTAGCATTAATTTGATGGCACAGTATTTCGTGCTAAAGCACTTTAAAAAAAAATCTGTTGTAGTATGTTATTATCCTGAGAAAGATGCTGAGAAAAAATTAAATATGGTTATAAGTTGTTGCCATAATATATTTAAAGTAGATTTGATTTTATTAAAGGGAGTAATAATATAGTGGAATTAAATAATAGTATTTTAAAATAGTTAATAATGTTGATTTTTGAAATGGAGATTTATGGAATATAAGAAATTTAATTTAGAAATTAAAATAGTTTGGGAATATAAGCAGAAGGAGCAACAAACTTAAAACTGTAGAAAGTAATAAATTTTAAGTTAAGTACACTTTCATATCTTGGAGTTGTTTGCAACAGGGGTAGGAACCATTTTTAATTAGATGTTGTCTTTTTGTTGTTTTAGTACAATTTGATTATTAGTTTAGTTTAAGTACAGTATATATGTATATAATTTTCTTTCTTTGTATGTTTAGTGTAATCTTATATGTAGGTTGATTTTGTTGTTTGTCTTTACTATATATTGGTTTGGTTGCTTTGTTTTATATATTTGTGTTAATTTTTAAAAAATTTCTAATTAGAAAAAAAAATAACTTCATCTGGTGAAGAAAACCTCAGACATCAATCCTGTTTCTTTATTTCTTAGGAAACACCAACCAAAGAGCTCGGAAATCGTACCACAGAAACAAACCCTTCAGACCCTAGTAATGCTCCTCTTCCAGCTTCAGGTCTTAGCTACTTGAATAAATTTACAAATTCAGAAAGCTCTACTGATGAAGAAGGTACTTAGTGTCTGGCCCTTGTGTTTTAAGTGTTATGAGACCTTGCAAAGTCAAGATACGTAGTTCCAAAGTAAAAGGGTTCTCTTCGTTACAGTTTTCTGCTTGCTTGTTTGCTTGGGTGGATAGTGGCAGTGAGCCCCTTCAAGATCCTTAGTGATGTGTATGGCCTGAAAAAAAATTTATAACCACAACTGATCCCAGTAGGTGGTGGTGGTGGTGATTCTGTGCCTTCACATCATTTCTTACTTACAGAGACCCTAAGGTGAACTTATCACAAGGTTTTTTGGGGGCTGTATGTGTATGGTCAAGTGGGGATTCAAACTCTGGTCTCCAGGGTTTGTGGGGTAGTGGGGTGCCACAGGGTTCTGTCCTGGGCCCAGGGCTATTCAACATCTTCATCAATGACTTGGATGAAGGAGTGGGCATTCTGATCAAATTTGCAGATGATACCAAATTGGGAGGGGTTGCTAATACACCAGAGGACAGGATCAAATTTCAAAATGACCTTGACAGATTGGAGAGCTAGGCCAAAGCTAACAAAATGAATTTCAACAGAGAGAAATGTAAGGTCCTGCACTTAGGCAGAAAAAATGGAAGGCACGAATATAGGATGGGGGACACGTGGCTGGATAGTGGTACGTGTGAAAGGAATCTAGGAGTCTTGGTAGATCACAAGCTGAACATGAGTCAGCAGTGTGATGCGGCAGCCAAGAAAGCCAGCGTGATTCTTGGTTGCATCAATAGGAGTATGGGAGGTAATGGTACCACTCTATTCCGCATTGGTTAGGCCTCATTTGGAATACTGTGTCCGGTTCTGGGCACCTCGATTCAAGAAGGATGTCGACAAGCTGGAACGTGTCCAGGGGAGGGCGATCAAAATGGTGAAGGGTCTGGAAGTCATGCCCTATGAAGAACGGCTTAGGGAGCTGGGTATGTTTGGTCTGCAGAAGAGAAGGTTAAGAGGAGACATGATAGCCATGCTTAAATATTTGAAGGGATGTCATACTGAGGAGGGAGCGGGCTTGTTCTCTGCCGCTCCAGAGACTAGGATAAGGAGCAATGGATTCAAGCTGCAGGAAAGGAGATTCCACTTGAACCTCAGGAAGAACTTCCTGACGGTCAGAGCTGTCCAGCAGTGGAATAGGCTGCCTCCATGGAGTGTGGTGGAGTCTCCTTCTTTGGAGGTTTTTAGCAGAGGCTAGATGGCCATCTGTTGGGAGTGCTTTGATGGGTGTTCCTGCATAGTAGGGGGTTGGACTCAATGGCCCTGGGGTCTCTTCCAGCTCTATGGTTCTATGATTCCAGGGTCTTAGTTCAACACTCAAATGACTACACTGTGCTGGCTGTACACCACGCTGGTGGAACAGGAGTCTAAATCTTGGTGTACTTTAATTTGATTCGAGTATTTTCCTTGCTGATGTTACAAGGATGATAAGGGCAAGATTGTAGCTCAGTATCTGAGCATGTGCTTTGTATACAGAAGATGTTGGGTTCAGTCTCTGGCATCTCCAGGCAGAAACGGGGAAAATTGCCTGTCTAAAACCTTCGGAGGCTGCTGTAAATTCGGGTCTGCCAGGTCTATCAGCCACTCTCCTAGGGACGCATTGGAGGCTACACCACCTCCTCCTGCCAAAACTGCCAAGTCTACTTCTGATTTTAAAACCACTCATTTTTAACCCAGATTGGACTTGCAGGAGAGATGTTCCCTTTCTAGAAACCTCTGGGAATGCCGTTCTTCTTTTTAGAAATCTTTTCCCCCTCCATCGTGGGAGGAAGTCCTTGGGGCTGCATCTAGCCTACAGAACGTGCTCAACCTTGACCTAACAGGACTGAGCTGGATAGAGGCTGCAGTATACATATTGGAATTGTGACCTTCTCTTCGTTCTTCTTACTAAGTATCTGTGTGCTTTGTTGCAGGAGGAGGATTTGAATGGGACGACGACTTCTCTTCTGCAGAGCCGTCTTTTATATCGAAAGCTGCAAACAGCCTCATTAGCTCCAAACCTTCTCTTCAGACCTCAAAGTACTTCTCCCCTCCTCCGCCACCTCGAAGCCCTGAACAAAACTGGTCACATCCATTACCTTACTCCAGATTCTCTATCTCACCAGCAAACATTGCAAGCTTTTCACTCACTCACCTCACAGATTCTGATATCGAACAAGGAGGCAAGTATTTTCCCTCAAGCAGCACTTCAAAGCATCTTGCTAGCTTTCAGGCAGCACTCTGTTAAAGTTCTGGTCCCTTCCAAAAAAATTCATAATGAATTTAGTGTTAACTCACAATTGTAAATACTGTGTTAGTGATGTACCATATTTGCTGGCATATAAGACACACCTTTCTTCCTAAAAAAAAAACCCTTTGAAAGCGGGGTGTGTCTTATACACAAGCAAATATGGTAACACTGAAAACATAGAGAAGGGAAGGGGAGTGAAAGGTGTTTTTTCTGCCCAGGCAAAACAGGAAGGGAAGCCTTGATCTATAGGAACATAGATAGATGTTTCTACAGTTTCTCCGTACGTTCCCCTCCTCTCCTGTGCATTTTGACTCTGCTGGGAGTTTCTGCCCAAGCAAACAGGAAGAGAAGGGTGGTGGTGCAGCCACCTCTCCTCTTCCCCTCCTCTCCAGGTGCAGCACTCCTTTCCATCCCTTCCTTTCCTGTACATTTTGCTCACCAGAGAACTAAAAAATTTTTTTCTTGAAAAAATACCCCTTGAAAAATGGGGTGTGTTTTATATGCCAGTGCATCTAATACGGTAGCTAATGTTGGAAGGACTAGAGCACGTGTCTTAAATGACAGTTACTTGCACATGGCTCTCCTTTGTGTTTCTGAATGCAGTCAGCTTTGCTGCGTCATGGATAACAGTACTTTTTCCTCATGCATCACACTTCTGCCTGCCAGTAGAATTGCAGGATTAAGGTGAATTGATGGATCTTAAGTGTGCTTAAAGGGTAGCAGAACAAGAGGCAGATAGACCTAGACTATCCACCAGGTAGTTCTGCCAGACAGTCATTGAAATGAACAGGAGCTGAGCAAACACAATGTCCTGAGATGGCTCTGATTGCCCCAAAGAATTCCTAGCTCTTCCAGAACTTAAAACAGGATGAGGGATATCTCCTGATGTTGTTGAACATCAACCCACACCATCAGAGCCATGGGAATTGTTATTCAGCGACATCTGCAGGGCCAGACGCTCTGACTTACCGCATGGCAAATCAACAAATTCTTCATTGGCTCATGTTCTTTCCCCCCACCCCCCACTTCCAATCATATGGTTGGGATATTTTTGACCCCATGAATGCCCTGGTACGCATGGGCCCTTGGTGTTTGGCATATAAGCTCACATCGGGTTCAGGAGAAAAATGTTGTTTGGAATTGTATTAAAAGTGCTGATTAGATAAGATTCTTGGCCTGTTTTATCAATGAGGCCAGTATTTTAAATACTGTAGCTTTCTTTTATGTCCTCACCAGTGACATTGAAGTGTGCGATTTAGACAGTTGCGCCTGAGAGCCTTCCAGGTGTGCCCGTGGGATAGATTTCATAACAGAAAATGGATAAGAGTTGCTTTAAACATCAAAATCTCACTTTTGAGGGACAGAGGCAGGGTACTTTTGTGAGGCAGAAACTATTTTATAGCACAATCTAAGCACTGACTTAAGTTTCATCAAAAGATGCTATTCTAAAAGCTTTCATTTCACCACAGTTAATACATGAAACATTCCCTGGGAAGTTAAGTCTTGACGGGATGCTTCAATAGGTAGAATATCTCAAATACTTTTTTCTTCTAACTCTCAGATGTGTTCCTCTCAACAGGGAGCAGTGAAGATGGAGAAAAAGATTAAGTCGCTGTAGCTTCATTCACTGTACAGTTATGCTTGGAGAGGACACCTCCGCTTTCTGCCCAAGAACTGAGGCTTTTTTAAAAAAACATAAACATTTTCCTTTGAAAAGAAAGCAAATCTGCTGATGTCCAGTAATGATGTGGTTGACAACTCTGAAAGCATCGTTAGTTCAGGACCTGAACTTGAAGATGGATGTTACTACTTTGCAATGTAAATGTCTCTTTTGCTTTCTCTCTCTCTCTCTTTTTTGGAAACAGGTGTGTTTTACAATTCCTTTTAAATACTTTTTCTGTGCTTGTTCCCCCCACCCCTTTCCCCCACAATACTTGAAGTATCCTCCAGACAATTTGTAACAATATGTAAAATGGCTATGTTCTGGTTTCTATATAGGATTGTATCATACCATACCCTTTTATATTTTGTGTATTATCTGTATGAACATGTAAAATTGTATATATCTGAGCAGCAGGTCGCTGTGTCACTTGAAGTGGGCTAGCTGAGGGCTGTTGTGTAGCAAGCCATATTTCCAAGATGTCACATGTTGCTTAGCGGCTGATGCACTATTGGCGATTGTTCCCAGGTCCCTCTGTGTTGTATAAAGTCATTCTTGATTGATGGAAGTTGTTCTTTTGGACCCATTGAACCATTTTGTTTTTCTTCCCCTAGTGTCCATTTCTGCACAGGGCACTTGTCAGAATGTACAGAACTTGAGTCTTCCTTTTAAAATATACTTGTGAAAACTTTATGTGCTATTCACGTTCACTTGGAGATGGATTCCCATTTGCAGTAAAGTGGTCGATGAATTGACTGTTTTGTTAAGAGCTGACCTGACAAATGGTGGTCGTGTGTTGATGTTGTAGGAATCTCTTTCAGGAGAAGTCTTGAAAGGCACTGGAATTCTGTGTTTCTGTATGTATGTGTGTTCAAATGGTGATCTTAGTTATTGGGTAACGTCTGTTATCGCTCATCTCATCTTTAGGGATTTGTCAAGATTTCTACTGAGGCAGTCCTGTAGGGGAAATCACTCTTAGTCTTTCAAACACCAGGTGTCCAAAAAGAAGCAACTTGAATGAAGCAGGCCATTGAATCTACCTGGCTTTTGAGCTTCTCAGACATACACATGCTGCAGAACAGTCTTTGAATGCAGATTTGGACCTTCAAGTTGGAACATCCTGTAAATTCCTGCACATGGGCTTTGTCAAAGAATGACCCTAAAGCTACTGGTTCAGTTATTTTTAGGGTTACTGATAGAAGCTTAAAGGCTAATAGGCAATACTTTAAAACAAGGGTTCAATTTAGTTCTTCTTTTTCAAAATTTATAAAATCAAACCATGTACAATATGCTGGGGCTTTACTAGCATCCCTGCGAACAACTCCATCCCTCTCATAGGCAGCAGCCTTGTTAGACCTATAGCTTCCGTGGTTTTTACAAGACCTTTCCAAGGCACTGTTGTTTTGATGGAAGACAATCCTAACTGACTTATAAATAGAAAGGAGCTGCTATGGGAGAGCCAGCTTTGATTGCACATTTTGTGTATGCATGCACAGACGTCTCTCAGTAAACTGTGTGTGTGTATATTTCACCTCATTCTTAAAATGAACGTTAGAGCAGTAGTACGTACTTTGTAGCCAAGCTTCGATAGAGGAAATGATATTTGAGATACTATATCAAAACATGCTATCTGGTGAAGGCCTCTGTTTTGGGTCTGATAGGGAACACTTATGAATGGTATGACCACTGGTATGGTTAAAATCTTCCTGAATGGAAATGTTGGGATAATTTTCTTTGCCCTTATCTTTCAGTTGAATCTGGTTCTTATCAGCTACACAGATACCTGAAACTGATACACATGAAAATGATCAGTGACAGGACTGAGTGGTGGACCCCCCCACTTCAGAAGGAACTTAAATGACCAAAATAAAAAAAAAGGAACAGCCCAGGAAATATTTTGCCTGATACTCTCCACTGCAAAATGCCCCTGAATGCCAATTTGCTCTCTAAAGCTGGAATCTTTGTAGATCTTCTGCATTGATGGTTCTTGACAGAGCAAATTTTTGTGTGCACTGAATTCATTTTTTTAAAAGGCAGCTTTGGGCCTATAGACTCCTTTACAGTTTTGTATCTCAAGTGGGGGATTTTCAGTTCTTACTCAGTTTCTTTTACTGTTCCCTTCTCTCTCATAACATGACAAATGTAAAAGCAGCTAGAGATGCAGAAGTAAAGTTTGACATCAGTATACAGAGGTTGCAGCAACAGGTGGAATTGCATGGCAGAAGACATAGGCCACTAACTTTACAATTTATGATTCTGGGCAGGCTCTCTCAGTCTAGTGCTTTCCAGATGTGTAGGGGCACCAATCCCATCACCCCATTGGTCATGCTGGCTAGAGATGATGGGGTGGTGTCACCCAAAACATCTGGAGTACACCAGGTTGCAGAAAGCTAGTTGATGAGACAGTGTATATTTCCCCCACTTACTTCAGCTCAGCATCAGAAAACATTTGGGTAACTTTTATTCCAATAATGTGTGTATTCCACATACTAAAGTCCACAGTGGGACGAAGCTCTGGTGTGCCAGGGCTTCCTTTGGAAAGTGCAGAGCTTGGACAAGTTATCTTTTTTGGGTTATAGCTCCCACAATTCCCCAGCCAGTATGAGCATGGCATTCTGGTTGTTTAAAGTAAAAAAGTAAGGATTTTAAGATTCTGGGGAAGTGTTGTGGGTTTCCAGAACCTTGGGAAACACTCTTTTGAAGTGAGTTCTTATGACTTGGGCCAGTCATTGAGGGCTTTCTGGTCATCCAAGATTGTGATGCGAATAAAAAATACACTGGGCCCATACAAGGACCCCATGTGCACCTGTCTCATTGGCAGGAGAGAGTGCCAGAGTCTGTCCTGCTGTGATGTAAACCAGAAATGCTCTCTTAGTGGACAGAATGATTGTGGACATGCACATACAGGTGCTGAAACTTTTAACACCACAAGCAGTTTAACACTCTAAAGTTAGGTTTGCTTTCTCTAAGGCAGCATCTTTCCCTGTTCACAAATTCAGGCCAGTAGCTTGACTTCTGGCTTTTGTTTGTTTGTTTGGTTTTTCTTTTCTTTTCTTTTTTTGCACTATTCGTTACCCAGATGACAGATTGATGTGCTGTGAGGAGCAGTTCTGTGTTTTTAGTTTTTCCAGGTCTGAAAAAGTTTGTGTTTTTAACTAAGGGCAGCATTTCCTCTGGCCTGATGTGCAGGAGGGAATCTTATCTTAGCCATTGCTGCTACTGCCTCATAAATGTAGGGTTGCTTCTCCTTCCCAGCTGGGTGGACCAGTCATGTACTTTTTAGCATCTACATGCTAGGTAGAAGCTTGGTGGGCAGTTTTCCTCCCTAGCAAATGGATGAATTATCAGGGGAACCTGGCACTGGAAGCATTGGGTTCATTGTGATGCGCATCCAGGTGTCTGGGCTGAACTGCTTGTAGGCAAGGGATGAGAGGTTGCTTGAGAAAGGAGCTGGAGTTGGCCATAACCACTTAACATTAAATCCTTCTGGTTGGTTCATCAGTGCTGGAGCTAGGCATAGCCCAGTCACTCCAGGGCAGCTGTGCTTTTCCTGGTTCCCCACAAAGGGGCAGTTATAGTTTGGAGGGGGGTATCTAAAGTAAAACAAGATCTCTCCGCTGCTACTCATTTATAGATGCTGCTTAAACTGCCCCATTTGCAGAGTGTCAGCTGAAAGAGATCTATGGGATCAAGCCGAAATATGAAAGTCGGGATCCAGGTGTATGAAAGTGCAACGCAACTGCAGTTAATTTGGCACTATCTTGATGCATTTGGACTGCATCCTCTGTTATCCCCAGTTGGCAGGGCCAACGGATGTGATGGGCATTTTAGGCCTACACATTTGGAGGGCAGTATGTTGGGGAAGTTGAGTCTTCGTAGTGGGAAGCCACACAAAATGAGGATATTAATTGCTAAATTATTTTTCAAGTTTCACGTGTAAGTGAGAGGGTGAAAGCCACTACTTCATTGGAAATGGGCTGTTGTTGTTTTTCTAAGTAGTTGGTGAAGCATTAATGAGAACCAGTCGAGCCTACTTTTTAATCAGTATTTTAGATTGATTAGTGTGCAGTTGTGTGTGTGTGTGTGTGTCAGAAAGTTTTAGGGGGCAGATAGAGGGAGAGAGTTACTCAGCTAAAATTTCATTGGTGGCAAAATGGTTATTTGGATTTGAAGGTAAAATTGGAAATATATTAGCCTTATAAGAAATAGCCTTAAAATGGGATATTAAAATTAACTTCAGCTTTAAGTTGTATTAAAAATTCCTTAAAATAATCAAATGTTTATGGGGAAATTGTAGAGGACATGAATACAAAAGAGACCAGTTAAATGAGAGTGTTCTATGCCACCAGCCCGGTTTTTGTTTTTATTGTATTTTATTTTTCAAATGAAACTTGAATGAATTTAATATGTTCAGTTCCGTTTAATGAATTGTCTGATCTTGCACAGTGGTAGGCATAACCTAAATGGTAAGTGGTTCTGATTTATATGTATATACAGTGTGTGCTCTATTTGTAAATGAGGAAATTTATGTAACAGAATCATAGGGAAGTGGTTTTCCTGTTGGGATTTAATGCAGGTATGCAGTTTATGGCAATATGTTAGTTCATGAAATTTCAGGTCGAATTTGTCTTTAAATTATGTAAATTTTAAAAACTGTAAAATTTCTACTGTACATTGATCATGCATAGTGTGATTCAAGACTGCTTGTAATTTAAAGAACCTTATTTAATACTCAAAATAAAGGTATATATTTATAAACCTGGTGTTTGATGCTTTTCTGCCATCTAATCGTAGACATTGTGCACTTGCTACCACTAAGCTATGGCCCTAACGTGGCAATGCATTTTACACATTCTAATCAGATGCAGGAAATGGTTGTAAAATAGCATTGGCTGAACTTCAGAGGAAGAGCTTTGCTAGGATGAACAAGGTGAGTTCTCAAGTCCCTGTGGAACTTGATCATGGTGAGGCCAGCACAGCTGGTAGTAAGCACCCAGGCTGACTGGTTTTGAGGTTTGGCCTGCCTTCAGCAAGAGTAGCACACATCCTCTTTTGTTTCTCCGTCCTCCCTTTGCTTCTCTTGGACTCAGCTGTTCGTAGTCCAGCTAGAGGCACCAAACACTGTAGATAAGCTCTTAAAACTAGCCTCACTTCTGAGTTACTTTTGAGGATTGCATTTCATTCTCTGTCGCTGTACCATAGCTTAAGAGGACTGCCAGAGAACATTTTTGCTTTACCATCAACCAGTAGTGATAAAATGCTTTGCTCTCTCGAAGCTCCAGCTTCCTCCTTTTGTTTCTAAGAAAATGTCTTAAACTTTCATGATTCACAGCAGTTAAAAGCAATTTTGAAAATTTGGTAAAATTTATTGATTTGCTCTATATCCCACTTTTCCCCCAAAAGGCCCATATTGTCTTTGACCCAGAGGCAAAAGATGGGTAGTCAAGCAGAATAAAAAGAGAAAGGAAAATCAGCTCTTATTAAAGATGTGGAAGCCAAAGTGAATTGCCTTACAAATCCATGCTTTGCGAAGACAACAAAGTGAGCTTATAGTCAGAGCTAGGTGGGCTTTCCCGGGGAAGCCATTGCTTAAATGTAGGTGCTGGAGCTTGAAAGGTTGGATTGGACTGTTTGGGAGAGCATACAGTAAAGGTGGATAGTGATTTACTGGTAGACCTTGAGGTGACTTGCACTAGAATAGACAAGGGGTCCTGCATCCTTGTGGCTAAGATGTTCTGCTCCCCTTGTGTTCAGTCTCAGTGGCTCTGTTAAATGGGAATATCAATTGGTTGCCTTTTACCAGGCCTGTATGCAGTTCAGCTGGCTTGGCTTTAGTGCCTTATGTTTTTATAATCCCTGACTATTACTAACTTGGATGTTTTGTATTTGCACATTCAGTGTATGTCAAAAAACACAAGGAGCCATGCTGGGTTTGCAGAGAGCTAGCCAGATGCCTCTGGAAGCCCACAAACAGGATCTCAGTATAACGCCCTCCTGTTTGTGGTTGCTGGCAACTGAGATGCAGCAGCATAGTGCCCCTAATCTTTGTCTCAGTTGGGAGTTTCCTGTGTCTTATGAGCCACAGCTTTGCATTTTGTCTGTGCCCCTGAGCCACTATTTACTTGCTTATTTGCATCTAGATCCCGTTGGAAGAAAAATTAGGAAAAATCAAAGTATGTCATGCAAGATTCTATAGTCTACCTCCTTATGTTGGAGACCTGGGGTAAGGTAAGAATGGAATTGAACCTGGAAATGGGTGGCCATGGAGATTTGAAGAGAATTGAGATTCTATGCATCTTCAGGACAGCTTTGACCTTGCACTTCTGTCCTCCTAAATTAATCAAAGGAAGATGCATTCCTGAATCTGCAAGACCTGAGCAGGGCTGTTGATGATAGGGTGATATGAAGGACTCTCATCAAAGGATTGCCATAAGTCAATGTTGACTTGATGGCAGTTAACAACAGGAACAAATTAGAAGCACTTCCATGGAGAACGTGTGCTAATACACCCCCCATATGCCCTGTTGCTACAGTGCACTGATTGTAATGCGCTGGGAAACCAAAATAGAAGCAGGGGCTGGTACTCCAGAGGTGTTAGACTACTTGCCTTCTATTGTATGAGGCTGATGGGAATTGCAGGCCAAAACATTAGGAGAATCACTCCCAATCTACTGGGAAACATTTCTATGAGTCTGCCACAAAAACCACACAGACAGTGCGGGCGTCTTTCTTTACTACACTGGAGAGGGTGTTTGTGTGAGAAAAGAGAGTGGAGAGAGAGAGATCCTGTGTTCCTTTGCTTGACTGGGGAAGAAGCCATAACACGCCTCTCCCTGCTTGTGCAACAGTGTGGGGGCAACGCCAGGTTGTCGGAGATCCCCGCTGATGCTGTGGATAATCGTGCAACTACATGGCACAGCAGTACTTTCTGTCATAATCTTTGCAACTGCCACACACACACATACATATCCATTTAGCTTATTTGCAGAAGCCTCAGCCAAGCCAAACTCCACCCTTCTTACCTGTTTGTGCATTAAAGTGACGTGTCCTAGCTCAAGCTCGCAGTCTGCAGGAGCCTGAGAAAGAATTCCTTGAAGAACTGAAGGCCGGGCACTTTCTTGCTGTTGGGCCATTTCTTGTTTCTGGTCCCTGCCCGCTTAAGGATGCTGCTGGCATCTCTTCCATCGCTAGGTAGGCACTAGCTTCATTTTATGGCATTCCGTTTGGGACTATCACGATCAAAGTCTGGTGGCAAGCCTGGGGAGCTAAATGAGGGTGGGTGAAAGTCATTAACGGTGGAACATGCTGACTTAATTAAAAATAGATTTACAATTTTTTTATCCCTGCATTTTTAAAAATTTGGTTTTGCTGTATTTATCAATGAAAAAGTATTTGTTTACTGCTTTTCTGTCCCTTTCTCAGGTTGCTACAATGATGTACAACAAATAGATTTTTTTTAAAAAAATTAAAGGTTAAAAACTATTTTAAAAATAAAAACAAAGACCATATGGAATACTGTAGTTCTGGCGAGAGGCCAAAATAATTATTCTTCATGCTGTTGCATTGCCCATATATACCTAATAAGATTCATATCCAACTTTTTTTAACGTTTACTACTAGCTCTAACTTTTTCAAGTCTTGCATAAGGAAGGTGGAAAGCGCATTAAGGTAAAGGAAGCTATGAATAGTATGTAAGGTTATGCTAGAACTCCCAGGCAAGGTAGTCACAAGAGTATAAATTATGAACAATTTTGCACCAATGGGGGGCCCATAGCACCTGGGGAGAGGATAAAAAGGATCCGAAGGCCATGTCCTACACGACAAAGGTAAATCCAAGTTTCTAACTGCAGGTTGGATGTATTTAGCACATACCTGCAAACTTACATGTGGCATTCACAAGTTATGCAAGACATGAACTTAATCTATGGTGTGAGTCCACCAGAGGAAGATTGCTAAACACGGTATCCAGAGCTAGCTACCGGGGTCAATGGCTTCTATCAGCATTTACCTACTCAAAGGACTTGGAAGGTAGAATGACTTTAAAACTTTCCTGCCTATTTATTTATCTATCTATCTATCTATCTATCTATTTATTTTATTTTATTTTATTTTATTTTATTTATTTGTATCCCGCCTCTCCGTATGGATTGAGGCGGCGAACAACTTACAAATAGCATGTATTTCGAAACATTTCTATACATGCCCCCAACAAGCTGGGTACTCATTTTACCGACCTGCGAAAGGATGGAAGGCTGAGTCAACCTTGGAGCCTGGCAGGATCGAACTCACAAGCTTGTGGCTTGCAGTACTGGCATTTAACCACTGCGCCACCAGGGCTCCTTTATCTATCTATCTATCTATCTATCTATCTATCTATCTATCTATCTATCTATCTATCTATCCATCCATCCTTATTTATTTATTTATCTATTTATTTAGATTAACATATGCAGAGATAAATGACTTGAGCATCCCAATCTTTACTTTATTTCCAGGGGAACTTTTGTCTCAAAGGGTCATTGGGATTTCATCTCTCAAATGAAAGATGCTGACATTGGTCAGAGATTGGCTTGCTAGCCCAGAAACCTTTTGCTGCCATTAGGGAGATAGTGTCGATTTCTCAATGGTGGAGGATCCCAGTCTGCTCTCAGCACCCCCTCTTTATAATATTATGTTTCCTTGGAACGGTTTGGCTTCGCTTGCACAAAGCATCATGGGCTGCTGTAGCCGTGATAGCTCCAATTCTGCAAAATAAATCTCAAAATTTACTCTTGATTCTCCCAGCCTACTCCGTTTCTAAATGTTACTGGCTTGATATAGAAATCCTAGTGGATTTCACAAGTTGAAACGTAATGGCCTGAATCCTATTAGTTCCAACTATCATGGACCCATTGTATCTATAGCCTAATGGTGAGTAAACTATAGGTAAATCCCCCTGAGTCAATGGATCTCCTCTAGCTGGAACTGAAAACAGGATTCAGGCTGATATTTTGCATGTACCTGCATTCACATGTTATATATTTTGGTTCTTAGAATTCATGAACACTTAAGTTTTGGGTTTTTTTAATAAAAAATGCCTGCTCAGTGTTACTTTTAATATTAGCAAACTGAAACTTGAAATTCTACAGTTCAGATCTAGCCACATTCAGATGAGCTTTATTTCTCTTTTTAAATTAGAGATGGGAAGCTGCAGCCTTCCAAGATGTAGCTGAATTGAACTCCCATCAATCACAGTCAACCTACCCAGTAGTAAGGAATACCGGGGGTTGCAGTTCAGCCATGTCTTTCCCCCCTGCTGCTGATTTATCTACACAAAGAGATTGTGGTCCCTCTGTAGCATTGGTTTTGCCTTTTGTATTCTTGGCATAAGGGAACCACTACCAGCTTTTCCCATGTCAGCTTGGAAAGGTGAATAATAATAATAATAAAATTTATTTCTATCCTGCCTCTCCCCATGGATCGAGGCGGCAAACAACAACAACAACAATAATAATTACATTAAAAAACATTAAAAACATACCCAATCCTCCCTACCCACCAACCCACCTAAAACCAACCCCTTAAAACGCACAACAATTAACAATTAACAACAATCAACTGACTATTAAAAGAACAGCAAGACAGTTGGTGGGAGGCGGTGGAAGTACTAGTCTGGGAAGACCTGTTGGAAGAGAGCAGTCTTGACTGCTTTTTTAAAGCAGTCAAGACTGGTAATATGCTGGGTCTCCTCCTGCAGGTCATTCCATAACTTCTGTATGTGTTGGTTTTTGCTTCTGATTTAGCATTAAAAACTGCACACCACATTCTAGGCTTTAGAAACCACCACTGGTGGTCCTTGAAACCACAATGAAAGCAATAGATGCTGTTTTTAAACTGTGTTGCCGAAGAGGCAAGCCATCCTGGAGCTTGCCTCTTCAGCCGTGCAAGCTGCTATATTGGAAACATCTAGGAACCTTTTGTCTGAACACAGAGGCGGGATTCTGTTACAGCAGGCATAGCGTAATGTTACCTTGATGTACCTCTGTGGGATTATGGAGGAAACCCAGTCCTCTAAGGCTGATGGAGGGAGAGCAGAGCTGTGCCTTCACATCTTTCTGGGAGCACTGTAGACTGCTGTGCAACTTGGAAAATGCTAGCGTAAGGAGGTCTTAGTTGCATCTGTTAATCTTGTGAGTCCCAACCTGAGTAGACTCCTTGACTCAAGGGGATTTACCTGTAGTTTAATGCTGAATCAGACCAACACATCTGTGTCTTTGAACACAGTGGAAGGAGGGACCTTCCTCTATGTTCTCCCTTTCCTGCCTAAAAGGAATCTTTCATACTGAGGAGTACTAAAAAAATGAGGTCCCTACACCTTCTCCCTGAAGTGGTACAGCCCTCTCTAACTCTGCTTAGGTCTCCACCATGTTCATTTTCTCACCTGCCTAGGTTAGGCCTCAATGGAGTTGACCTCTGATGAGAGTGAACTGCTGGCTTTCTTGGCAACCCACCTTGTGTCCTCTTTTTCAAAACAGCCGGTTGGTTGGTGCAAGAAGCTGCTTCAGCTAAGAGATAATCCAAGTGAGATCCCATTTCTTTGATCGCGCCAACAATGAAGGCCAAAAGCAAAGGGGGAAGATGCCGGCACCTAGCCAAGGAGGACCCCTTGCACCAAGAAACCAACCAGAGCGGGGAGGAACTTCTGAAACGTTCACGTCGCAAAGAAAAAAGGAATAAGGAGAGTCAGAAGGCCACCTCCAGACCTGCAAAAGAGCTCCCTTGGAGTAGCAAAGACAGGCGCCTGCGGCGGCTGGAGAGCAACGAGCGCGAACGCCAGCGCATGCACAAGCTCAACAATGCTTTCCAGGCCTTGAGGGAAGTCATCCCTCACGTCAGGGCAGAGAACAAGCTCTCTAAAATCGAGACTCTCACCTTGGCCAAGAACTATATTAAATCGCTCACCTCTACAATTCTCAGGATGTCCAGCGGCCACCTCTCCGCTGCAGAAGGTCCCGGTTCCGGCAGCAGATCCAAATTATATGAACACTATCAGCAGCAGTGTGGGGACGATGATGAACCCACGGAGCAGCTTCAGAAATACTCCACCCAGATTCACAGCTTCAGACAAGGCAGCTGAAGTCAGCTGCTGTTTAGAAAGTGCTCCATGATTGTCCTGCAACAGAATGTGACTTCTCAAGGTCCCTTCCCCAGCACAAGCTTTGAGGAGGCCCATGTTTAAAGCTCCTTGAATGGAATTGTCAACCCTCTGAAGGATTCCAAAGGTGGTGTGTACATTATACAAATGAAAACTGCAACAAAATGTTGTAGTAGGCCTGTATTAACTAACAAGAGTACAGTTTGCCTGCTCACAATTGTATCCTGCCCCAGCAGGTCGTCTCTAGGCTGCCCTACATATCCTCGTTTTTCTATTTTTCCATTTTTCTTTCTGGACTAAAACTCAACATTCTATGGCTTTTGAGGATACTCAGTTCTTGTTAGGCTTTCCAGAGTAGGAACGTCTTCCTTTAGGGTTAGTTTAAAAGTCTTTTTGATTTTGTACTTCTGGAGAGAAAAAAAGACAGCGGTGATGATCACCGTAATTTTTTCTACATAGCCCTGTTTTGGCTGCCTTTCTGATAGCGCTGTGTCTCCAAGTTGCTGTAAAGAGGGATTCCGAAATATGCTGGACAAATCCAGAACTCCACATATCTTTATAATTGGTTGGTTTTCTTGGTGGCTGAAATGCAAGGGAGGAGAAGCTGCTGGTTCAGCCTAGTGAGTGTATGTACAACACACACTAAAGGATGTGGTTGTTTATCATGCCAGGGTAAAGGGCACCAAAGTCCCTCACACATCATGCCCTTTTCGTATGGTTTTCCTTCTCTTTGGTGGACATTTGGTGGCTTGGGCTTGCTTAGCTTTTGACCCTTTGAGGGCCAAGATCTCAGTGTATTTTGTTTTGAAATGCCTGTTTCTTATGCTGAACTCTTTAGAGTTTGCAATTAAGACATTTTTTCGCTTTGCAAATGAAAGCCCCAAATGAATTTGAATATTGTAACTGGCCCATTCAATGAAGGAGCTGTCGTAATTTGGGGTGAAACTGGATCAGATGTCCGTCATGCAATTAGCAATTGTGGGAACGGCTTTATAAAAGAGTAAGTCAGTAGGTATGGAGGGTCTAATCCCCACTGGGATCCTGACACGAGGAGGGTGTGGAGGCAGATGTGAGAATTTAACACTTTGCCAGTCTCTCTGTTCCTGATCAGGGCCAATTGAAGCCTTCCAATGCAAATAGCTGTCGTCCAAATATACTCTGATCCAAACTGAACCTCAGTGAAAGGCAAAGGGTTAAAGTCCCAACTCACTTACACTGCTATCCCAATCTAGCCCACTGCCTCCCTGAAGGTTTTACTTTAAGCAAAAAACAAAAGCCACACAAAATATTGAATGTATTTTGCCTAGTGGTCTTTGCAAGCAGAATCATCTGGGCTGGGTCCAGTTTCAGTTCAAAGGTTTTTGCATCATGAAGGCTGGGACATTGGAGGTCCCATGGATGCTGGGATCTGAGGTTGGGCCATTGAGATGTGGCTAGACTACAGTCCCAGCATCCCTCACCACTGGTCATGCCACCTAGGGCAGATGGAGGCTGGAGTCTGGAGAACCAAAATTCCTCACTCCTTGGCCTGGATAGATCAATTATCTCAGTGTGGGGGTGGCCCTACTTCATTCAGTCTTTGGTTTTAGTGGTGCTCAGCTTTTGGTTCTGCAGATGTCTTGGATTTCTACAGGAAAAACCCTTGATCATTGGTCAGCCTGGCCAGGGTTTCAGAAACTGAAAGCATCTGGAGGATCAGAGGTTGATGACCACTGCTGAAGGCAACCTCTCTTTGAAGAGCCAATGGATTCAAGTTCTAAGAGAAGCTGATTCCATCTAAACCAGTAGTTTCCCAAACTTGTATCCTGTAACTGCTTTAGGACTTTAGCTCTCAGAAGCACCAGCCAACTTGGCCAAAAGTCAGGATCACTGGGAGCTCAAGTCGAAACACCTGCAGGACCAGAGTTTGGGAACCACTGGTCTAAACATTAGGAAGGACTTCTGGACTGTAAAAACTGTTCAGCGGTGGAATAAATTGCCTTGGAGGGTGATGGACCTTCTTTGCTTTTTTTGGAGATCTTCAAACAGAATTTGGATGGGCATCTTTCAGGGATGCTGTAGTTGTGTATTCCGAGGGGTCGGAACTGATAATCATTGTGGCCCCTCCCAACTCAGATTCTATGATCTTATAAAAAGAAAGAGCAGGGATGCTATCCACATGCAATTAGCATCTGGACAGCAAACAGAGCACGTACTCTGGTCTAGTGGTCACAGTTTTGCCTACTATGGTGATAAGTATTTTATAGCCATCGCCCAAGATCCTATACATTTGTAGCACAGTATAAGTATAGCCAGGGTGGTTACACTAGATCCTGTAGGGACACAACTGATTACAGCAAAGAAAATCAGATCTTAGAAGAGAGAACTGCGTGCAGGCTTCTGGACCAATTGGCCATACAAGGGACTGCACTTATTTGATCTCCAAGAAAGCACAACTGCCTGCACAACTATTTTCTTGACAGCAGAGTGTCCCTTCAGGATTGTGGCTATTACGCTCACACGTGCGTCTGTCTGTACAAATGCACGTATGGAAACCTGTGCCTTCTTGCATCCTTTGCATGGGTTCGGTTATGCCCACTCAAGTTTGGTGTAAAACAGCTTTGCGTGTTACATGAACCCCGGCATTTTCCCCAACTTTATCACTGGGCTGTTCGTCATATTTATGTACTGTGGAGCTGATTATATGTTGCTGGAAAGGACCTTTAGTATTTATGTATAATGCCTAGGAGAATGAAGCCTGCTAGGTGCTGTCTTGTTATAAACTGTACTAGTATTAATACCAACGAGAAGGACTTTTTTTTTTTTAAGATAATCAGAATAGAGATTTTGTTGGTGTATATTTAACCTCTTTGATTGAATGGAGAGCATGATTGATTAATCCGATTCTGAGCCAATGTGAAGCTCTTTGGAAAAGAATATACGATTGTACTGTGAAATGCAATACGAGAATTAAAGGAAATATTAAAAGCAAAGAGAATTAGCTTTGTTGCTGTCTCTCCCCGCCACTCCCCACGTACTTCAATTTCTTGAGTCCATTGTCAACAAGTTTTGGAAAAGTTACTGGTTTATATGCAAGGTTCCTAACACAGACCTGCAGCACCACTTTTCCCAGGTCAAAGGAAGACAGGGGTAAAGAATATATTTCAGGAGAAAGTACTATGTTCCTTCACTGTGCTAGAATATTGAGTCTCTCTGTAGATAAACTAGAACATTTGTACACTTTGCTCTAAATGATCTGCTGATTTGGTTTAAAGGTATTGGAATGGGATGGGAGGGCTTCCTAACGGCAAACACACTTGTAGGATATTTAAATGTTCGTTTTGGTTTCATCCAATCTATTAAATCAATTGCCTGTGGGAAAAGCCAAAAAAGCAAATCCTCATTGCGGGTAGAAGTAAAAGCCCAGCAGCCTCTGGAAAAATAAATAAAAGGCTAAACCATTTCTGAAGTCCTTTAATTGCAAAGTCAACAAACCTTGGCTTCTTTGGAAGGAAGAGAAGAACAATTCTACACAACAGCTGTTATGACGTGAACGGCCTGGACTGGAAAACCCAACTGAAATGGGACATTGGATGGCATAGGGCCGAGGGTGGGAGAGAACTACCGTATAAGATATACTGGTAGGAAATCTGTTTAAAGTTGTTATAACATTTTTAAAGGACTTCCAGGGTGACATTTCAACCTATAGGACATGTATTTATAAATAAGTTTGTCACAATCACACATTGCATTAACATTATAGATCATTTCATGGGAATACATTTGTCTTTTCTAGCTTTACTTTGTGCACTGCTGTAGTGTTATCAGAGCTTGGAAAAGTTGCTCTTTTGCTGAGTTACCAGACTCTCTCAGCCATCAGGAACAGTGACTTGGGTATTCTGAAAGTTGCAAGCCAAAAAAAGGAACTTTTCCAAATTCTGACCCGATGGATAGGAATTAAGTAGTCTTGGTTTGGAATGTCATCTTCTCAATGATCTCACAACATGGGCTTTTGGCCATTCTTAATTATGCATAATTATAAATTCTTAATGAATGTATAATGCTTCCAAAGCACTAGGAGAAGCAAACTGCATTACAGGTGGATGGACTGAATGAAGGAATGCATGGCCCTGAATTTGCAAGATCGAAGTAGGGCTGTTCATAACAGGGTGGCATAAAGGGTTTTCGTTCCTGGGGTCACCAAAACTCCAAATCATCTTGATGGAAACTAACAACAGGGCTTCCAAGTGGACCTAAATACTCTGAAGGCATCAGATCTTTGATATTGGAAGCCAAGGAGGATCAGTGCTGGTTAGCACTTGGATGGGAGACTGCCAACAAACACCAAGTGTTGTAGATTATATTTCAGAGGAAGGCAGTGGCAAACTGCCTCGGAGTATTCCTTGCCTAAGAAAACCTGATGAAGTTAATGGGATTGCCATAAGTAGAGGGGAGACTTTTAAAATTATTTTTATATTAAAAATATAACAAAATACATAATAAATAATAGTAGTATTTATAGGAACTAATTATACAATTATATGTATCTTCATAGCCTTCCTCTATTCCTTCCTAGGATGTAGTAGTATTTACGAATATAACATAACTGTACTTCCAAAAAAAGGAAAATTCCAATTAAATTCTTTGTTCCTTATGGAATCTATCAAATCAGCATTCAACACACCACTATATGTAAATCATAGGAGACTTTTAACGTATATACACACACAATGCTTCCAAGTGTTCTGGGTACCTCATTTCACGATAGTTAAAACACTGCTATTGTGTACCTATATTTTTTCTGCCCATAATACAGATGGGAACACTGAGGCCAAAAGAATATAGCTTAGGTATAGAGGAAGCCAAGAACTGCTGGGATGCTTCGGAGGTCTCAGTGCATAATGGCTTTGCTCCAAATCTGGCTACAGGGAGATGGCCAAACATTCTCCAATCTCTTCTCCTCTTTGCCAGCAGGAAGAGGCAATATTGCCACACAGTGTCGAGTCGCTTTGACATTGCAAAGGGAAGAAGGCAATAACACCCTGTGCAATATCCCCTCCATACATTGCTATTGTTGTTGCTGTTGTATGCCTTCAAGTTGTTTCCCACTTACGGCAACCCTAATGCAACTCTATCAATGGATTTTCTGTGGCTCAAAGTGTGCGATGCACCCAAGGGTCACCCAGCGGAATTTCACGGCTGATACAAAGCGATATCTGCAAGATTGATCCAGAGAAGGTTTGCCACTGTCTTCCTAAGACAACAGTGGCCTTCTGTTTGTATGCCACTAGCGACAAAATCCAAAAGCCACAAAAGAGTGATACCTTTACCAGCCCATCACAGGATTTTCTGGGGGCTGAGAGTGTGTGTCACCCGGTGAGTTTCCATGACTGACCAGGGAACTGAATCTTGGTCTCCAGGGTTGTGCTCCAGGGCTCAAACCACTAAGCCATGCTGGCATAAGACAATGTCTGCAAGCATAAGATGGGATGTGAGTACATCCTTCAAAGGATGCCAGCCTCAGAGAACTAATTCCATTTTTTCAAAGTCCCCGTTAGAACAGCCTAATGGAATCTATGGGATTTACAAAACGGCCTTGCCATTCAACAATTCATTGAAGAGATTTCCTGTGCTTCGGTTTGCCAATAAGACTGTAGGGCATACAGTGCCTTTGGACTGGCTTGTCCCAAAGGAACTCTGTCTACAAATGGAAAAAGTTACTTTTCTGGGAGGGATTTTGATGGTTCCCAGAATCCCCCATTGCTGGACTTTAGGATCCAGCCATCCCTCTGAACGTCATGTTTTTCAAGTTCTGCACCGACGACGGAGGACTTAGGCGGCATTAAAGACGTCCGTGCTGGAAAGAGCAAACTGAGTAGGGAGGCCAAGAGGAAGAATCATGTGGAAAGGTCAGCACTGTTTGCTCTCGAGAGATTACAGCAATGGCACCCTTGATCAAAGTCAAATCGGCTGCATCATTTCGGAAGAATGGGGTAAAAGTTGTTAACCACAAATGAACACAAACAATGCCGCCCTCGCTCGCAGGCAAAACCATTTAATCGGCTCGGCAGGGAACATGACCTGCCCCCGAGTGTTTTATCATCTTTCCTCTTCACTGTCTCATTTTCGTGCACAAAGACAATTCTGGATTGTACCCGGACGGCCTTTTCCAGAACAAATGTCATATCTGATTGGCTCAGAACCGATTCTGGACACAAGCCAGCAAAGAGGGAAAAAGACAGGCTTGTGCCTCATTGAAAGCAATGGGAGGGTTGTGCGTGATATGATTCCAAGGCCAAGACTGCAGAACTAGGCTACCACTCTTCTCTTACCGCCCCACGATTCACCATTTTGCTGTGATGGGCTCCCTTCGTGACCATTTTTGTGGCTAGTGGGGAACAAGGGGGGAACATTGAAGTTTGGTTATGTCCCTATAAGCAGACATAGGTCATTTCCGCAGCACAGTGTTATAGTGCTATTATTCCACTTTCAACATCCTGTGGAATTCTGGGGTTTGTAGTTTACTGAGGCCAAAGAACTCTCTGGCTGAGAATCCTAAAGGCCCCTCCCTAAACTGGAATAGAAGTGGAATAATAGCATTATAACAGTGTAGTGTGGAAATGGCTATAGACATCACCAACCAGATTCCAGGGTCCTCTGGAGATCTCGGCAGCTGATGGGAATAATCTCCGTCTGCTACGGCAATGTGCATGCAACCCATGGGACACCTGAGTGCAGCCCCTGAACTTCCACGGATGCTTCCAGACCCCATCACTTTAATTTTTTTCTTTTTCTCCAAGTGATTGGTTGTCACCAACCAGCCCAGACTGCAGTGGTTTGCTTCCCTGAACCCTCTTAAGCCCCCAAACACTGACATTAATTTTAAAAAAGTCAAAAATTGGCCAAAATGACAGCTTGCGTTACCAAAATGGACTGGGCAGGTGAGGGAGGGGAAAACGGCTGCCACCACCTGTGTGTTTGCTCATGCTATGGGGATGTCCCTGGACATGTCTCTGATTTTTCCCCTCTGTCCCCTTGCAACTGAATAGCTATGAAGAGGGAGGCTATTGCAACAAAACTGAGAGTCCTGCAGCAGCTTTGGTAATTGCAGAGAGAGGCAAAAGATACAAACCTTTGCAATAACCCAACCCAAAGACATAGGCAAGCCTCGGTTGGAGTTAGACTTGCATATAGTACTAGCAGGATGTTGGCCAATTTGCTTCTGCACTATATGGAATTACAGCGATCTGATACCAATTTAGCCACTAAGCTCCATCCAAAGCTATTCTGGGATTTGTAGTTTGGAGGGGGGCATTTAGAATTCTCTGTTCAGGAGCTCTGGGGCACTCTCTTGAACTACAGTTCCCCAAGTGCCTAGACAAAAGGGATGGAAAAAGAAATCAAGAGTGCAGGGCAGGGATGGGAATAAAGTGCCAACCCAGATGATGCTGAACTGCAACTTCCAGCATTCCTCACGAGTAGCTGTGCCACTTACAGTTGTTTGGCGGTGCCATTCAACAACATCTGTGAGGAGGACACTATAATTCCCACCCTGGCTGTAGCATGTTCCGTTCTGCTAAAGTTTCTTTTTGAACCAGATATGAAGCAGAATTTGAACTCAGCTCCGTAGACTGAGCAAGTTCCAAAGCTCATTGTTTTGAACAACTTCCTTGCACAAAGTCAGCTTTGTGAAATGTAAGAAGTTCATGGACCAGAATCTACTTCTAAGGAAGCCCTGAAAAGACACCATCTTATCTAATCTATAACAGTATCCTTGCGTTCAGAGGGTTGCAGGAGGAGTTCTTAATGCATTTGGCAGAGCATTCAACAGTTAATAAGTGGAACGGACTGTACTGCTGAAAGTGTACGCCTACTTTGAGCAAATACCAGCACTGCCTTTTGTTACGCCTTGCCTCTTAATAGCATGGTAATGAAAAAAAAAGAGACTTCTTTTCTCCTTTTTTTCTGGCAAGGAGATCGTTTATGCCTTTCAAGTATGCCAGTCCTGGTGCAAAGTATTTATTCAATTAGGTAAACGACATGGGAGTGACGAAGTTTGGCTTTTTAACAGTACAAAAAAAACACAACTGCTGGCAGGGGATAATGGGGGTGTAATCCAACACATCTGGGGAGCACCAGGCTGGAGGACGCTAATATAAACATATTGCATTCAAACTGACTTTAGTGCGATTGTCACATCTCTTGCCTGTAGGGCAAAGCACAAAATATTTCACTTTTAATAGCTCTCCCACCAGTACAGCCCTATCAGCCATCAACACTGCTGAAAGTGGAAAATGTTGTTCCGAAAGAAACCCTCTATTCACTTTTGATTGTGAAACTTGGCTTTACTTGGCATCAAATACATTAACATATATTGGTTTTAAAAACTGAAGGACGTGCAATTATTTAATGGACTGACCTCAAACACAGAACGGGTCTAAAACCATGCCACGCTTCTATATATATATGTTAAAAGTCCCTACAAGCATTCACATGGGATGAGAAGGGAAAGAGATGGAGCATAAACCTCACCCTTGCAATATGACCTTCACTCACTTACCCAGGCCATGTCCACACTACACTGTTACAGTGCTCTTATTCCACTTTCAACATCCTATAGAATCCTGAGGTTTGCAGTTTAGACCTTTGGAATTCTCAGCCAGAGAGCTCTTGGGCCTCAGGAAACTACAAACCTCAGAATTCCACAGGATGTTAGCACTATAATAGTGTAGTGTGGAAATAGCGCTAGTCTTAAATCCAGGGATCTGATGAACACGAGGCCCATGGAGTTGATTAGATCATTGAACAGTATAGACAGCAATGCATATCCTAAGCTTCATCCCCTCCTGTTATAGTTCTTTTCAGTTCCCCCCTGCTAAGCTCAGATGTTCAGCATCTAACACACCCATTCCTGTTGTGCCTTTAGGGCTGGCAGCTTTGGCAGATCCGGGAATGAGTTTCTGCCACAGAGCAGGAAAGCTCCTTCAAATCAAGAATCTCTGAGTTTCCTGCCTAAATCCGGCTGCAGTTTGGTGGAGGCGGGGAAGGGGCACAAAACTGACAATGTTGCCACATATGGCCCTCATTTGCATAAATCCAACAGGTACAGTCATGGCAATAGGCTGCACTATTTGAATATTTTCCTAATATGCAAATAGGAACTCTGTGCAATCTAAATCTTAACCGCAGAATGAATGCCTGCACACGGCTTTTCTTCCCCCCGCCCTCTCTCAGAAAAAGAGAATATCCATTAAAGTGCAATTGAGGCATAGCTGGAAAAAACTATGGACATGCCCTGGGGAGTTTAACCACCCCTGGTATACATGTCAGACTATTATCACTGAGTGATAAAGGCTGGATATAGAATACTGGTTAAGAGCTACTCTATTTTTTCCTCTCCCTTGATTGCAGAGACCATAAAAGGAAAAAGGGAATAATCATGGTCAGTTATCATATGGGTTGGTTAGAGTTGTGCACAAGGGCCAAGTTCTTTTTCTTCTCCAATGACTGGCCATATTGCTGAATCTGGCTTGAATCCCATTGTTAGTCCCAACTAGACTGGACTTCGGTAAGTGTTGACTTATACTACCATTGATTCCGTGTGGGTCTACTCTAGCTGGGACTCATAGTAAGATTTAGACCTTTGAAGGTGTGTTTCTGTGTCTGTGAGAGAGGGGAGGTATGCAGTGAGGAGAAAACTGCAGGGAAATTGCTAGTGGAGCAGCTACTCTATTTTCAACTTACTCCTTCTAGCAAACAAAAAAGGTCGCTGGCAGCACTGCTAGAAGCAGGGGTGTGCTGGTGATTTTGCTGGGCTGCATTAAACACAGGGGCAGCCAAGTTGCTAAACACTGCTCAAGACCTCAGCCAGATCCTGTGAATGACATATGCTTGCATAACTGTGGCTTATGTACACATACATCTTTTCTGGGGGGGGGGCAGTGATGGAATGGAACGTATTATTCTGCAGCCCTTTGTGTAGTATCTAAAATTCCCTCTTCAGCTGGACCAGGAGGGATGGCTGCTGCTGCTGCCCACTGGTGGTGAGGAAGCGAGAGGGCAGGGTGGCAACTCAGACACGGTAGCTCTGATGGGAAGCGAGCATACTCCCATTTTCTTTCTCCTCTGAGCCAAGTGCATTCTCATTTCCTTCCCTTCTGAGCCAAGACAACCTAGTTTATCAAGGTCTGAACTGCCTCCTCAATTTCTCCCTTCCTCACTGGTAAACAGCACCACTGCCCTCTGGAGATTGACAACGATGTGTGTTGGGGGCAGGTTGGTTGGTTTTGGCCAGGGCACAAAGGCCTAGCAGATAGCTCTTTGTGTCCCATCCCTAAAAAGACATATGCGGCGGTGGATACTGAACTGCATGGGCAGAATATTACACTCTGCCTCCTTAATGCAGGATCTCACCTTGGGCCTCTCTGTGCTGAATCTCATTGTGCGGCTTCTACTTGAGTACTGTTGAGTTGAAGAAAGAATATATCACGGTTTTTTATGTAAAAGTAACTAACTGGTTCAAGTCCAGGAACATCACTCTAGAAATGGACAGCAATTGTCCCTGTCTGAGAACTTGCTCTCACATACCAAGTCTCCCCATGTCAGTGATACCACTTAATAGATTTTTTGGGGGTGGGAGGGAACACTATGGAAGGCTGTGCAGGAAAAATATATTACATCAATGCTCCCTCCTCCTCAAAAGGACTTCTTCATATTAGTGCCAATTCACATAGCAGCTGCATAACAGAGGCTCAGTTTATGCAGGGACATCCAGTCTCATCATAGGCTAATAGGCAACACGGTGCCTAACAGATACCTCTAAAAAGAATAAATTAAAGTTGGGGGAGGAGGATGTGAATTCAAAAAAAAAAATTCCCTTCTAGACATCCACAAAGAAAACTCCAGTTCCATCAACAACGTGTCTAGGGCCTGATCTGTTGAGAGCTAGTGTCAGACAAACTCCCAATGGTTTCTAGGGGTTTTAGCATGGGTCTCCAGCCCAATGCCCCGCTGAAACAGAGGCTATAGCCAGCCCACATCACAGGATGGATTGTACTGTCGGCATGCACAAGACCCTACTTCCTTCCTCTTCCGTTCACATTGCATGGCACATCCAGATGCAGTTTCACAGCACATTACCAAGGTGCAAGGATTGAGTGGAACATGGAAGGAAATGTAGGTGGGTTGCTGCCAGTCTTCAGAGCAGAGGTGGGCAACATGCACTCCGTGAGCCTAACGTGGCCAGCCTGGCTGCTTTTGCTGCCCTCTCCCTGGACTGCTTTCTCTAGACTTCTCTAGAAACTAGAGAATAGAGCCTATTAACATTGGACGGCATTTCTGTCCAAGCCCTGAGCTGCATCCACCAAGATGGTGGACTGAGAAATGTCTCCTCTTCCTTCGTTCTCCCCAGTTGCTAATTCATTGGGTTCGTTGGGATGCTCTGCAGAGACTTCCTGGGATACAGTCTTGGTGCTTTCCATCGCATTCCCTCTTACCGTGACGTGATCCCATCCTCCCTACAAAATCAACAACATATGAGAGATTACTTTACAGACAGGTTGAAGACAAATCCGTACAGCAACAACCTGGGAAATGGAAACAATCTAGGGCAGGGCAAAACATCATGTGGACACAGGTGAGGTGAGTTTTGAGTTTTTACTGAATATATTTATTACATATTCAGGAGTAAGGTGATATATTAGGGGTTACCTTAATGCTCGCGTATGCCAGCTTTTGTTTGTACTTTCAAGGCAAACTGCCACTATATAATAAATATACTCCTCCCCACCCTGGTTTTAGGGCCATTTCCACATAGACTGTTATAGTGCTATGATTCCACTTTCAACATCTTACGGAATCCTGGGGTTTGCAGTTTAGGAAAATGGCCTAGGAGTATTATTTTTTTTCTTTCAGGACTCTTTAAAGAATACTAAAAATATGAACAAGAAACAACCAAGCACATTATGTGTGTGTTTTTTCTTTAAAAATAACCGGTGAGAATGTACTCACTAATATCAACTTCCACAGAAGACCACTCCCCATCTCTAGAGCCAACACAAAAAAGACCCTGCTCATAAGAGATGACAGTGGATTGTGCTTTGTCATGCTTGGTTTGACAAAAAAAAAGCCAGTGTAATAACTCACAGTGGTAGCGGTTTCACCTTCACATGCAAACCAAGCGGCTGACATCTTGTTAATGCCACACACAGGCATAAGATACTTATGGATGTCTACTTCTGGTCACTGTGGAGGTTGGTGGACCTCCCATAGTTCCACTAAAGCCACAGTCCATCATAGTCCTTTGTGCCTGGAGGAAAATGAGGGTGGGGATTCACAGAAATATCTGGCTATGTTCTTATAGAGGTGAAGCAGTTATCTCATCATCAGTGACTTCCAGGTGACCCATGTAGACTTCTCAGTGGATGTTGAAATTGCTTTGTGTCCGCCTACAGGGACATAGCCAGACACTTCTATGATCCCCTTATTCTCCTCCAGGGACAGAATGGCCATAGTTGGGGAGGGGGCTTCAGTGAGTCTATGGAGATGGGTAAATAGTTCAGTGTAATGTGTAGTTCTGCTTGCAAAACTACCATGTTACACTGAGCCATGTAGGATCATGTCAGAATCTGAGGTTTAATAAACCGCAGTTAGCCTGACAAAAGCTAATTTCTCTTACAGAAGCTCACTGCAAAAGAAATCAGATTTGCATTTATACAGGGGACACATAGCTTTGTCAATTTCAGAAACTCATCTACAAAACATTTAAAAAGGTTGGACCTTGCACAGCGGGCTCTTTGTTCAGCCCATCCATGAAACCTGCATAGACTTGCTGCCCAAACTGACACCTTTTCTGATACTCAAGAGCATGGAATTTTTAAACAAATGCTCTAGATGTTGGCCCAACGATATGCCTGAATGTTCTCAACAGCCTGTGCTTATGAATTCTTTCCAGCCAGCACTAAAAACACTGTCAGGGCCCAGCCCCTTCTGGCTGTTTGGGTTCACAGTGCTCACCCCAATGCCGTAGTCCCAGGACAGTCCCTTTGGTTCCATCGGTTGGACTCCTGTCCGATGACAGACCGTTCCACAACTCAAGCTATGGCTTCCCTGGACTTTGTCGGCTATCACCCAGACCTAGAAGGCAGGAAGAAGATGGAAACTCTCTTACATGCCACCACCCCATTCCTTCCCTAAAGAATTTGCCACCTGTACAAATATGACTACCACTACAACTACTGTTAGCTTTGTTATTATTGCATTTTTAAAGCAAGGGATGTGGGGAGAAGACAGGATTATCTGCTTCGGGTGCCAAAATAACTTGACTGGGTTGGGAAACACTATTATGCTCTGCTGTAGAATATCCTTCCCTCCACCTCCCCCCCACAGAAATTTGGCCTGGATAATATTTGAAAGCAATTTACAGTCACATTGGCTGGGGCAGAAATGATCGAATCTTGGGGACTGTCCCAGTCTTCTTGAAGAGCAGTATTAATTAGACACATTCTCCAATTACAAGAAACCTACGCTGATTAAGCTACTCAGACCCACATGATGAAACAACGAGGGATATGTTATTATTGCCACAATATCCTACCCCCCAGCCCCCTTTCTCTTGCTTACAGAAACTAATAGACAAAAAGAATGGCAGCAATAAGCCTTTAAGAAACAAATTGATCTTATGTGCTTCTGTCACAACCTAAGAAGTACTTCTGTGTTGTAACCAGACCTGGTCCAGAGGGCCAACGGAAACTTTGCGGACGTTGTTTGAAATGTGGTCCCAGCTGGTCCCTTGAGGGTAGCTTGGCGTGATTCCCTGACGGTACCATAGGTTACCTATGAAGGACATCATGATACTATGTGAATGTTTATTATTACTTGTTGCAAAATACCTTGGCAGGATTATGCTCCAGGAAAGAGTTTAGATCTCTTAATAATGATTACAAATAGGCACAAGGACATCAACTCAATTCTTGTGTCACTTTGAATTTTCTAAAGAGACACTCTTATATGTTGTCAGCTCCTTCTGGTCTCATGCTACTTCAAAAGAATTAAACCAAAAGGAGTAAAATAAAAAAGCCCACTGGCAATTTGGATCAAGAAATGCATAAGCTATGTGTGAAACCACTTTTAAGAAAACCCAAAACCAACAGGAACATTCACTCCTTACCATTTTTATCCACTACAAACACAGAGGTTCGCCCCACAGAGACTTGCTTTAACTTCTGCTTCGGCGGAGAAGGAATGTGATACCAGCAATCACCTACACAAGGATATTGACAGTCAGCAACAATTTTTTTTTTAAAAAAAATATATATATACAGGTTGAATATCCCTTATCTGAAAGGTTTGGGACCAGAAGTGTTTCATGTTTCAGTTTGTGGGGAGATTTTGGAATACCTGTATTTGCATATATATAAAATACAGTACTGTACAGGAGATCTCTGGGGAGCCCATGAAAGAATGAATGTTGCTGCTTCAAAGACAGAAGCGAACGGCTGGCAGGCTCCCCGGAGACTCTCCTGTACAGAACAGTATTTTTTTTTTAAAAAAAAATACAGGTATCAGGTTCCTTATATCCCTCAGGCTCACAGATCCACAGTCTCTCTCCAGCCTTGAGTTTCACACACAACATAAGCAGTGAGCGAATGAGACAGGAGGTTGGAGACACATGTGAGAATCTCTGAAATGCATTCCTGCCATTTCACAGATCCTCACTTCTGTCTTCAGCCTCATCTCCCTTCATTACTTGTCCCGTGTATGAGACAGAAAGTTGGAGAGAGACTGAGGATCTGAAAGATGGACAAGCAGGAGCACTGCAGCCTTGAAAGCAAAAGCAGACAGCTGGTGCAAAAAGTTTCAGATTTTGAAGGGTTTCTGATTTTGGATTTCTGGATTAAGGATGCTCAGCCTATAGTAGTACAACTGAGTTAGACCATATATTCAGAGGCACTGGAAGGATCCAGACATAGACCACAGCACAGTATCTCCTCACACTCAGCCCATTTCTTTTCCAGGTTTAAAGTTAGCCCATGCATGGGGAACTTGTAGCTCTGCACATTGTTGGACTCCAACTCCCACCATCCCAGCCAACATGGCCAAAAGATTAGATATGGGAAAGTTTAAATCTAGCTGCTGAGAAAGCCTTTAACACTCATATTGGTGTCTGTATAAGATGTCATTGCATTTTGTTGCTCTGTGCTTTCACATTAACTTACAGCAACCCTTTCACATTAACTTACAGCAACCCTATCCTAGGGTTTGCTCAGGAAAAATATTCACAAGAGATTTGCCATGGTCTTCTGTTGAGGCTGAGAGAGTGTGATTTGCCCAAACTCACTCTGTGGGTTTTCATGGATGTTCAAATCTTGGTCTCTGAGAGCCCTAGTCCAATATTCAAACCATGACAAGCGGAAGGGCCTTATCACAGTGTGTTGAGAAGGCATCCTTGAGCACTCTTAGGTTTGTAAAGAAGACATGGGGGACACGCATGACCTGGGCTTTGTTGATAAAAAAAGATAAAAGATGGAACAAGCTTGTTTTCTCCTGCTCCAGAGACTAGGGCATGGATCAATGGCTTTCAACTTCAGGAAAAGAAATTCCACCTAAACCTTAGGAAGTACTTGATGATAAGAGCAGTGGGATATGCTCATCCCTGGAAGTGTGGTGGACTCTCCTTCGTTGGAGGTTTTTAAAGGCAAGGGGTTGGACTTAATGCCCCTTGTGGTCTCTTCTAGTTCTATGATTATACTGTGGCTGGCATTTGGTTGGTTAGACTCAACTAGAATAGACCCACTGAATCGTTTAATGATAAGTCAACAGATAGATAAATCCAACAGACTCAACGGTTAAAATCTAGTCGGGACTAATAACAGGATTTGGGCATAGAAAACTGCTATGCTGCAGAGACTAGGTTAAAACTGCTTTCTCTGATATGCTAGTTTTCTACATGTGGTGAAAAACCTTTATATGGAGAAGCTTTCACATGAAGTGGTATAGGCCAGATATGGGTTTATCGTCCCCAACGCTGAAGAAGTCACAGCTGGTCTGGCATACTTCCTCTGCGGGTATACAAAACGTCCAGAACATCACTAAAACTGGATGGCCAAACTGCCACAGGACTTACCTTCTGGCTTCTTTGGAGATACCGAGCCACGGTAGAATACGGAGCCATCCCGAGCCACAGCCCAAACTTGATAAAATGCCCCTATGGAGACTGAAATGAAGGGTTGGTCTGTCCCCACATGTAGCCAGGAAGTTCCCTAAAAATGTGGCAGCACAGGGAGAGAGACAAATAAAAAAAAGTTACAAAACTCTGGCCAGTTTTTGGACTCCTGAGAAAGCCAAACACGCTAGAGATTCGTGTTCATCTGTGGTGGGACTCCTATAGACACCAAAGATAAGCGATCCCACTCTGAGGATCAAAGAGTCAGCATCTCTGGTTAAAATCCTATGCAACCTTTTCCACGAATGCAACTGGTTCTAAGTAAGGGTGGTTTGGACTTTATCTTACAGAAGCCTTTGCTACCACAGTCAATAGCAAGAGGCTATAGGAGTTCTAGGCCAAAACATCTGGAAGGCCATAGCCTCCTCACCCATTCTAGATGCAAGGTTGGCTATCTTCTGAGATAATCTAGCTACAGGTCCAGAAGTTACAGGTCCAGAAAAGGCCCTCGTTTTCAGGTGTGTTTCACATTTCAGCTGGCTGACTTGAAAGGTAAACAACCTAGCAAGAGCTCTCTCCAACTGAGCTACTGGGGTTCATCCTCCATTTGGTTCCTTCCTTCCTCAAATTGTCTCTCCCAAAATCCGTTCCGCTTGTTCGTATCTGAGTGAAAGGTGAGACTCCAAAAGCTGAATGGAGACTCGGGGGGAACCCAGTTCAAGAGCCCACCGAGCCAAGAAATTTACTGGAGGATTTTGGGATAATCATTCATGTTCGTTCTGTCTGACTTGCCTCACAGGGTTGTTGTGAAGATAACAAAGTGGGGAGAAGTACAGCCAGGCACAGCTCTTTAAGCACAGGGGGGAAAATGAGGGGAGACAAATTTAACGAATAAAAATGGCCCTGTACTGATGATGCAAAGGAGGATTTGTATTGAAAGGGAAGCCCCTTTTCCTATCCATGGATCGGAAAAAGGATTCTTACCGCTGGGTTTTGAGGAGTGACACACAATCTGCACAGCACATCTCCCTTGTCACTGATGGCCCAAAGAGCGACAAACTCCTCCTCGGCAGCTGGCAACTGGGGAATGATAGAAATATCCCACAAGGCTATTGGAGGGACTTCTAGCCATGGCCCACTTGTGATGATTTTACATTTCCTAGTGGAAGGCAAGAGAGAGAAAGAAGAGAAGAATGGATGTTTCTTACACTTTCAGACATAGCTGAAACATCTCACAAGGTAATGGTTCTGAAAGTATTTTGGAAGGACAATTTAAACAACAGTTCCAAGAGAATATTACTTAGAATGACAATGAGAAACAGGGTCTTTGCAGTAGTGGCTCTTGAATTGGGGTATTCCTCTTCCTCCTGAAGATCTGGGGCCCAGTCACACTACAGAATTACAGCGCTATGATTTCACTTTTAACTGTTAGGATTCCATCCTGTGGAAACCTGAGGCTTGCTGTTTGGGGAGCACATTGGCTGAGAATTCTAAATATCCCTCCCTCAAGTGTCTATCTCAGGATTCCATAAGACAGACCCATGGCAGCTAAAGTGGAATAATCATGCTATAACTTGCTAGTGCAAATAGGATGCAAGTTGTAATATTTTCCTCCTCTCTTTCATTGCACAGTCAAAGTTTATTTTATTTCACTGTGCCTTTATCATCTGGCTCATGTTTATTCCCCATCCAATCTTTGGTCCCTGCCCTTAAATTGGGGATTCTAGTTTTTGAATCAAAAGGTGGTTTGTATTAACATTTATTAATTGTTCCTTTATTGTTCTTGTAAGCCACTGTCAGAACCATTCCTTCAAGGGTGGAGAACCTCTTTTAGCCTAAGGACAGAATATAATTTCAGAGAGGATCTATGGGAGGTGGAATTGCAGTGGTAAGTGAAGCAAAAGGAAAAAACAGCATATTTCAGATCAAAGTTCTTTAAAAATGTCAGTAATTATGCTTGGACAGACAGTGTGTTGACAAGTATTGGATCAGGATTATTGGAGACCAGAGTTCAAATCCTGTCAAAAGGTGTCTGCTGGATGTGTATTAGAACTGAGTCAAGTAGAGCATTACAAAGTATTGAATGCTAATTGTTGATTGCAACTAGCTAACTGTTTGTGTATTCCAACGTATGGATTGGCTAATTGCTTTATTGCTCACTGCTACAATATACCGGGGAGAGGGCAAACAGATCCAACAGGGGGGAATGAAAATACCAAAAGATGTTGTGAGAATAAGAAATGCTCAGAGATAAGGAGGCAGGAAACATGTACCAACCTCAAGGATGAAAGCTAGGTAAACAACTGTGTGTCTGGGAAACATCTGGAAGGATGGGGCGATGTTAGATATATGATCTTCTCCAATCACAGCTTTGCATGTCCAAACTTGTACGGGAAGGTATAAAACCCGTAACCACCATTTCTGTTTTAGTTTCAGCAACTTTGGACAATGTGTGCTGTAATGCTTGCTGTGCAATAAATAAACAATGCTGATGAACTCTGAGTGAAGTTTGTGGAGTGCAAGTTATTCAGTGCATGACCCTGGGTGACCTTGAGCAAGTCACACACACTCAGCCTCAGAAGTTGACAGTGGCCAACCAACCTCCTCTGAATAAATCTTGCCAAGAATAACCCACAATAGGGTTGCCATTGACGGCACTCTGAGGAGTGGCATTTTGAACTTTTAAAATGCGGGAAAAACAATTGGAAAAGTTGGGAAGCTAGCAAATGGTCGTCTCACGAGGAAAAGTGTGTGGGCATCTACAGGAAGCCCACAAGGGCTGACTGCAGCTCTGAGAAAAGCCAGATTCGGACCCAAGGCCCGAGGTTCCCCACCCCTGCATTACACTGAAACAGAATCACAAAAAATTAAAATCTGAAGCCTGACACAGGATGGTAGGGAATGCTTTGGGGCCTGATAGCGAACACCTCTACAGCTTCTTCAGAGCCTTATGGATATTGAAACGGTTTGGTGCCTGAGGAGATTTCCTCAGCACTGGGAACTGGACTTTCAGGCCCACTATGCTCTGTCTGTAGCCATCAGAGGCAAACCTTGAACCAGGCAGTAAGTCAAATATGCAATTAATTAAGGAATGTGTATTTTTCTGATTAACATGGCCAAGAGGAAAACAAATTGAGCATGACTCAACGTTAGGCCCAGATGAATGCTAACATCTCTAGACAAGCTCTCTTAAAAGCTAAAAAATGTGCAGCTGAGAGTGGAACAAACTGGGGAAGAGATGGTAGTTATGTTTTTCTGAATTACAAGTCCCAGAATCCAGAACTAGCATAGCTACCAGATATGGTGGCAGTGGATTCTGGAGTCTGTAGCCCAAAAGGTTGCTTTTCCAAGCTCAGTTTGACCGTGCATCTTCATGATTGCCTTTGCATCCATGAGGCTAGAACCTTAATCTGTCAGGGTTGGCAGGATTTGGCTCCTCTGAGCATGAGCAGAGTGCTATCTGTGAAGCAAGGCTTCGCCGCAGCAGAGGGTCCCAGTGAAGCAGAAAAAATTCCAGAGGCTCATTAAGTAAGATTTAGAGGCTTGATTTATTGCCACACTCTAAGATAAGGCTTAGCAAAAACACGCTAGCATTCCAGCAATTAGAAAAGAGGAATAACAGAAGAGAACGGAGAAAAATCGAGCAGCATCTCCCCTTACAATCAGTATATTGCCAATGGCATGGCAGGTCCAGCTCGGGCATCTAACTGGCAGCTGGTCAAGGCAAACACCAGCCTTTTTATGCTTCCTTGTCACCCTGAAACAAGTGGGGTGACCCAATCAGTGCTCTGGCGTGTGGCCTTCTCTAATATACAAGACATCGCCATAACAATCCTGCTGGCCTTGCAGTTGGCTGTCTGGCCACACTGCCTCTTTCTTTTGCCGCCCACTCATAGGAAATCTTTGCCTGCCCGGCAACAATCTTGAAATAATCTCTTTATTCTTCAAATGAGGGCAAAGAGTATCAAATTCTGCACTCTGAAGCAGCTTCTGCACTTACGCAAAAATATACACAGTCTTTTGATAACAACTGTTCATCTCTTCATGAAGACTATTATACTGACTGACAGGAGGCACAGCCCTTCCTGGTGTGATTGACATTGGTTGAACAGAGATTTGAACTCTGGTCTCTAGATCTGTAGCCGAATGCTCAAACCACCACACCATGTTGGCTCTTGTGGACACAGTGGGGTTTATATCTCAGTAAAAGTGCCCAGGACAGTACTGATTCAACACGCGCAGGATTTACACAAACCTTAATTAGAAAATATATTTAAAAAGGAGTTTGAAACCAGTTTCAAAATTATAGCTTAAAACAGAGATAGGAATCACGAGACTCTTCAGATGCTGCTGGACATTCCTTACTACTGACTAGGAATTCTGCAAGCTGCAATTCAACCACACGATTCCCACCACTGATTTAAAGCAATCTCAGCACAAACTAAATTATGGCCATTTCTGCACTGGACTGTTATAGCGCTATTATTCCACTTGCAACATCCTATGGAATCCTGGGGTTTGCAGTTTCGGGAGGCCGGCCCCTCCCAAAACTGCAAACCCCAGGATTCCATGGGATGTTGCAAGTGGAATAATAGCGCTATAACAGTCCAGTGAGGAAATGGCCTAAGTTAATGTTGATGCAAGTCTCAACCAAGACTTCAGAAGAAGGGAAAATATAATCTCGATCCCTAAACCATAGACATGGTGATCCAGTCAATTTGTAATCCAAATCACTTTCATAGCACATTCATCACTCCTATAAACCCACTCTATTACCATTTTTGCATGATCTCTCAATTTTTTTTTTAAAAAGTAGAAGTCTGCACAAGTACGTCCAAATATCCCTCTTTTTGTCTGAGCTGAAGGTGATATCAGAGCAAGCAAAAGCAGGTGGAAAACAATGTTCTGATCTGTATCTTAACCCACGTACAGTGGCAACTGGTGAAGCTTTACCAGGCTGAAACCTTCTCTCAAAATAGGTCCAGCACCTTGGAGAACTCCTTCAAACTTCAGGTTAAAATCCAGTGCAGTTTCAGTGCCCACCTTAACTATCTGCCACTGTCCACGAAGGCCAGGCCAGCTCACATCAGAATTTTGTCCAGATTCAATTCCTTTGTCCCTCTACATACTTTGGACTACAATTTCCACAATCCCTCACCATTGGTCATGCTGGGTTTGACTGATGTGAGTTGTGAGTCACAACATCTGGAGGACAAAAGCTTCCTCATATCTCCTATAAGCAATCATTCACTGTCCTCTGCTACAAGGATGGGGGAACTTTGATCAACCTGAATTTAACTCCAGTTCCCAGTGGCTCCACCTCGACTGGCCAGTGCTCAAGGATGATGGGAGTTATAATCTGACAAGATCTGGAAGGCCACACGCACACCCCTGAGCACCTGAGGTTCCCTCTCTAGTAAGCACATTCTAGTAATTAAAGCAGAAATTGTTTTCTGTTTTTCTTTGTTTGAAAGCAAGGGATAGTTGGAAGGAAAAAGACGCATGCATGCACACAGGAAGAAAAAAACACCCAGATACGCTTGAAATGTACCTAAAGAACATGCAATGTTTTACCTGACCCAACGCCTCCGTCGCACAAAGTCCTTCATTGTCTTGTGACCGTGATAAGACCTGCCGGAAGAAGAGAGGACACCATGTTGAAAGCAATCCAATTGGCGAAGAAAAATGTTTTTGTTCCTTGCCTCCTCTGAAATCAAAGGGGCAGCTTTTGGAAGCAGCAGATCTTATTTTGGTAGACAAAAGGGGCATGGGTGCCTCCTCAGGTAGGAACCACTACTAGGCCATGATTATTTCGTTTTATTTGGCTTGCGGACAGGGCTCAATTCCCTGTGATATTTACCAAACCACTGAATTGTGATATTTCTGTATCACAAGAGAGACCTATGCTTGATTAAAGCATCTTTAGACAGAGGCTCTCTTATTTAATTGTTTTTATTGGTTTATTTTGGTCTTTAGCCTTTTCATATTGTTATTCTGATTACTAATCTTGCTTGCTGATGCTTGTTATTAATGTAAATTGATGCCATTTTTCTAGTCAGCTCTTCAACAGCCTGGTTGGCTCCCTCATAATAAAATTTAGTTTCAATATTTATTTAGGGTAGGAGTCAGGACCCTTATGCCTAGGGGGCCAAACATGGCCCTCCTGAAGTCCCAATCAGGTTTTCTAGAGTTTACCGTATGACCACATACTCTTCCCTGTGATATCCATCACTCAGCAGTTTCCCAGATATTGTGTGGGTTTTGTCCCCTACTCTAAAAGCTTGAAATGCTTCTCTTCATGCTCGGTTACTGGCAATGAGAGTGTTCAGCTTTTTTTTTAAATGGTATTTTTGGCCCAATCCCTTTTATCTTTGGCTCTGCCCACCACTGGAAAGTTGTCTGCAAGATTATGTGAAACTAGATTCGAACCTTAATCTGAAAGAGGTTCCCCACCTGAGCTTTAGAACTACATTTCACTGTTTGTGTTTACACATTTTATGGTTAGAAAAATTGGCACATATAACTGTAAAATGCAAAGCTTATTTATTCCTTTGAGATTATGTTTCCCAACTTGACTTATTTATTTTTAAAATTCAAGTCTCTAGGCCTGCATGAACCTCCACTGCCACAGGATGATTTTTTTCTTCAGCAAAAAACAACATCTCGTGGTATGGTTTACTAGAGCTAATATCTTTTAAGTGACTCTTCCAAAGCTTTGGAACTCTCTTCCATGGGAGGCCTGCTTACTTCCCTCTCTGCTTTCTTCCTACCAGCAGGTTAAGCCTTGTGTTTATTTATTTAGGTAGACCTTTCATTTTAATCATATGGCAGTATGATGTCTTAGAAGTGGCGTGCTCTGGTTCTTTTCCTGGTATCTTTTTAATTAGGTTACAAATGTACGTTAAACCACAGTTGGCCGTCCACATTTGTGGGTTTTGATATTTTGATATTTAGGGTTTTACCACTTTTGCAGGGCTCCTGGCCCCCTAATTGTAAGAAATGTGGAGGGCAAACTATAATTTAACCATGCACACTGTAATTGTTTTTTGACTTCTGTAAAATATGTTTTTACTTTGTAAGCTGTGTTTGCAAGCTTTAGTTTGTAAGCTTACACACAAACTGTGCTTAGTTTGTAAGCTATGGGGAAGGGCAGTGCGTAAACTGAATACATAGGAAATAAATAAATATTCTTTCTGTGTCACTTTCAGCTTTCCTCCAAGATGCTTAGATTGGGTTAAATAAATGGTTCCTTCCCCCTCATTTTTCTCAAACAATTTTGCAAACTGCCCCCTAGTGGATTTATAAATAGCAGCAGTAGCAGAACATGTCCGCACTGTGATGAACGCTGGCCGATTTGGAGATGTTATTTTAAGTTTCCCACAATGGCCTGGAGCAAGGTTGGACTACAGCGTCCCATAATCTTCAACCAGTATGGCACCAGGGATTATGGGAGTTGTTGTCCAACATATCTGGAAAGCAACCAGGTTGGGAAAAGCTGCTTTAGGTTCACAATTCAGGGTGGGGACAGAGGAGGGTAATTCATGATAGTTAATCCACTGAGCAGTAGAGGGAAAAAAGAGAGAGAGAGAGCAGAGAGAGAGAGAGAGAGACAGAGAGAGTGAGAAGTCAAAAGAACAGAGCTTGCATTTTGTAAAAAGTCACACATTATGTGTTCATTGTTAATTTTTAGAATTACTTGTGAGCAACAAACAGCATAGGACACTGTTAACACATTACTCTCAATCTATTTTTCATTTTTAAAAACTCATAATAACGCAAAAGACCAAAGTCTGACATTCCCAAATCAAAAACAAATATGTGTTGCTCATTATCCCACACTATAATGTGAGTGTTCCCATTAAAATGGTGAACGCAGTGACCTTGCCGAAATTATGATTTTTTTAAAAAGCACTGATCAATATGCTTTTAATGCATTCCTTCCAAGTTCTGGTGGAGAAAGGAAGAGGGAAGGGTTCTTACGCTGGAAAGTCAGCTGCGTACTGCCAGCCTTCCCGATCTGTGCCTCCTGAAATGCTAAAATCTATGTACCAGTCAGACACCTGGATAGGGCACAAAAATGCAAAAAAATCAGAAGCAGAATGACATTCACAGCCCCCGTTCCTTCCCCACCACCACCCAGGACCGAGCGTGAAAGGGATCACAGCAAGAGGGTGAGCTCCTAAGGTTATGGGCGGTGGCTAAATTTGGGGATCCACCTGCCGTCCCCCACAATGACCTAAAGCAGAGGGATGAGTAAAGTATGGGCCTTGGGCTGCATGTGGTTGCCTTGGATCGGTCCTGTGGTCATCAAAGCACTCCCTGGGTTGATTTTTTTTGCCCCCAAATGCCCTCTAAGAGGTGTTGCCTCCCAGGCCATTTTATATCCTGGAAAGACTTTTTTTAAAAAAATTCAGAAAGTAAACATGAAGTCACTTCTAGCCACTTCCTATTGTAAAAAAGGCCTTGTAAAAAAAAGTGTTTGCAATTTTTTTTCTATTTCCTTTATTCTTTTCTGCTTTCTTACCGTTTAATTATTGTTTAAATTTGATAGAAACAAGTATATTATTTCTTATGTTACTATTTTTGTTTGTTGAAATTTAATAAAGAACATTTAAAAAAAAAAGATATGCTGCCTCTCAGGCCATTTTATAACCTGGACAGACTTTTTTTTTTAAAAAAAACCCAGTAAGTAAACAGGAAATCACTTTTAGTCTCTTCCTGTTGTAAAATAGGCCTCTCCAGGACTTAAAATGGTCCCTTCCTCCCAATAGTGAAAATGCTCCCCCATACTGCACAGGGTATTTGGGGGCATTTGCAGTGGGGATGATTTTTTTTTGTTGCAGTTGGTGTGGTGGGGACAGTGTGGCCCTTCAAATTCTCCTAGGGGGCTAATACGGCTCCCGTAGCCTCCCACAGTTGCCTTCTCCTGACCCAGAAGAACATTAATCTTGGACATTCTAAGGAAGTGTGAGAAGTAAAGCTAAATGTTTATAGCCTGACCATAACCTCCCTGGACAGTGATGGATCTGAGCCCAACTGTGTGTAGTGGTTTGAGAGCTGGACCACAACCCTGGAGACCAGGGCCATTTCTGCACTAGACTATTATAGTGCTATTATTCCACTTTCAACCTCCTATGGAATCCTGGGATTTGAGGCCCCTCCCTAAACTGCAAACCCCAGGATTCCATAGGAGGTTGAAAGTGGAATAATAGCACTATAACAGTCCAGTGAGGAAATGGCCCAGGATTTGATCCTCCATTCAGCCACAGAAACCCACTGGGTGACTTTGGGCACGTCCCACACTCGCAGCCCCAGAAAACTCCAGGACAGGTTTGCCTTAGGGTCACCCTAAGTCAGAAATGACTAAGAGGCACACAACAATAAGCTGATGCTACAAAAATAAGGATCTGCCTATCAATTGCAGCTTCCATCTTACCCAAGACCACTGGGGGGAGGGG